>JAUCMS010000105.1:5352979-5384087 GCA_032357445.1 Enteromius radiatus
TTATGTCCATGTACTGAACTGTTATTATTCAACCATGCCAAGGTAAATTCAGTTTTCCATTCTATGGCACCTTTAACTTTTGCAATAGTTTTTTCACTCCTTCAACATCTGCAGTGATTACTCTTTATTCACTTTCATAGTTTAATCTCTTACCTTACCTTACATTGGTGACCCAAAACAGCCTATTACATATTATTTATCCAAGCAATATTACACAAGCAAGTGCTGTTATTATTCTGGTATTATTTAGCTATTGGCAGAATGCTGTGGGTAATTTAAACCAAGCAAGTATAATATTGCAAGTTTAATTAATGCATTGAGTCACTTACATTTTAAGCAAAATATTCCCAGATATTTTGTCTATTTTTGATCCTGCCAACAAAAATAGTTCCAAAAGTCAAAACAGAATCAACAGTGGTGCCTCGCACCGCACATCAACACAGTTTCATTCCTGAATGAATCAGTGCTTTGAACGAATCGAATGAGTCACTGAATGACTCACTCTTGAAGACTTGTCACCACATAATGGTGTATTATGCAACCTGATGTAAAGTTTGCCTCAATTCTTTCAGTACTGTCTGTGTTCACTAATGTTTGTATATTGTACCTTTTTTTTGCAGTCTTATATAATACTTATAGAAACAGTTAAAAAATAGAGCAGATGTCACCTTATTTTCTTAATCTTTCTTATTTTATGTGCATACAGGCCATACGGATACAAATGCGGACCGAGTGTAAATGTCATGGCCTTTCTGGTTCCTGCACTCTTCGCAGCTGCTGGAGGAAGATACCTCTCTTCCGTCAGGTCGGTGACTACCTCATGCAGAGCTTTCATAATGCTGTTCGCGTGATGGGTGGGAATGATGGTAAATCGCTTGCCCCCATCGATCTGGATACCCCGCCCCTGGATGCGAACGTTCTTATCTATTCAGCTGAGTCACCTGATTTCTGTCAGGCCAATCAAAGGACGGGTACAGAAGGCACACAGGGTCGTGTGTGTAACAGCACAGAGACAGGGCATGGAAGCTGTGACAGCCTATGCTGCGGTAAAGGATTTGCAGATTACACACTGGAATATGAGGAAAACTGTCAGTGTCAGTTTCACTGGTGCTGCGAGGTTCAGTGCCAGAGATGTTCTGTGAGAAAGGATGTCAGCCTTTGCTTGTGAAGTCCACTCAAGGAGTTAAAAAACAGAACTTCAGCTGTATTTGGGTTTGAGCTGTAGGGGCACAGTTGTTTTCTCTACTCTGCATAGGAGTGTTTTATATGCAGAATGAATTCTCACATGCATTCTTTTGATGGTCCACAAGACTGAGCGATATTAAGTCAGCAAGTCAGGTGGGAGCAGTGTTGCCAGGTTTTGTTAGAAAAATCAGCAACCTGGTTTTAACAAAAACAAGCCATTTGGGAAAACAAGGCCAAAATAAGCTACTGGTTTTCTAGGTAAAAAAAAAAAAAAAAACATATCCTTTGATTGCCTAAAACTATAAGCTTGAAAAGGCAAGGCCAAAGTCGTTTATAATAAGTAGACTTGGCAACATTGGGTGGGAGTCAGAGCTGTTATGGCTGCTTTAGACAGTAAACACAATAAACTTACTGCCACCTGCTGGTCCTTTATTAGGAGAAATTACATTTAGTGTACATTTTCAAAAAAAACTCAAAATCTAGGAATACACTGTTGACCTTGAGAAACTTGTCTAGCACACTCACCAATTAATGTGGTTTGTGTATCCTTGGTATCTGAAAACGATCCAATGTCAGCACTGTCCAAGGTGCTGAACCCCTGACTCACAGTTGCCTTGCAAACCTAAAGATTTAAACTGATTTAGAACATTTGTTGGTCTAATTATTAAAACATTTGTCCATTGTTTTACATCTTCCTGCAATTTCCTTTTGTACCTGCACATACGTTTTATTAACTGCATATATTTGTAACAAGTAGGCTACACTGAAAAAAAACTAAAATGTGCTTCATGTGGGAATATTTGATGTTTAACTATAGGTTTACAGTTTATAAAAACAATGTGACAGTGGGTTTCTCACAATGCCAGTGTCTTTTATCTAATGCGTGTCTACAAATGAATGTCCACAAGGTGGAGCATAAACATCTTTAATGCTGCAAAAGTGTCTGAGGATACAGTAAGCAATGCACCTGTGTATATACCAACTGAAACAGTTTGAATGCTCTAAATCAACAGTGTGAAATGGAATTACAAATACATAATTAAAAAAGGTTTTTGTTATCTATTTGTCCAATTATTGCCCTTATTTCTCTTTTCAGTTTTCTACACTAAAAATCAGTTGCTGTTGTCACTCAGAAATTGCTAGCTATTTTCACAATTAATTAACAAACAGCAAGTAACACTGAATTGTACATTACAATTTTAATGAGAAAGACTGATTTTTCCACCTGTAAAACTCATTTTTGTTTTATTTGCAACTTTCAAGCAGCTGTGAGACAAATTTTGGGAATCGATTGTGTCTCTTAAGCTACCTTGCTGGCTGACATGTTGAACAGCTGTAATTATGAGATACACTGTTTTCCAGAACTCCACAAATACTCTCTGAACCGCTTGTATAAAAATAGAAATCTGAAAGAGACTGTCTAACCCACATATAGGCTCATATAAGATGTGGGCAAACGTGTTTCAAGCTTCCGTGGTTGGTGAAAGCAGACATCAGTCGTTTCACGTCGCGTCAGGATTGGCAGACGGAGGAGGCTTATCCCGGTTTACAGGTCTGTACCTTTAGTTTTTTTGCCCGGCTACACATTACAAGTCCTGCCCATTGCTCCCGCTCCCGCTGTCTGAGGCTGCGCGCGCAGTGGGATGCAGAAGGAGTGGCGGAGCGCGCGCGAGTGACTGAGGCGAGCATCGATTATTACATAGGCACGGTAACCTAATCAACTCAACAGCTGTTTTCCCCACTGTATACCCGGTGGTCACGCGAAACATAAATGGACGTGAACCTGTGACTCTGAAGTCGCACCTCCCCGAGGCACCACTGAACGGGACGAAAGGCGAGACAGCGCATTCCGAAGGGCCGGTGGGTGTTGGTCGTCAGTGGAAAAGATGGGCACGGTGCTCTCGATTTCCCCCACGTCCAGAAAAGGAGGGATTCTGGACGAGAAGACAGATGGAGCTTGCGGCAAGACGGAGAAGAGTCTCAAGCGCCATTCGGTGCTGATATCGGCTCTGACGTGGAAGCGGTTAGTCGCTGCCTCGGCCAAGAAGAAGAGTGCCAAGAAAGTGAACCCGAACCCACCCGTTTCTCAGATCACTAACCCCGTTGACCAGCTGAACACCGAGAATCTTAAGAAGTCTCAGTCGGGCTCCGAGCGCAAGACGAAGCCCGGGCCACTCGCAGTGCCAGTCCCTACAGTACCGGATAAAAGCATTCGATCCAGTCAAACCCAGAATGCATCGCAGAACGGCAAGCAGCTTCTGTCGGTCCAGCGGCAACCGAGCAGTCGCTCCATCATCTCGCCCAGACGAGTCATCGTGCAAGCCTCCACAGGAGAGCTCCTTCGCTGCCTGAGCGAGTTCATGTGCAGAAGGTGCTACAAACTCAAAGAGCTTAGCCCAAATGAGATCATCTTGTGGTTCCGAAACGTCGACCGGTCGCTGCTCATCCAAGGCTGGCAGGACCAGGGTTTCATCACTCCCGCGAACTTGGTGTTCGTCTACCTGCTCTGCCGGGAGGCGGTGACCGAGGATATTTCCAGCGAGTACGAGCTGCAGGCCACCTTTCTCACCTGCCTGTACCTCGCTTACTCTTACATGGGCAACGAGATCTCGTACCCGCTCAAGCCCTTCCTGGTGGAGACCAACAAAGAGGTGTTCTGGGAGCGCTCCCTGTGGATCATTGACAAAATGAGTGCCAAAATGCTGCAGATCAACTCCGACCCGCATTTCTTCACCGAGGTCTTCCAAGACCTGAAGAACGAGGGTGGCTCAAGCGATACGAACGGAAGATGGAATAATAACCTGGACCGCTAAGTTTGGCTCGTGTCGAAGGGAGAGAGAAGCTCTCTGATACCTCTCCACACCCTTCCTTCAAGGGTGAAATGAATGTAAGGCCCGACTGCTGAAGGTGTGAAGAGTGTTTCACTCTATTGCTGGTTTATTTGGAAACGGACAGGGGGATTTCGCCTCACCTCCATGAGAGGGGGTTTACGTTAGTACATGTGTAAAATACAACCTTCATGACCCAGTGAATGTTACGAGCGCGATCTGGGGTTTCTTCATAGTTTACTTAATGCATGCTTAAAATACTCTACTCGTATCATCATTGTGGTTTTTGAAGAAGAAGAAGAAGAAATAATCTGGTGCCGAGCTAAAGTGAGAGATGTAAATTATTAGCTTGTGCGTCAGTGTTGGGGACTTATTTTTCTATTAGTTTCAGAAACGATGATGTCACCGACGCTGAGCTGTCCAGGGTGCTGGCCTGCAAAAGACACTCTCCTCTCGTCTCCTGTGGCGCCTGATGCTATCTATCTGAACGTTGAATGTACTGTTTTTCAACAAAACGATTCTCTACAGTCATATGTGCCAATTGTCATAGTATAAAACGTAATGTTTTATATTGTATATTTGAAAATATATGAATACAAATACCCCCAGACTCTCTGCCGCTTCTTTATTGTTTTGATGATGAAAAGGGGATAGTCGGTTCTTGATTGAAGTGTCCTTTTTGCTGCGTTTTTCATCTATGCATAAATGATCAAGGTTTTGCTGACATTGGCTGGCGCTGGCGTAATACTGCTGCATGCAGATAGAAATCTGGCTGCTGGAAAAGATTTGCGTTTGCTTTTCGATATTTTAACAAAACTCGACCATTGGTCAAATTGGAATTCAAATCATGAATCAGAACAAGCAACAGTGTAGCTTAGGGATGTGTCTACGTCATTCCTGTGCAGGCAAATGACCGCATATGCTAGGAGATAATCAGTCGGATAAGCGGCGCAGTAGCACCATAAGTCCAGTGCATGGATTCACTGGAGGCCTTTCACTTTAGCTGCAAAATCGTTTCATGTTAATTCCGGACAACAGACACCTACATTTAATCAATCGCTCGTGATTAAGATCTGTGCATAAATATGTATCGGCTCATTTTTTACTCAGAGCAGGGTGCTAGCCGTGGTGCTGAAACTCGCCTTCAGTTCCTGCGTTACTTTCGTCAATAGGCCCACATAGATATGTGTTATGTATCTATGGAAACGTAATCCGTGACTAAATGAACTTGGGTCGATTTTCTAACGAACCTCGACACGACTCTAACATATCACGTTTCAGAGGTTACAGTAAATTAAAAATCAGTATTCTATTTGGTCTTTCAGTTTTAACAATTGGCTGTCACATAACGAAAACATTAGACTTCCAGACGTCAGGTATGGTTTGATTAGTCTACATCAGTAATCAAATGATCGGTTTTGTAATAGAACCGGATAAAAGTCGGGATATAAATATACATTTAGCCTATTTATTTAATGCGTATTGACACATTTTAATATTTAATACATATTTAAATTATACTATTGTATTTGATAGGCTATAAATATATTTTTAAATATCACAATACTAATAGTAATAAAATAGGCCTACTTTTATTAATACTTAATTTAAAATGTACTCATTATTCTCAGTGGGGCGAATATATAATGTTAGCTTAAGTTAAAAAAAAATGCTGACATCGCTGGACGCAGGGCACTGACATAGGCTACTTTTCAATTTCTCTTATCGGTACAGGTAGTCCTCAAGAGAAACGTCTTGAGTGTGAAAATTGCCTCAGGGGTGCATGAGTCATTGAGCGAGTAAGAAGCAGCTGGTTTGAAACGAGAGAACCCCCAGAATTTGTGAATAAAACACGTGGTTCAGGAGCTCGAACATTTGATTGGCTGGATTTTGGTGCAGTCTGATAGAAGTGTCATTGTGACGGAAGGCTGCAGAACCGGGCCACAGGAATTCTGCGGGCGCATTCCGCTCCGTCTCTATGACAACGGCTATATTAGTAAAAGGGTCTGATCCACATCAAGCGTGGGCTGAGGAACGCGAATATGGCTGTCTCGTACAACAGCTGTCTCTAAATATGAAACCGGACGCCCTAAAGTTAAATTATTAGTTGAAATATCGTGAATGTAAACGTATAACATCTCACCTATTATTATTTATAAATGACCTTCCTATTCCATCGACGCTCTTGACAGTATAAGGCAGTGAGGCTGCAGATGTGAATGTGCTTAAGCCATATACAATGAAGAAATGCGCCAGCAAGCATGAATTAGGCAGAATTATTCCTGAATGAACCTTGAGTGAGAAGATCGTTCTTATTAAGTAAGCGGTTTATGTAAGTGTATACCGCTGTCTGCTGGAGCCGTAGCAACCGCGGGACGGATGCAGCCGTAGGAATGCGGTTGCCGTGGAAACGCCAGCAGCGGGAAGCGAGATTCAGGGACCACAGATAGGACGACGCAGACAATTAATATTTCATACCGCTTCCTTTGGCTTTGTATTTGTAACAGACATAGCTTTCAAACATTTGGTGGGAATGTGGGATTGGTCCATAGAGAATACCATAGGCTACATTGTAAAGAAGCATGATAAATACTGAATTCAGAAGGCACCGTAGACGAGAAAGACAAAAGGGAGGGAGATTCACTGGACAGAGATTCACTTCGTTCCAACCATTCATGTTTCCACTGAAACACAAATAAATGGATGCCCAGGCTACCTCTATAAGCTATGTCATACTTTTGCTAGTTTTTGGCAGATAGTTACTAAAGGTATTGCTCTTAACTCAATTTAACTGAACAGCAGGTATTCAGGAAGTGTGTGTTCAAGATAAGTCTGCTTTTTTTTTAATAAACAGGGTTAATTGTGTGTTTTTGCAGTCATTTTCATGGTAAAATGTATTTTGCCCATTTAAAGAATTTGATAAAACAGATTTTTAAAATTACATTAATATTTCAGCAAATAAAATTTGTTATTCATTTTGCTACAGTTTTGCCAATGAATGACTGGATATTTTATTAAGCTAAAAAAAAAATCTTTTTGAACAAGCATTCTGCATACATTTTTAAACATTCATTACATAGTAAACTCAGCAGTTTGCTGTTCAAACTTGCTGTCCAACAGCAGGCAGGACAGGGGTTAAAGTCAAAGGATGCAATGATAACTTCAGGTATATTCAGGTAAATTCAGGTATAAAAAAAACTCCTAGCAGAATGTCCTGAGATTATTTTCTGTCTCTTATCGGTCAAAACACAGACAAACATGAAAAATTCTGATATGAACACACCTGCATCCTAATGAATTTATATAACACCATTGATCCTGTGAAGTTGCCCTGTTGATGCTGACATATCATGTATTATCCCAGTTAATCAGCACAGAATTGGCAATAGTTTGTATGTTTTTGTACCTCACACCTTATTCAGGAGGGGGCTTACTTCTTTCTATAACCCAAGGTTATAATGGTATGGGCTAATCTTGGCTATGAGATTACTCTGTTCTCCCTGTGCATGCAGTTAGCCCCTTTGAGACACTCAGCTAAAAGCGGAAGACATAATCCACATTTAGTATAAAAATAACATCTGGGCCAAGTCATAAACAAAAATTTTGAAAACAAAAATAAAACAGACCTAAAAAATACATGCCATTATTAGCCCTTGCCATGAAACCATTGGCTAATAATGACATTTATTTGGCATATAGATAACATTAGATAACCCACTATGTGTGTGAAGGAAGATTTACTATATATATATGAGCTGAGTACTGTTGCCATTTTTCCTCTTTTTGACAGAGGTTGCCTACATTTACAAGCTTTTATTAACAAACTTAATGACACAAGCATTCATGCAAAATAAACAATGAGGCAACATCATTTATATTATTCAAAGTCTTTTTCTATGCAACAGTATTTTTTCTCCCCTGACAAAACATTCATGAAACTTTGCCTTCCAACAAAAACAACTCACCCCCACAATGGTTAGATAATGTGAAAAAGGGAGAGTCATCAATGCAGTTTTGATGATTTCATACAAGCATAAATGAGGATAAGAACTTGAAACAATAGATATTACTTTGGATTTTTTTTAGTATAATGTTGTAACATTGATAATATCAGTTACACTGAAGGACCCATTTTGCCTCAGCTCTGATTCAAAACCTCCAGCTCCCAATGTGTCTTTTTCCCTTCATGGCAAGTGACAATGTTCATGTGTATTTCTTATCCGCATGGCCTTTTAGAACCCTGCAGAATATTCCCAATGCTCCACAGTGAGACTCACTGGGGATTAGGCTTGTTCCACCCACCTGGTGCAATTATGAATAAAGTCTCAGAGCTGAGAGATATGATTATATAAGCCCTGCACATAAGCTCACTCAGCATCTTCAGGATTCAACTTGTATGTACAGGGCAAGTCAGGGCAGAATAGAGCAGCAGGTTACGATCAAAACCTCACTTAAAAATCTTCTTGACACAATCTATTACATGACTGATTGATCATATGATAAAGTTAAAGTTGTATTAGTATAATTTTAAAAGTGTCTTCCTTTAAGGTGTGGTACACACATATTTATTTATTCACACTATTTATTTATTTATTCATTCATTGTGAAATCTTTTCTGAATTATATTTAAATTAGTATATAATAAATAAATTATTTTTTTATTTAATTATATATATATATATATATATATATATATATATATATAATAAAAATTTCTTAATTTAAATATGATACGTCAAGCTTTTTAGAAATATTAATCTGTATACCTCTATCAGTTATCATTGCAGATATTACACTAGCTTTAAGTCCTTATTTTTATCTTACTAAGACAAATTATTTGGAAATAGTGACAGAGTGACTTAAGTAAACTTAAGAAAAACAGATACATTTTGTCTAACAGAAAACTTTTATCTACAATTTTAATGAAATGCTCAATTTAAAAATATCAAATGTCAAACTTTACAGCATTTAGTAAGAGTGTATATATATATATATATATATATATATGATATCCATTGGTTACTGTTAATTGGTATTTGACAGAAAAGGGAATGACAGACTGACACAAACATAAAAAGAAATGATTCATGTTGGGTCATCAGCGCTTCTGCCTTCTATAACACCATTGCCTGAGTGTTGCCATGGTAGCCAGCAGTGGCAGTAACAGCAGAGCGAAAAAAAAAAGATACTAGCAACTGGAAGGAGCAGGAAGAAGAGGGAACGTCTGGTACAATTTTGAGCACAGAACAGAACAGAATGGAACATGAGAACATGAATGGGGACAGTATAATGATGGATGTACCACAGAGAGGACAATAGGCTTTGGAGTATGTTTTTGGGGGTGGTGGGCAGTAGGCATGATAGGTTGCTGGTAAGAGGGTGATTTGAGTTGTTTACGGCTGATTAAACTCTCCTGATAAAGAGACTTGTGTAATGGCTGGTATACTTAGCGTAGCAACAGGTGCAGTGTTAGTTCTTTAAAGTGCAGAGGCCTCATTCTGTCTTAACCAGATCAATGATTCGTCAGTAGCATCCTTGGAAGCTTTTCAGGCATTTAAATCACAGTAGAATGTCTAATAGAATTTATTAGAATTAGTAATGTGCTTTTTCTATTAGATTTGGGTTTGTTTCTCCTTCTGAACAGATACTGAGAAATTTAGCATTATATCATTAGCCTACATAATTTGCTCACCAGTAGATACCGATAGATTTTCACATTGGTCTGAAGGAAAAATGCAAATTTATTCTTCACCACTTTAGAGCGTTAAGAGCTCACAAACATTGCGTTAAATGAAATCGACTGGAAGGGTTGGAAAAATTAATCATTGAATGAATCGTTGAACAAATAAGGTAAAAATAAATGTATACTATTAGAAAATTAAAGTGTTTTTTTAGTGCACATATGATGACGTCTGGTTAGAGTAAGTGCATGTGTGCATTCTTTCAGTGCATGATTCATCCTAGTAATAATATACATTAAGAATTATCACATAATTCAAGATAAGGGGCAGAAAATGTATATATTTATATCATATATATCACACAAAAGTGCAAAAAAAAATGTGATATTGATTTTATACAACAGTTCAATACGTTAATATAGAGAGATTTACCTTTTAGACACCATATTGGCTGTTCTTGGTCTAATTCGCCAACAAAAATCATTCCAAACACAGCCACAGCGCAGTTTTCTGTCTCTGAACAACATGACGCTGATTCGTTCCTGAGTGAATCAACTGTTTAAATGATTCTGCTCAATCGCAATGACCCCAGGGACAGATTATGGGTTGTGTGGGCCCCTGTGCAAAACATTTGCAAGAGTCTCAGCCTCAGACGTCACGCCCACGGAACGTTGGCTAAATGTCTGATGTATATGGTACACTTAACTGGAAACACTTCAGGAATGTCGAAGTTGTCATCTGATTGGTTGAATTTTATCGGATTTCCGGGATGCGTTTATTTTCGGTCCGCCAGGAAACAAAGCGCAGACGTGTGATTACGGAAGAAAAACTGTTGTGTTTACATGAGTGACAATGAGCATTTATCAAGATCAGCTAAACCTTGGATTGTCAAAAGTATGCGAGGTTCACGGCATAGACTTTTTCTATTATGGAAGATTAAGCAAAGTAGGCTACCTAAGTTAACTGAGAAGGGGATATCAGCCGCGTTCGCGGGCAAAGATGAAACAACAGACACTGACATCGCAGCTGGCCGATTCAGTATTGTGTTTGGTTCTCCAGAATTGCTTGTGTGCGTGTTAAAAATTGGAGAGATGTGCTGTCTGAAGGTCTGACTATGCAAGACTACTTAGCATTTGCGTTAACTTAGCAGTAACTTGCTGACTCCTACTTGCAGTTTTAATTTTACATTTAAAGTAGGCCTACATATTTTTATGTTTTAAATAGTAGGCTAATTTCAGATATCAGTATTCAACATGTTTGGTTTAAAATATCAAAACATTACTTATTCATATGTAATTTCAGGTTAAAGTATCCCATGTCCCCCAGAGTTCCATTAACGTATAAAATATCAAAATGTCACTTTCACATGCAACTTCTGCAAAGATTAACTTTGTTGACACTGATTTTATTTTAGTAACAGCCTATTATTATAATTGATTAAATTATACTGATTAAAAATTAAAAAATTTGACTGAAGAGATCACAGTTTTAGAAAAATAAAATTGCATTTTAGGCATGGGCGAACGGGCAGCCGCCCGGGGCGGCATTTTTTCATGACACGTGGCGGCACAAGCACTTGGGGGAAAAATAATCTGCGCCCCAAGCGGTTTTCTATTATCTATCATACCTGTGACTACGACGTTTAAATAGTTTCAAATCTAGCACACAAAAAAACAAGAAGCACGGCGGCCGCGTGCAGAAACCATTCTCGTGAGGGAGTATTTCATCACTGCGGAGCATTGAACACTATTGCGCGTGTGAAAATGTGCTCTCGCGAGAATGGTGCTAGGTAGCGCTCTCTCAACTGCTCAAACCCTGCTCGGTCGTCAAATAGACTTTTGAGACGGGATCAAATGTCAGATCTCTCCATTCTTGTGATTGGTCGTTTTCAACATATACCGCTTGTCATGATTTTAGGAATAGTGTGCATGTTTATGTGGTTTATGAGGACACAAATGTGCATAATGACATGGGTATAATGACAAGGGGATTTATGAGGACGTTTTAAGTGTCCCCGTAATTCAAAAGGCTTAAAAAACATACTAAATGGTGTTTTTTAGTTTCCTCTAAGGGGTAGGTTTAGGTGTAGGGTCAGTGTAGGGCAATACCACATACCGTTTGTACAGTATAAAAACCATTATGCCTATGGAGAGTCCTCAAAAATCACAAAAACCAACGTGTGTGTGTGTGTGTGTTTGTGTGTTTTATTAATAATTAATCATGTAAGAACAACAATGCAACACCAATACATATTTGCAGTAGAATATAAAAATCAAGTATAAAACATGAAACATAATGAATAGTTTAGTCATTTCAATAATTGAGAATGAATGTAGAATAATATGAATCCGTTTTTGACATTATTTCTTCATATCACGCATTTAAGCCTCAAACAGCGTCAAACATCAATCAATTATTGCTACATCATTTTCATATCTGACAATTCCATATGGATAAGTTTAGGATCATTATTTTTTTGCTAGCGGCTATTTACACCAAGTGCACATGGCATTTTCTGATATTTATACTACTTATTGCAAGTGACAATTATATGCACCTTAATATTGAAGTGCATTCTAAAACAGAATGCAATTTATTGAGTGTAAATGTTATTTTTAATTCACATTATTAAATAGATGCCATGGTTAACACCTTTATTGGGAAAATAAAGCCCTCCCTAACCCTACCCAATATTTTATTTTCAACTTTTTGATTATTTCTTTCATTTTTATTAAAAATAAATGCTTGTCTTCTCCTGAGCTGGTTGTAGCTGAAATTAACTACATGTTTTTAGTGTATACCAAGTGTAAACTTGTAATAAAAAGGAATAAAAACCTTTCTATCTAAAATGTGTGACAACAGAATGACCATGTTGCAAACAGCACGGACGCCATCATGTGGTAACATGGGAGATTTGCAGAAATATATATATCTATTAATTTAAAGCATTTAATTTCTACAATTTCATAGGCCCTATAATTAATAATAAAATATAATCAGAAATGCAAACTAAGATATGAAGTACCAATAATAACTTTTTGCATAGCTATACATTTATTTTAACATATTACGGTCTAACTATATATTTATTTGTCTGCCTGGTTACTGTATCTGTTGTATGAAGTATTGTATACAAAATTCTGTATAAATTTTAATGATTTTTAAGAAAATTGTTAAATAAAAAAAAACTTACAAACGTTTTTAAATTATTGCGAAACTGTGTTCTGCACTTATTGTATATATGAAAACAACCAGCAGAGGGCGCTTAATGATCAATTTGTGTGCTGCCAACCTGCTATCTCGTTGTATTTGAATGCGCCTCGATAATCAAAATACTACATTTACTTTGTAACCGATCGTGTTGAGTTGTGCTGTTTTTAAAGCCTCTGTAGCTGTTCTCCAGTCATGCGTGTTTTCATATTCTCCTTAATTCTTCTTAATTTTCTTAACATAATTCATTGAAAATCAAATGGAAACTTCTGTGGAGTTTAGAAATTAACGAAATATATTTCCAGTACATAGATCTCAAAAATTAATAAATGGTTGTTAACCTTGTCCTCTATTACACAGCTAGAAGAAGTCAGCACCGCGGACAGTTCTCGACGATTTACTTATACATAGGCTATAAAATAACTTCCATGTAGTAGTTTTCAAAAAAACAATACTGAGTCATCATAAATAAATATTTTACGCTGCAAAACTCAATAGATCTGGCAACACTGCACACAGCAGAAACACTAACAGCCATCATCTCGTGCTTTTGTTTATTGAAAATAAAATACAATCCGACAAGAACAATATACATTCTATGTCTGACATTAAGAAAAAAAAATCTAATAAAAACAAAATAAATCTAAAATCTAATCTAAAAATGTCTAATCTGAATTTAAAAACTCTGTTAACAATATGCTAAATCTTTATACTGTAGGTACAAAGGCTTGGATAGCCTTATAAGTTGTTGTCATTTTGTTATAAAATAATAACACTCCAGTTTTTAACGATATAACGTTAAATTGTCTGGGAACGGTTTGGATAAATCAAAGGAATGGCGACAAGCACACTCTTTTTTCTGGAGTTTGAAAAAGCGTTTATTGCCTACTTCGTCTCAATATCATACTATCACTTGATACACAGTAGCCAATAGGAGAAGAGTGGGGGCGGACTTAGTGCTGAATTCTGCGGATTGATTGGATCTGATTGCTGTGGGCCTGGGTGCCGAACTCATTATAGTTCCTGTATTCTCCCTGACGTCTGTCTCTCTCAAAGATATACTGGTATCCACGGTAACCTGGAAACTGGTATCCCACCCAGCTGCAGTAGGTGAAAGAACAACATATTATTATTGAAATAAATCTGTATACAGAACTTAGTAATACAAATATAGCCTACAGGCCTACTGAAACAAATAGAGGATGACTTACGCTCCAGAGTTGACTTTCATAGAAGGAACCTCCTTACTGCACCAGCCCATGCCTTGAAGAGAGGGGTAGTCATCGCACATCTCAAACTTGCGTCCCATCATGTCCTCACACTCATACAGGGTAATTTTACTGTCACTGTGGTTCTGGAGAAGAAAGAGGACAAAAATTGGGACCAGAAAGCATGTTTTGAGAGAGGTTTATTTGTGAGATGCAGTATGTCATTTTAATAAAGTTTAAATGGTCTGTACTTTTGATTGGAGCTGGTAGACTGTGGGCTTATTATCACATGTTGCCATTTTCAGTATTATCACAATGCTGGTTTTGTGATATTTAAAAAAAAAAAAAGGAAATGTATAGAAATGAGACATTTAAATGTATTAAATGCAAAACTCACGGCACATTTGATGGGTCTGAAGGAAAGCATGTGCTCAGTACGGTAGCTGCTGTTTCCACTCCAGGCCTGATAGCAAGGATAATCTCCCTTCTCCAGGATGAACTGCTGACCCTGATACTCTGGGTACTCATAACCCACCCAGCTGTATAAATATATAAAGAAAAGATGCTTTATATACATATATATGATTTTTTTATAAAGAGAGAGAGACAGAGAGAGCGCAAAGAGGAACTAATTTTATTTAAAAAATTACATGTAAAACACTTGGGGGAAAAAAGATCTTCCACACACACACTTACGGGCCATTGTCCACCTTGATAGAGCGAATCTTTTGGAAATCCCTGTCAAGAATGTTTGGGCACTCCAGCATGAACTCACAGCGCTTGCCCTGGAAGTTTTCCTCTTCCCACACTGTGATCCTCCACTGCCCCCGCTGCTCCATCTGCTCTCTCTGATTCATGATGGCCGCCTGTCTGCTCTCTCCGGCTACTGGCAACATAGGGAGAAGGTTAACAATGCATCAACACCTGCCCTCACCTGACAGATCACAAACATTACCATTCAACGTTCAGGCCTAACCTATGACCTCTGCGCTTTACTTTTAGCGTCAAATTATCAACGGGAAGATTACTGATAATGCAAGAGAGACTTTTTATATCAAGTTAGTTACAGTTACACCATATCAGTTTAGCTGCGACACAATCCTTGCTTTGCACTAAAACACCCAGAGAAAATAAGTTTGCCATCATAGATAACAGGGCCCCATGAATCCAGCAATGGCTGACTCAATTCCAGCATTTCTTTGAAAATTCATTTAGTAACCCCCATAAATTCCGATCCATGATGACTTTGTCCGGTCAACACAAACAGGCATCAGTTTATCCATTTTCACAGTTAAATCCGCTTTCATGGTGTTGATTTTGGCAGCATGACGGCGACCCATACTCACATGCAGTTTGTGGGAGAGATTTGGCGTAATTAACGTTGGGGGTCGGACCAATACGGGGTGTTTATATAGCCGCTGTCACTGCAGTTACTGCAGAATGTGCAGAGGGACTGCCAGCTCAGCAACATGTGTCAAAAGAGAGCTTAAGTCCTGTTATTGTCTAACAGGGGCTTCGGTTTTCTGACTCATCAGAAAAAACAAGGCCCGGCCATACAGTTTAACACGGACACATTTACACAGTCTAAATACTCTTGCAATGTCCACTAACTGCATGCAGATTGACACGGGGTCCACTCAAAAAACAGTGTGAGAAAATGATTCAAATCCTTGATTCTGCGGTTTGTAAGGAAGCTTGCTGATTATGCTGCTTCTTGTCAGTTGATTTTGCACAAGTTTAGGAGAAGAAATAATAATCTGCAAGATATCAAAGACATCAAACAACCAGTCATCAATCTCAGGCTAAAAGGTATTTCCAGCAACTTAGTGTCACAAAAATATTATTAATCTGTATTAAATTAATCCTCTTGTTTTGTACAGTGGACCATCTATCCATGATGTGGTATCCTCTCAGAGGTTCAGGAACATGATGCACTATTGTAGTTAAGTCCAAACAAAAGGTATAGTTGTTCAGTGGCCCTCATCTTTTGAAAAGGTAATGGTCATTGTACCACCTATAGATGGACTACGGATATTCTGAATATAAACTTCTGGACATTTACAAGCTTTTTAAGTGCTTTAAAAAAGAGCTTCTAGAAACCGTTCTGGGAGAACACAAAGATTCACAATAAACGGAGAAAATATGTATTAAATGTTTAATATTTTTTCCCCCATTTGTATGCTGTTTTTCTACACTATATGGGTGTTTCTTTAACTTCAGGGGTTAATTTTTGTTACTTATTAAACACATAATAAGTAAAATAAATTAATCACAAAACCTAAATCACATTTAAACCTTAAATTAAATGTGTATATATTTTGTTTTATTTTTGTCCCAAACCCAGACTTTAAATCTTAAGAAAATACATTATTATTACATGTTCAAAATATGAAAATATAAAAAGAAAATAAAACTTTTTAATAATTTATTTTGTGAAAATGATATGAATTGTGGCCATAAGCAATAATGGCTCTACTACTGTAATTGGTTCCCAAAAAGACAGCAGTCAAAAAGACCATGCTTGAGATAAATATGAACATATTGTGCATGAAGAGTAAAAACTATATATATAGGCTATATATATATATATTTCTTATTAGTATATTTAATGTATATATTTGTGTATCATTTCTAAATAATCTGTAATTCTGTCAAATGTGTTTAGGCTACATAAAATACAGCAATGAGACAAAATCTGCATGATTTAAAAAGGATACAAATTCTAATGTGATGCATGAATGTTGAACTTTGTTATAGTTAACTGACCACAGAACCAAAAGAACTCCAATTTATTATTATCAAAGGTAATGCCAAAAACAAGGTATTTCATGGCTAGTTTTTTTTGTTTTTAATCACATAAATATGTTAAGTAACAGAACAGTAATAAATTAGGTTGTCTTCTACACAAGCTTTCTATGACCAGATCTTAGATCACGTATATTGGTCCAACAAATATTGTGTAAATTGGGACTGTGTATCGGCCTATATTTTCCTTTAGAATTATATTTATGAATTTATACTTTTTTGAAATACATTGTGAAGATGAAAACGTCAACTGGATGTTTGATCGTGGACTATATATTTATAGAAATAAATAAGAAGTGATTCTATTCTTTTATCAGTGTGAGACAGAGGAGTTGGCAGGCTTAGTCAAGGCCGCAGGCTAATCACATCTTTCCTTGCATCACTACAGCATTCATTTCACAGTAAAATCAGTCCATTTACATCACAGGCCAGCCTACTCTCTCACACACACAGATAACCATTCAAAGTAGCTCACTGAGTCAGCCAGGTCTTTTTGAACCAGATTAAGCCAAGATATTTACAATTAGTTGTAGCATATACATTACTGAGAATAATTAAGATTTAAAAAAATCTGTTATTGAAAAAATTCTCTTATCCTCAAAAACTGGATTTATTTAATAAATAAAAGTACAGTAAATACAGTTTAAAATAACTTTTTTTTTGTTTCAATATATACACAAATCCAATTTATTCCCTAGATGGCAAGCAGAATTTTTATCAGACAAATTGTTTGAAAAGTCGGTGCTCAAGAAATACTGCTTTTTATAAAAAAATAAACTATTAAAACAGTTGTGCTGCTTAATGTTTTCAGAAACATCGCTGGAATAACTTACATTTCGAAATATATTCAAATAGAAAAGTTACTTTACCACGGTTTTTCAAAGACATTTGACAAATGTCATGGAATAATCAGTAGTACACATAAACACTTTCTTATTACCCTAAGAATCATTCACTGCACCCACTCTTGGAGAGAATCCCGGCCTGACACATGTAGTCTGAATGTACTATATGGAGCTCAGTGTTCCAGGACCATCACCTGCTTCTCACTTCCCCAGTCATTCAGCCATTACACAGAACAAACAGGTAGTGTTTACACATCTGCCCCCACTCCTGCTGTCTGCGTGCTACACCCTATACCTGTGTGTGTGATGAATGTTTATTAGTGTGTATCTCATTCCATGTGTGAACGACAAGGGTCAGTTAGTATGCAAGCGCTGCGTGCGTGTATGTGTGTGTGTCTCTTTCATAAATCCATCTGTTCCATGGTAACACTCTTCGTCTCCTGTTCTTTCTGCGTCTCTATGAGATGGCATTAGCATCCTCATGTTGTCAGGTAGGCTCTGGAAAACAAGAGCTGTCTGAATGACGCACATCTCCAGGGCTGTTAACCAGTCACCTGTCCTTGGAACTATATTCGGTGAAGTTTACACACACCTTGAATATAATATCCACCATACAGACACGCAGCACAACAGTTAGACCAATTTCACTGCCAAATTTCTCATTTGCATTTATTTTAAAGATTCTATCTTTTATGTAAATGCAACAGACAAAGAAGTTGCAGTATGGATATGTTTACTGGAATGGAACAAATGTACATATAAATTAAAAGTATCTTTACATGCCTACTAAATAATATTTATATGTATAGCAGATGCTTCCTTCTCCAAAATGTAGTTTCTGTTTTATGGCTGTCATTTTGGGATTTCCTCATAGACATTGACAAAACTGGTGCCTTTTTCTGCTTGTAGTACAAAGCCGAGGGCATAAAACCACCTGCCACATGTTCACTGGCACCATGGAAACTAATCCTGCTCTGTGTGTGAAAAACAGGCCCTGACAGCTCAAACTCAGACATCTGCATCACCAACAAATATACTGTGACTCTCACTCAGGGTCTTTGTTTTGAGTGTGTGGTTAGTGTGTTTGTTTGCAGTTGTGTGTGTTTCTGTCACATGCGTGTTAGTAACAAAATCCACTACTTTTGGGCTGTGGCCTTTAAAGACATTTCTATTGTTGCAAAAGATTACTGTTTTGAAATGTATAATACTCTTTGGGGGATGTATCACAGTTTGCCAACCATATTCACCATTTTGTGAACACGGCATATTAAAATTATTTATGAAGGATCATGTGACAGTGAAGACCGTAATAATGACTAGGGATCAGAGGAAGACGTTATAATGAAATAATTCACAATAAATGGAAACAATATTTCTGTTCTCACTGTGTTTCTGATCAAATAAATGCATGGGATAAAAGACTTTTAACACATATATACAATATTAAGCAATATAAATCACACATTTGTAGCTTAAATGTCCATATGTTTTTGAGATTCTGTATATGGCTTGTATGTGTGCATGTGTTCAGTGCAGGTGTGTTTATGTTTGTTTGCCAGATCAGTCAGTAAACGGTCCGAACAAAAGATCCTTCTAATTGCTTTGGGCGTATTGAATGTGGACCTCAATATTTCTCAGTCTAATTGGCGATATTGAAGATACTTGAATGTCCAATCGCATGCTGTGAGGCAGCCTAAAGGCACTTGCATATTTCATTAGCGGTATTGTAATGGTCTTTAGCTGAAACACATGGCCCCTGGAGCCTCTTTAGTTGCTGTAACCTTCAGCATCATCAGAGCAGAACATGAAATTCTGATCTAATAACAGCCCTCTGATTTCACATCTGCTATAAACGACAATGTTTCGCTTTCAGCTAAACTGCTTTTGTCTTGTTACTACACTTGTATAGTTTGTGGTGGGGCTTAATAGAAGCAACAGATGGGGAAGAAAACAATGTGCCTCACACTGTAACAATTAATATAATGCATTTGTATGGTAAACACAGTAGAGATGTGCTAGAAAGGTGCACTATAAATAACAGCCACAGATGTTGAATGGCTTTATGTGCGTTACCCAGAAGAGTTGGGGTAGTAATGGTAATTTATTTGAATGAATTTGACTTGAGAGATATGGAGTCCAGGGTGACTCAATTTGAGCCTGTGTGAAACAGCCAGGAGCAGATGGTCAGGCTGATGGAGAGGGAAGAGAGAGTGCAAGCTCCTCTGGTTAATGTTTTACCTATTACCTATTAGAGTCGATTACCCATTACCCCTTCTGCACATCAAACTCTCCATTGACTTTCCATAGTAACCATATGCCTCCACAGTTACCAGGCTAAGCGTACGTGTGATAACTCAACATACAAACACTGAGGAGTTAAGAAGAACTTTATTTTGCCATTACATCACTGCAGCATGAGAACTTCACCCTCAAACAGCACAGGAGAGAGGAAGTGGATAACTCAACAAACATTATGTTGGATAACAGGCGACACTGTAAATCATGACCATTGCAGAAGACAGTTTATCAGTTGTGGCTCAGTCGCTTGTTAGCGAATATTTCACGTCGCATCTATGCGATTTGGATTCTTATTCCAATTTAAAAAACTAGTATAGCATAGCATTTCCAAAAAAAAAAAAAGACACAGAAGTTTGGTACCGAGGAAGTTCTGCACTTGCTTAACGCGAGCCGAACGAACAAAACTGAATCCACATGTATTGTGCGTGTGGCTCAACGTAAAGCAAGTGCAGTTTATCCATTGAAGTCTTAGGGGTGCAGTGATACTCCAAAATTACTGTAGAAACAAAAATGTCAAAAATGTGAATCCGTAGCTTTTCGTTAGATCTCATTTTTCAGGTGTTTTCCTTCCCATAACCTGCAAATAAGTAAAACAGTGAAGAGATATTAAATAGGATATTCTAGTATTACTGTATGTTTATTTTAGATTTTTTTATACACTCATATTTTATTAAAATAATGTTTTTTCCCCATCTCTTTTACTTGGACATAATTTCCACTCAAGCTGAATAGCTTTTAGAGTTTTAGTAATTACAGCAGAAATTATATTTAACATTTAAACTGGTAAAAAGCACAATAGATTTTTTATTGCAGGATGTAATTTTGCCAATAGCCCACTTTTCATTTTACTTCACTAAATATAAATGAAACGTTAATTTATTTCACCAAAAGGTTAAATTAAAATTTACATTGCCCTTTATTAGGAAAAAAAAACATAATAACATAATAATAATAAATAAATTCAGATTTCACATTAATTAGAAAAATATATTCTTCAAAACACTAAGTTTTCTATTAGTAACAGTAAAAAATAAATCTATTCACCTCAATTTTAGCCATAATTTAACTGCATTTTACCACAATCTGTCTATGTATGGACCGAGGAAGTAAAAAAAAAAACCACACACACACTTTGGATAGCATTAAAGATAATTTTTGTTTTACCTGTCTTGCTCACCTCTGTAGTTTCACATTCAGGTTGCTCTGCTGGAAGGCCTCACTCAGTAGACACGCTCGTTTCCGTACCTGCAGGTCTAATGAATCAGCCTGGCCAGTGACGGGTTTTTATAGTCGACAAAAATCATGCCCCCTCTCCTCTTCCCGCAGCTGTAAAGGTGCTGATCTCTCCACGCACCTGCCGCACTTCAGAGCAGGTCTAATGTTGACCGAGGGGCGGAGTGAGATGGTGCTGCTTAAGTGTGGTTTGGGCCTCCACGGCTTAAGATGCAAATATCTTTTTTAGCTACTTCTGCGATCTAAGATATGATATAGCCTATATGGATATTATATGCGGATCATCCGTGGTCGTAAGCGGTAGGCTACAAGTTTTTGAGTCATTCAGTCGGTGAATCATTAAAAATAAGATGACAAGGAAGCACTTGCTGTTTCACGCAGGGCGGGTTTAATTTGCACAAATTTACATGACACTTGCAAATGTCTCTTTTTTTCCTGATTCAGATCAGGCGCCTAAAAAGTAGTTGGAAGTCCAGTACTACTACGCTATTTTATATAGCCATGTGCAAAGAAAATTAAATAGTAGCTTCATATCGGTGTAACGGGTCGAGTTTCATACTCTACATACATCCCATAAACAAATGCAGTTTACCTCTGATTAAATATGTAACTTTTTTTATAAGATGAGATCAGATGTATGTTTAAAATCATTTCGCTTCAATGTTTGTAGCAGGTGTATGGCGCCATCATGTGTTTAACGATGGAAAAGACGCATTTCTTTGATATCTACAAAAGAATAAATGGAAGGGGAACATTATTGGGGTCATCAGGTGGGGACCCTCTTTCCTCTGTTTCGATTATATGCCTGTGACATCTTCCCAAGGCATTGTTAGCTCCACGATATATAACAGACTGTGTGAGTATAAAATCTGGTCTGAGATTGATGGAAACAATTTTCCAAGACTGAAAAAAACATAAAGGGTTATCATAAAGTGAAGTGACTTGTGGCCTGGTGTGGTGACCCATACGTGGAATTTGTGCTCTGCGTTTAATCCATTCAATGTGCGCACACAAAGCAGTGCTGCAGCACCCAGGGAGCAGTTGGGGGACCTTTGCTCAAGGGTCTCACCTCAGTCATGGTACTGAAGGTGGAGAGAGTGCTGGGAATTCACTCCCACCACCCACATTCCCTGCCAGACCTGGGACTGAAACCCACAACCTATGGGTTACAAGTCCAGCTCCCTATTCATTAGGCCACGACTGCAATGTCACTGATGCTTTGCAGGAGTCCAAGCCATTTTCTCAAATACTGGCTTTTTTACTGCAATTTAAACATTTAGATTTGTTTCCCTTGAGTGAGTCTTCTATCCACCAGATGGCAGCAATGGTATTGTACGTACTTTGTCAAGTTGATCACGTCATTATTTTCCTTCGTCTTTTCGATTGTTGGGTTGGAATATTAGAGTAGATAATAATGGGGGAATAAAAACGACATTAAAAAATATATTATATCCAGTGACTCACTATAAACCTATTGGCTATTTGACGATGTTAGATGTAGCCTATTTACAGTTCTAAACTATAGGCTACTAAATTCACACTAAATGTACCATAATCTGTAAATGTTCAGCACTGTATAAAAGTGATTTGTGTACTGTTATGGTGTCGTTTTGCATATGCATTTATTCTAAAGATTCAATTCAGAGGAGAAGCAAACAGTTGTTTACTAAACGAGGACAGCAGTCTAAACGTTTCATTACAGACACGGATTACTCAGATATGAAGTGGATTGGTTTTTATCAGATTTGCCCCCCGATGCTACCAGGAATAGAGACTCCAATTAATCGGAATGAATCTCATGGATTTGCGTCTGTGTTCATTCAAATTCACGATCCTCCACTAGTAGCAGTCGCGTGCCCTACATCTCTCCCTGACCCCGCCTGCTCAGGCCAATACGGTCCGCCCCAGACTCTGTGTGAGTGGGTAACAGAAGTATTTATGTGTGTTTCGGCATCTCTTTGATCAGTGACTGTCATCCCACAGAAGTCAGTGCACAGGATGGTATAATGTAGATCCTTTTTGTGCTTGAATACTTGTTCACAGATGCAAAGCAATAGTCGGCGCGTGGACTAATTGGCAGCACCCACGACCAACGAAAAGCCGACCGGGAGTCGAACGGACCTCGGGAACATCACCGGAGCTTTTTGTCAAGACAAACAAGTGCTTTGTATTCCCTGTAGAGCTCAAGTGTGCAAGGCTGGGTCGATAGGACTGGAATGTGGCTGTTTCGCCGGAGATTAGACTGTCGGACCAGCGAAGCCGAAGCACGGGACCGGGATCTGGGAGAAGCAGGATGCTGAACCGCGATCAGGGTGAGCGCATATGGCCACGTCTGGACGCTTTGTTCAGAATAATATGATCGGTCGCGGCGTTGGTTTACACACGCTGACACTCTCGTTTATGCAAAAGACACGCGTGTCAGTGCAAAATGCTGTAGCATAAGGGGATTTGTTTTGCGTGTTATGAACGCGATCTTGTCAAGAAAATGATGTCGTGGCCTACTTCGCTCGCGATGTCTCATCTGCACACACTCCAGATGAGTTTATGCATGAGATTTTGTAGTCAAGATCTTATGTTATGACATCGGTATGATTTACCGCAGTCCGTCTGTTTGTATAGACTCATTTACGCGCAATAACGCATGGAAATCTCCACGCATGTGTGTTCATACCTGCAGGTAAAGTGAACAGGATTTCTGTTTACATGCAGTATTTGGACATTGACGTGCCAGACGAGACACGACTTGCCACATACACACAATGTCATGCAAACAAACTTGAGTGCGACAGCCTTATGAACTTGAGAAGGCTTTTTGTCATTTGACGGATGTATATCATAAGACAGTGCTATAGTTATATGAAGTTAACGCTTTCATATAAATACAAATTTTCTTGCTCCAGATAATATTAAAAGGGCATTTGGAAATATCATCATACACTTTTTTTTCTCTCTCTCTCTCTTTTTTTTTTTTTAATTTAAAACTGAAACATTTCTTTAATTTCAGGTTTGAATGATGATTATAATTTTTAGTTTCATCAGAGGTTCTCAAACATGTTTTTATGGACCGTGCAAAAAAACGTTGAAAATATATTCTGACCTCGTATTAAATTTTACTACATGCATACAAACATACAGTGTGACAGGTGTAGTCCGATACCTGAACGCATTCAGTTGTGAACAAGTTCTTTTCAGTGCATTTAAAAAAGACAGAGTCTGATTCAAACTACTTAAAAAATGTAATACTTGCCAATTCAGGAGTAAAAATAGAATCTGCACCAGTTTTTTATGTATATGGATTTTCAGAATGCTTGATTCTGATTTAGTTTTTGTTTTTTGACACATTTTACGGTAACACATTTCTAAAAAAAAATTACTTTTCAATGAAAGTGAAATGAGAGCCAGTATCATTAAATTCCTTACAATTCCAGTCTTTCTTTGAGATGAAATTTGCAAACAGTTCTCTTCCTAAAGAAGACTCTTGAAAAACCTTGGTCAGTGTCTGTACTATTCACGTATATCTTCTTGATCTCCAAAAAGAACACTAGTTTTTTTGCATCATCTTATCACCACATCCTCCTCAGTTTCTTTGTTTGGTCTGATCCCATCAGTTTTCCCACGAATTGAGGACTTTGTTGGTGCATGCTATGAAAAGTGTACCAAAACAAACCATATCAAGTCTGTTCATCGAGAACAACATGCATACAAACTGGCATTTGTCTTTCTAAACCGTCTGTTACATTCTCACAATCTTTGTGGTGATCCAAGAAAACCGTAGACTTATAGTTGATGACTGCCAGCCCATGCACTGACCGTTTTATTAACGTGTCATTTGGCCTTCAGGCTCTGCGGAAATTTCCCAGAAACATCTGGTATTGGCACAGGTCAGCCATCGATTGCAGTGGTACAGTATAGCAGCAGTGGCACAGCACAAATGATGCCCCCAGGGCAGTCCCCATCATTTGTCCTGCATGTCAGCACACTCGTCGAATCAGTGTTAATTCATCATGGCTGGAGAGACCGTTCTTGTTGAGACCACATCACATTTAGCAGAGCTATCATGTGACACCAACAAATTTGAGTGTGTATGATTGGAACTTGTGATTGCTATGCTTGGGTTACTATGATTAGTAACTGGTATATTATCGATTATGCTTTGGTCTGCTCTGCTGTTAGATGTTAGAATAATTAATGTTGATAAATGATTAATGTATATTGATTTGGCTTGCCAATACAGACAAGGGATCACACTCAAGTGAGGAAGCTTCAATACACGCGTGCCATTTCAATCAATGCAGTGATCAAGTGAAATCAAAGAATGAATGCGGTGTGAATTTATTTAAAACAAAATTAGGCCTGTAATGAAGTTTTGACAAGGCAAACTTTCCAGAAAAGTTCTCTCCAGCTGGTAAACGCAAGTAGTTTGCTAGTAACTTTTTACCCGCTGTGAGTCAAAATCTGAATAGGTTTCGCAAGAGGTTTTCAAATAGATTTGCCTATTGGCAGTAGACAGACTTTTTTTGCCTGTGAAATGTTGTGAAAGAACTTTTGCTAATGTGAGCATACCTTTAGTCTTAATTTTTGCATGACCCATTACTTTTCAAAGATTGTAAGCATTTAACTGAAACATATGTTGCTCATGTAACAGTTTGTACCATCATGATTTGATGCATATTGCTGCAGATATTGATGTGGCTTAGCTCTGTTTACGCTGGCTCAACTTCCATGAACACAGAAACAGAGAAAAAGTATTTTCCCCGGATGCACTTTATGATGAACAGATAGACAGCTAGAGCTGGTTCTTTCCTCCGCACTTGTGTGTGCCACATGGGGATCCCTTTGTTCAATGTGCAAATCACCCAAAGACTTGCATTCTTTTGATGTCCGCCGACTAACAAATATATGACTCACAAACCATCTTAAAGTGAGAAAACAAAGATTTCAAGTTAAATTCCCACATTAAAAGCAATCTGAGCACAAAGGAAAAATGAACTCATTGCTTTAAGAAGTCTCGATCAGTATAAATGTTTATCCCCATGTTATGTAACAGTTGTATTGGTTGCAGAACAGATTATGTATTAATTTCTGCGTGTTAGTGAAATGGGTGCTTGAGGATTTGTGTACTTATAGCATTACAGGGTAATAATGAACAACATGAAGGAGTGAAATGGTGTGTGCAGCAAAGTCGCAGGTGGTTTGGTGGAGCCATTCCATAAACAATCATGATAAAAGAGAGCTGGAATGACTGAGAGGTGTTATGGAGTTGGCGCTGAAGAAAAGACAAAAGCGTACAGAGAAGGGTGGAGGGCGGTGAGATCATAATACTAATAATCCACTCAAGGCAAGCCACATGTACTGCAGAATCTTATTAAATACCAGCATGCACTAATACACTTGTTGAATTAGCATCACACTTGCATTGTCACCGTTGTGTTGTTATAAAAACTCCTTGTAATTGGATGGGACATTTCTGGAACTAGTTTGTTCATTCTAAATAGTCGTTCATGAAATAATTGTATGGACGTGGGTAGGCGGCATGTAATTTGATGCAAATGAAAACAAGGCTTTGTGGGATGAAAGTACAGTCAGTTTCAAAAGCTGTTCTGTTGAGAATCTTAGTGTCGATTATTCAGGCCAGTGGAACATAGAAAATGTTTCTTTCTATGAAAATTTACACTTAAAGAAATTATTTACCCAGAAATAAAATTCATTTTATTGTTTATTAACCCTATTTATAATTTAGCTATTGAAAAAAACGGTAATAAAAAGATTGTTGGTCTCCGAAAATATTCAAAATATAATTATTTGTGTTCCACAGAAAAAAGAAGCGCATTCAGGTTTAAAAACATGACGGTGGGTTAAAATGACTTTATGGGTGAACTGTCACTTTAAGACATCAAAACTGTACTGCAATAGACATAATGTTTATTCTTTATAGCCTTATTTTTATTTTTTGTAACATTTGTACAGTGTTACAGAAATATGGTGTCTCACCAACTAAGGTCTATTGTGATGCTTTGCTAGGTATTGTTGGCAATTATCAAATTATTGATATTTGTTTTCCTGCTATATTTTATTATTTGGCATGCAATAAATGAACCTGTAATGGTTCATCATGGAGCAGAATAATTTCAGTCTGATTCCGATTTGGTAAAAAACCTTAAATAAACTGAATGCGTCTGATGTCCTTGTGTTTATTAGACTAGTAGCATTCCCATATAAGCCCTGTCATCACTGATTAATTCTGTTTACTACAAAACTCTTCCCTAGCTGGCTGTGATATTCAGTGGTCTGAGCAATGCCATAACTTATTTGTGCTGAGTTGTTGTAGAATAGCCACAAAAGCTTTTGTTTAGCTCCCTGTCAGTGCCAAGCATTGTATTGGAATCTGGCGTGGTAATCTGAGTAAAGCCTGTGTTTTTTTTTTGTTTTTTTTTTCCTTGTGTCAGGTAGATTTCATGTGCCTTGAATCTGTAACCTCACCCTGCTGGCCTGAAATGATCTGGTTTAATCCTTTTAGTACTGCCTCTGGACATTCATTTGACTACCAGATATTAAATTTAACACAATGTCCATCATTGTTACTTTTAAGAACAGCAGGCACCAAAATGGACACGTCATTTATAACCATAAGTCAGTATAAAGAAAATGCATAAAATGTGAAACTACTTGTAATTCTATCAACATACAGTGAGCTGAAATCATCCGAAAATAAGCATTAGTTTTGCACGTGAGTCTCTTATTTCACATTGATGTGACCTCTCGTGTTTTACTGTAGTTGGACTCACTTGACAACCCCTGTGGGTACGATTACAACTCTGACGCCAGAGGAACCTGAATTCAATCCAGAAGTCACAAGGTTTCTGAAATGACGGATTGTTTTCATTAACAGTGGTGGTACAATGAGTGATATACTAGTTTGCTGCCATTGTATTATTTTTTTTTTTGCTCAGGTAGTTATTTATTTACATCTGTGGCTTTTGCTGTGAAGTCATCTTTGTTGTTTTGATGCAATGTGTTTCCTGTAGACTGAGCCATGTGGTGTCAAGCGTATGACCTCACTGGAGCCTTGTCATGCTGGGAGGCCCAGAGTTTGGTTTGAAACGGTTCCATTTCCTTGTCATTCAGAGAGAAAAGTCATTGTTGTAAAAACAAGCTCTTGTCCACGTTCATGCGTTTCAGTCAGATTTGTTAAACTGAGTCTGAAGAGTTGTGAAATGTTTCATCTGACTCCATTTCCTAGTTCTCTGCACAACCATGCTGTGGGTTCCTTTCACTCTACGTCAGCAGATACTGCAGGCGACACATGAACAGAATGAGCGGTGCATGACTGATCCATTATGAAGGAGTTATGCAAGAGAGGGTTCCATCTCTCACTCTTCCCCACACACACTTTCACTCTCCCTCTCCCTCTAATCAATTTGACGAAATCTTCACATTGTGTTGCCCTCTCAGTCTCTACACTATTTAAAAATCACCACGGTCTTCTCCTTTCTCTTTATTTGCTAATTTGCCTTTCATCAATCCCATTTTTTTAAAATTCCGTTCTCTCTATTCTCTACCCAGCTTTCTTCCGTTGGCGGTGTTCCAGGTTCACCCACACACACACACACACACATTCACTCACACTGATCTTTTCCGGAGTGGAATTCTGTAACTCCACGCTGGGTGTTTGGCAGTGTCCAAACCGCAATGGGATGAGAGAAAAACAGCCCCTGCAGGGTTTGGACGAGACGGCAGACTATTTTAGTCGCGGGCTGTGCCAAAGAGCACCTTCCGATTCATGAAAATAGGAAAATCTGCTAGTGGTGGATTATCATTATGATGGTGGTGTGTTGGGCGCTATCTAGAAAATGTGTGAATGAGACTGTGCTTCAGTGTCTGTGCAAATACGATATACAGGGTTTGTATTTGTTTTTAAATTGATTAAAACTGAGAAAATGTATGTGTAAGGAAAAGATAGTGGCGGGGTGTAGTTTTTGGCATCTTTGCGGGTGTATGATTGAAGCTTACAGCTGGACAGATGCTCTTCTGACATTTTGCAAAACACCAGCACACACAGTACTGGAACAAAACGGAGAGTCCAGGAAGTATGCATTTCATGAGGAAAAAATTGGATCGAAAGTTGGAAGAGAAACAACTCTGGGGGCTAGATAAGATATGCAATACAATAAGCGAAAACTATGATCTTGTTGAAGGGTGATGCATCAGCCTAGAACCCTGTGCTCCGATGAACATACACACTGCTCAACCCATCAGCCAAATTATTCAGGAACTGAATGCTTTCCAAACACGACACTGCCTAAAGCGCGCACACACATACTCGCAATATCTGTAGCCAACGCTTGCTGACGCTGCTGTAGGTGGGTTACTTCATAGATGATTGGTGTTTGGTGTGGGTGACTAAGGGAGTCGTGAGAGAACGTAGCCCACAGACAGGGCCCTGCTGCTGGGTAAGACAGGACAGCTTGTAGGGGGTGTGGGTGTAGCAGGTGGTGCTGGATCTGCTTCTGCAGTCAAATACCACATAGTGCCACTCATTCAGTACATCATCAGTCACGTACAAACAAATGACTGGAATAGTTATTCATGTGTGAATCAGTCAGGAATCAGTTGCCCTTTTGGTTAAAAGGGGACATATTCTAGTATTAAAATCATTATTTAAGTAATTATATGATATTAATTCTACACGTATTATATCTACCCGGCTTTCTTCCGCTGGCGGTGTTCCAGGTTCATGACAGCCCATTCCCATTTTAATGACAGCTGGCAACTCATTTATTTGTTTATTTATTAATGTAAAAAAAATTTATATACTGTAAATTGCAACAATGTTAATTGTGAATTATTTTATCCACGATAACATGAAACAACAACCTGATTTCATTACAATCCCACTTTACCACCATATACATGTCTACCTATAAACTAAAAAGTTATTTTGATTTACATGTAAGTTAGACCTTCTTTGACTCTTATGGCGCTTTTCCACTGCACAGTACCGGCTCGACTCAGCTCAGCTCGGCTCTGTATGGTTTTCCACTGTGTAAAAGTTGTACCTGTACCGGCTTCCAGGTACTTTTTTTCGTACCACCTCCGGCGAGGTTCCAAGAAATTTCTTTCGTCGTTTACTCACACTCAAGTTGTTTCAAACCTGTATGAGTCTCTTTGTTGTAGGGGTGGGTGATATAATGATTTTTGTTAGTGGACGATAAAAAATTTCTCCACAATCTGGAGAAAAAGCCTGTCAAATAGCGCCTAATTACTGAACTTAAATATTTATCACATGTGATTGTGGTAATACTGTCAAAAACACACAGTGTTAAACACAGCTGCTTGTGTCTAAAGTGAAAGTAAACAATCAAGAGAAAAACGTGTCAGTATATTAGATGCGTGCAGCTCTTAAAGGGACAGAACTAAACATGCCGCTTGTCATTAAAGGGATAGTTCACTCAGAAATTATAATTGTGTCATTATTTACTCACTTACATGTTGTCCCAAACCTGTATTGATTTCTTTCTTGTGCGGAACACAAAATAAGATATTTTGAGCAACCAAACCATAGCTGGTCCTCATTGAATTTAATATAATGTTATTATCTGTATAATAATAAAACGAGCTGAGAGTGATATAGTGTTTCACCTTTCATGTTAATTCAATAGTGCTGAATACACCTACTCTTTCTGAAAAATAAAAGCAATGTTTGTTTTATTCATATTATGTTTATTGCAATGTGTATCTTAGGGCTGGGCGATATGGCTGAAAACTGTATCGCGATATCAGTGTTTCATATCGGTCGATATCGATAATTATTGATA
>JAUCMS010000105.1:5384187-5394408 GCA_032357445.1 Enteromius radiatus
AGTCATCTCGTTCATTTAAAAAAAGTCTAAATAAAATATGTTTTTTCCTCAACACTAGTAATCCTAGTAGATACGTAACGTTACGCACACGCTGATCTGATTTTTTTTTTTTTTTTTTTTTTCGGCACTGACTGCATTTGATAGGCTTTTGGGGCTGTCACGTTATGTTACGAATGAACGACTAATCCAGTAAGAACTTTTCTCAATGATCATGCACGACTGAACGAATCACTCCCCGAGATGACTTGTTCTTCTCCAGTCACATTAAAGATTCGTTCAAAATCAACGAATCGTTCAAGATGAAAAATATTGAACGTTTTATCGAACACATTTTTTATTGATATCGATCACATGCCTATCGATACATATCGTTATCGTTTTATCGCCCAGCCCTAGTGTATCTATTCGAATAACAAAGATAAAGTGACAACGATTTTTATCTTTGCTCATTTTGGCCTAAATATCTGCTCTGCTTTATTTTGTACTTTGTTACCTTGAAAGGTTTTGTTTTTATAAAAAAGGCAAATTAGTTTGTCTGTACTGCTCAGACAACTTGCAAAAGTAGTAAAATCAATGACAAAGAATCATGAAAAAATCATAATGTGATATTTTTTGCCATATCGCCCACCCTTATCTCTGTAATTTGCAAAATAGTCCTAAAAAACAAACTTAAAAATCATGAATCCTCAAGAAAAAATCTTTTTGCCATATTGCCCACCCTTACTTTGTTCTGTGAAACATTAAAAGATGATGTTTTGCAAATGTATACTAACTATAGAAGTCATTGAAAACCAGCAACTGTTTGGTTATCAACATTCCTCAAAATATTTTTAGTGTTCAGCAAAAGAAAGAAGTCTATGCAGGTTTGGAACAGCTTGAGGGTGTAAAAATGACAGAATGTGCATTTTTGTGTGACCCTTTAAATTATTTATTTTTTTCAGCTGTATATCTTCAAGACTTGTTAATAAACTCTGTGTGGCAATGTAGTTCACACTGTCACTCATCTGAAAAGAGCTAGTTACTGAATAGGCGCTGATTTGAGACGTGGGAAGTAATATGCAAATATGTTCATGGTTTTAATGTCAGTAACGTGACAAATTCTAAATGACTAATTTTTTGCTGCTTAGTTTTCATAAATGGCCTTTGCAGACTAGAGAGTGAGTGAATTGTGAATATTGTCATATGCTGAGTATATCAAGGTCTTTTATTTCAAACAAGATAGAAAATACATGTTTTTCACAAAATGTTCCCTTTAAATCTATTTTCTTTCCTGTGTTAAGTCGAAAGGTTGGATCAGCTTATAAGAGTGGTTCAATGGATAACGGATCACATTACTTCTTTAAGTCAAAGAATCTTTTTTAAATCGGCAATGAAGAAAAAAATTAATTATAACTTTGCTTTCCCTGTATTACTTAAATTAAACTACTTTTTGGATACCACTGCCAAAACTACTAGCCTAGCAAAGAAAGTTCTAACACGATTAAAGACATGTGAACAGTAAAAAATAAGAACAAATGCACAAATTACAAGCACAGATAAATACATCATTATAATTCAGGTACAAAAATAACACCGCATGGTGTTTACTGTATGAATGAAAGATAGATTAATCTTTGTCAAAGCTGTGCTTTTATTGGAATAGCATTAATGACATCAGCAGGTATTTAGGCATTTATTATAATTGGGTATTTATCATAATTTTATGTTTCTGTTCAAATGCAAGGCGATTCTAAAGAGGATGAAGTAGAACAACTTTTGCATCTTCTTGTGCTGGAATGTTGTAAACGTGTACATATTATAAATTTTAAGCATATGCTCTCCCTATTGGATTTTTTTTTTACTGTAAAGACTGGACTATTTCAGTTCACCAGAAAAATGATGACAAAGGAAAGGACAACAAACAAAGCCAAGAGATTTAATCTCATTGAGTGCTCAGATTTAACAGCGGTGTAAGATAAATTGAATGGTTATTTGAAGGTGTTATCTGAGATAGAATGGACCGGGTGGCTAATGTTGGACCAGCGGATGATGAATCATATAGTGTTTGTCAGTAATCTGATTATGTTGTTGCTCTGGAGGACAGATAAATACTAGAGTGTGAATGTGAGGTAACTTGAAGTGCGTTAAGGTGAGAAACAAAGGCATAGGTGTCCAGATCCACTAAAACATCTCCCAGGGAATGAAGATGGGGAACGCTAAGCCTCTCGGTTTAAGTGGAAAGAAGTGCAAGCTGAGGTAAACGACTGCAGATGGAAGTAATTAATGAGCTTTACAGAAGAACGGCAAGGAAGGAAGAACAAAATACAGTGGGAGGCTAGGAGCTCAGCAAAAAGGAAGGCAAACAGAAACAATAGGATAAATTGAAGCCAGACAAACCTAACAGCTGTGTCAGATTAGGTTGCTATAGTTACAAGCGTTCACCCCACTGGCTAACAACAGGCGGGCCAAGACTTTCCAGAGGTCATGATATCAGCATGACCAATAAAGAGGTGTTGTCTATTTGAATGTGGTCATCCCTGCGACCTTTGGTAACCTCTGTAAAGTGATAGATTCAGAATTCACAGCAGTTTAACTTATTTCACCATCACTAGAGACCAGTGGAAGAATGGAGATAACTCTGAGGTTTGTTTTTTAGCTTTTCACTAGAGAAAAATGTCTGTCTGTCATTCTGTTGCTAAAGATAAGTCTCTAATGCCTCCCTAGAATGTATTTATTTGATCAAATACAGCTAAAATGGTAATGTTGTGAAGTATTATTCAAATTAGAAAAAAAAAATTTTGTTTGAAATGTTACTCCAGTCTTCAGTGTGACATGATCTAACTTTTTTTTTTTTATTAATATCAATAAGGGTGGGCGTAATTTCACGGTAATGATATATCATGTTATTTTGCTTGAAATAAGGTATTTTTGATAATAATATTTTAGCTACCATAGAAGTTCTATAAGTAAATAAACTCAAGCTCACTGAGGACAAGTAAAGACTTAGTGATTAAATGGTTAGTGATAAAATTAAACTGTTCAAGGCCTATAAAGCGAGCGAGTTCTTTTTTGTTGCTGATTGCATTTCATTGTCTTAAACTGCAATGCTTAAAACATGTGCAAATTATACATTTTTCAGGATATTTTGATGCATAGAAAGTTTCAACCTCGCTGAATAAAATTGATTTCTTTAAAAAATCTTAAATGGTAAATATACCAATTAAGATATTTTTTTTATATTTTCAGGCAGTAGTTCCAATATTTTTTAAATATATGTAAACACTGTTCATTTTAGTGTGTGAAGTGCTTGTGAAGTGAATTATGGCAATGTTTGAAAGCTTTTTACTTTCAGCAGTAGTCATTTTGAAGGGCCCTCCTGAGGACCTTGTACACACTTCTGTGTAAAAACAAATGGTGTTTGATGGTATTACCACTTGAAACGCCTTTTAAAGTTTCAAATAAAAACCTGCTAAAGCCATAGTCTGTAATGGCTTGCATACATTATTCAGAAATCCTAATTCAGTACAAACTACAGTACAGTTACCATGAGTCCATGAGAAAAAAGTTTTACCCAAAAATTTTCCATATGTCGGTCTCAAACTTCTCATCACACTTTCACTATGTCACTTAACTAGACTAGCAGCTTGTTGAGTACTCGTGTGTTTAGGAACATTTTAGGTTAGTGTTTAGGAGAGCAGTAGTGAACATAAATGAGGGTATGGTGGTCAGTTTACTTTAGTTCCTCAGGTTGAGATGATGATGATGCTACAGAAACACTTAGAAGAGCTCCACAAGCTAGAATGCCTCTGATTGGCTCCTGGTCTGTTGCTATGGAGGGGGAGACTGCCTTTCTATTGGTTAATACCGCCTGGTCAGGAACTGAAAGCTTTGCATCTTTTCATTGTTATGGTCACAGACAGGAAGTGGAAGGTCATTATTGTTAGACTTCTGACTGCATAGGGTGATCTTTTGATGTGTAATGAGGAAAACATGGCTATATTTCTCTCTGTGCCGGATTGCAGCTTGGTTTGGCAGGGATTCTCTGCCACGTGGGGGTTGACGTAAACTGAGCTTTGATTATCCCTAAGTTAAAGATAATTACTAAGGCATGTGTTTTGTATGACAGAGCAGGGGAGAAAACAGGGAGGGAGTGTAACCGAATGAAGAATGTTCTCATGTTCAACTCGAGCTGGCTTCAGGGGAATTATGGGCTAGGGATACACAGCACTGTAGTTTCATAATCTACTCCTCAGTGGGTTTTCAGAATGACTAGTTGACTAGTCTGTCTTAAGGAAGCCCTGTATAATTAAGTTGGTTTAGGGCCATGCCCATCCGATCAGATGTGTTTCATAGAGTGTGTTTTGCATTCAGAAACAGCACAGATGTACTGCAGAGAAAAAAGAAAGCAGCACAATTTTTATGGCTATTGTTGCATTGATTTAAAGATTATAAAGTTGGAGAGATGGCTTTAAAACACACACAGACACACACCCTAAAATAATTTTTTTAGTTAATTCACATTTTTTTATTTGCAGCCCCTATATTAAAGATAAAACTAACATTTTATATATGACTTGGTGAATAAATTATTCACAATAAATTATTCATTATCGCTATGCAACTGTAGTCAATAAATTGCAATATCAGTAAATGTAAAAATAAATAATTTAAAATGATTTTTTTTTTTTTTTTTTTTTCAAATGATTTTAGGTACTTAATGGGTGTTATGATAAATAATGGTTGCAGCAAACCAATTAATTGAAACAAACCATTAAAAAAAACACTTTACAGTTCCATCACTGGTAAAGAGTTGTGACTCACTACTTTTCACTGCAATGTCAAAGTGCATTTGCATACATTAGAGAGATGGATAAAGAAAAAGCTAGTAGAAGAATTAGAGGAACAGAAGATGTCTGGCTGAGTTCTGTAGTAAACATTGCCAGAACTGTTGAACAGCTGTGAGAGGAGAAGTGGCCATTAATTAGTTTTAGATCATTTAGAGAAAAAAGACCTGACTGCTGAACAGTTATTAGGGATCCACAATGAACCACAACTATGTGACGGAGGAGAAGGGCATGACTGAACAAGCAGTGGAGGTGAGGAAGTGGGTGGGGGGTAAAGCACTATAAAGAAAGTGTAAAGCAGAGAATAAATGGAACACGAACTTCTGTGAGTGAGTTATGGCTTTATATATCAGTAGTGTCACATAGATATATTTAATAAAAGTAGCCTTACATGACACAAACTCCTTTCTAAGGAGCCTCACACACAATTGTTACGTTCAAGGCAAAGGGTAAACAAAAAGAGAGGGAGAAAAGGAAAACAGGAACACCTCTGCTCTTTTATAGATTGTGGGTGGAGTGAGTTTAATTCTAAACCTGTAAAACTTGAATACTGTGCTAGAAATAGGCCTAGCTAATTGTAACAATGTTTTTTTTTTTTAAACATTTCTTTTTATATATTTCTGCATAGGCGGTGTGCTTTAACATCCAAAAATATAAAATATAGTAGTTGGGATATATAGCATAAGTCATAAATTACGGGGGGTTGCTAGTCAGCGATAGGTTGGTAGGTCGCACTCCCCTGCAGCTCCCACAAAAATCAAAGATAAATTGGCATGTTGTGCATTTGAAGCTACATAAACGACTGTTTTGCTAAGTTTGTTTATTTTAAGTTTCACTGATTTCATGATAATAATTTCTTTTCAGGCTGCTAAAAAGAATAGAAAAAGGGCAGAATTGGTAGACCTGGAGCAAGAAATGAATCGTTTAGACAATGAAAGTGCAGTGCACCCATCATTGGAGATCTATAAAAAATACTTTCTCTATGATTTAAATACAATCAGATACTTTCAGACCGCTTATTACTACAATTTTTTTTTGAATTTGGTGAAAAACCTCATAAACTACTAGCTAGACAAATTAGAAAAGATCTTGAGGAAGTAAGCAACTATAGGCCAATTTCACTGCTGACATATGATCAAAAAAATCTGGCTAAAGCTTTGTCTATTAGACTCAGTTCTGTAATAAATAAACTTGGTCACCCTGATCAGACAGGATTTATTCCAAATTCATTTTCAAATCTTAGACATCTCTTTAACATTATGTATCTCAAAATATAACAGAAGATTTGGTCATTCTTTCTCTTGACGCAGAGAAGGAATTTTGACCTGTTAGAGTGGTCTTATCTTTTTGCAGTGCTGAAAAAATGTTATATTGGAGATAACTTTGAAAAATGGATACAAATCCTTTATTATAAGCCTTGTGCTAGGATTCTTACTAATAAGTTGCTTTCTCCAATGTTTCATCTCTATCTCCTTTGTTGTTTGCTTAGGCACAAAAAAATCTGTTCTGATCCCAATATATAGGGACATAGAATACTTTAAGTAAAGTCTCACTACATGCTGATGATACTATTATACATTACTAAACCTCAGTCTAACATCCCTTCCATTTTAATTATTTCTTATTTTGGCACTTTTTCAGGATATACGATAAACTGGTCTAAGAGTGAATGAATGCTAATAAAGGTTAGCGATTTCTCAGTTATTCAAAATTTCCCTTTTAAAATTGCGCATCATAAATTTACATATTGAGGAATCGTGGTCACAAAAGACTTTCAGTCACTATTTAAAGCAATTTTCCCCCTCTAGTGACCAAGTTGCAAAATAGTATTCAGTTTTGGAGATCCATACCTATTTCTTTGGTAGGAACGGTTAATGTTATTAAAATGATTTTTCTTCCTCAAATCCTATATCTTTTCCAAAATATCCCAATATTCTTGCCCAGGATGTTCTTTAAACAACAGGATTCAATTATAAAGCTCATCAAATAAGTAAATTGCACCTTTGCAAATCTAAAGCTGAACTTCTCTCTTTATTATTATGCTTGTGGTCTTCATACTATCAAATTGTGGTTAGACCATACTTTCACACACTTGAATTCAAATGAAAAGAGAAGCATGCAGCCCATTTGACATTGGTGCGATGATTTTATCACCTACAAAATTAGCTAAATTTGGCCTATAATCAAAACTGTACAATTCATAGTTGTAATGATGAGCTCCTGCCCTGACCTCCAGATTTCGCTCCTTCACCACTATCTGTCAGACTGTTACTCGGACTACAATTCCCAGCTACCATTGCACCCTTCCGCCTACACACACCCACAGCGGCAGCCCATTCACTATCATTAGCACACACATAAATACCAGACTTTTACACATAGCAAGGGCAAGGTTTTACTACTGCCATGCAGTTTACTACTGTTATGCAGATAACTTTATTTTCAACAAGATGAACTCACACCAGCAGACAGGTCAATGTGGATAACCCAAAATCGGAGTCAATAAACAAAGCAGAAGATCATAACCAGGCAGCACACAGTCAAACACAGATCAACAGTCCAAAAAGGGTACACGAGAAGACACCAGGAAATGCTAGGGAAACCGCTAGGAAATGAACGCCATGGCAGTAGTAAAACCTTGCCCTTGCTATGTGTAAAAGTCTGGTATTTATGTGTGTGTGCTAATGATAGTGAATGGGCTGCAGCTGTGGGTGTGTGTAGGCGGAAGGGTGAAATGGTAGCTGGGAATTGTAGTCCGAGTAACAGTCTGACAGATAGTGGTGAAGGAGCGAAATCTGGAGGTCAGGGCGGGAGCTCATCATTACAATAGTATTATTCGCATTTGGAAAAATCATGTCTAAAAATAAAGTCCCTTTCCCTTCTCTTACCTATTGGAGGGAACCCATTATTTGTCCCATTTACTCTGGATTTTAGATTTAGACAATGTAGAGATTTGGGTATCAGAACTCTTGGAGACCTATTCATAAAGGGGTCTTTTGCCTCCTATAGCCAGATACAGGAACAATATAATTTGCCCAAGAGTGACTTTTTCAGATACTTCAGAGATGTGTGAGGAAGCGCCTTTCTTGTCTGGATGAGGTCTATCTTACTGAGTTTGATGAACTCCTGGGACTTGGATATAGGGTTAGTCACTTAATATCTACACTTTACAATTCACTATTATGGAAGACCTTCAGGAACTTGAAATGGGGGAGAAGACAAGTGACGAGCTCTGGATTAATGCATTAGAGCATATTCATAATTGCTCTGTCAGTTCTTGGCATTGCCAGTTTAAGATCCTTCATCGACTTCATTATTCAAAAACAAAGTTACATAAAATATTTTCAGTTATCTCCCCACTATGTGATAAATGCCAGATTGAGGAAGCCACCCTTCTGCACAGTTATGTTCTTTGCACCAAGTTAATTCCATTTTGGACAAATGTATTTAAAATCATATCTGATATGTTTCATACTGAATTGATGCTTGACCCACTCTTGGTGGTACTCAGAATTTCAGATAATCTTGTCAACAACAGCTATTGTCCTATGCTCATATTGTAGCAAAAAAAAAACTTGTATTAAGGTTTTGGAAAAAGACTGTGAAAATGTGGTTGGAAGAAATGAAGTTATTACACTTGGAATTAATTTGGTTTATTTTGTTAAATAAATTGAACTACTTTAATAAGGTTTGGTTTCCTCTTCTCCACTATTTGGATAACAGAGATCGAGTATGGTGTTGACTGTCCCATTAATGTTGTAAGTTCCTAGGGCAGGGAGAGTGTGTACGTTATTACGGGTAACCATTATTTTTTCATTTTTATCTTCTTTACTTTGTTGTTTTGGTGCTCTGTATGTTTTTCTGTTGCTTTTTCTTTGTATTGTTTTGTTTACTTAAAATGTGGAATCATAAGATGTCTGTAACAATGTAAAATTCCTCCAATAAAAAGATTTAAACACATAAATCTTATATTACTTGTATGAAGCAGTATATACTGTACACTTTTAGGTAAAAAAAGGTCCAAAAGCTGTGACTGGTACAGTATCTTTTCAAAAGGTAAATTTTTGTACCTTACTTATACATGCAGTATATTTATGTACAGCAATATATACTATATAGAGTATAGTAATTGCTTGTGTTGTCACAAAATTGTAAATTATATGAATATATTAAAATGTTGTAAAACGTAACATCATAATTTTCTGTGAAGCTGTTTTAAAACTGTATATTTTGAAAAGCTCTATACAAATACATTTGACATGACTAGATTTTCCATGTTGAATTTGCGACTTCTGGTCTTCCAATATTATGTTTTTTTTTGTAAATGTTATGTAACATGTATTTTTTTTCTGTCTCTTACAGGTAGATTCATGTGGACGCGAGGTGTACCCTGATTTCCCAGCCCCTCCCCCTTCCCTCAGTCACCACCTCCTACAACCTGTTCACTCCATCCAGCACACTGCGGTCACCATGACGTCCACCTTGCAGACCCTAGCCCTTAAGCTGGCCCCTCCCTCAAGAGAAGCTGGACCTGAGCAGTTAGAACCTTGTAATGACGGCGTGGGGCGACGTTATGAGGTGGTCCCCTCAGTGGTCTGCTCTATGTGCTGTCTCTTTGGAATCATCTATTGCTTCTTTGGTGAGTTTTCATGTTTACATATGCATAACCAAAAGGCAATATTTGTATCTAGGTCAGGTTTATGGTGGTGGTCTTTAATTTTTCATTCTGTCTCTGTTTCGAACCCATGCTCTTATTCTAAACCTTTTTTTTTTGCCCACTTTTAAATATTTCATGAGGATCTAAATAAGGTCATGGCTTGTATAACTGTTCTGCACTCTACTTTGAGACGGGCACAGATTTAGAGTCATAATATTTTACTTTTTTGTACCATTTAGTTAAGTCCTCTTTTCTTGATAGTCATCAGCTGCCATTTTCAATTTAATGGATGCTTTTGATATTGTACATTTAAACCTATCATAAATAATAAATGCAAACAATAGCATTGAACAGGCATTGGTGAAAAATGTGGTTGTTCATGGGAAAATATACTCATAGCTGTATGATGATTTCTGTATTACTGTGTAATAGGAAAATATATTATATCGGTACTTTTTAATTGTTATCAGCTATAACTTATGGTCAATATTGTTTTTCATCCAAATTTATTACACACAATCTACTGCATACTGTACCTTCTGCTCATTAATTGGTAGTTTAGATTTTTATTAGTGAGTAAAACATGCCTAAATTCACTAGGGATGGGACAAAAAATCGATTCACCTAACTATCGCGATTTTTTTATTTACGATTTTAAAATCGATTTTTTTTTTACACCAGAATCGATATTAATTCATATTAAATACATTGCTTTATTTTAGCACTTACTTATAAACGAGG
>JAUCMS010000105.1:5394446-5415522 GCA_032357445.1 Enteromius radiatus
GGTCTAGAGAGAAAAAAACAAAATCGCAACACATTACAATATCGAATCGCAATACTTGTAGAATTGGAATTCTTAAATATTTTATAAAAGATAAAATAAATGACTCTATGTCCCCTAAACTTGCTTTTTGGCTTTCTCTCACGTTTGTACATCACCCTGTAAAAGACGTTTTACCATGGTGTAGAGCTGGAAATATTATACATGAAAGGTATAATCAACCACTTTTCCATATTGAAAGTGTTGGAAAGTGTTGAACTGCTAACAAACTGAGCAGAATCGTGGTCTCACACTATTGAGCTATTCTTGAGCTGTGAAATCAGCATTCCCAGTGTTTATCTGTCTGGCTATTTTTATCTTTTTCTTCTCCCTCCTTTCACTCTTTCTCACCTTTTTTTTCACTCATTCAGTTCTCACCTCCTGTTCTTTCTCTGTTTTGCAGGTTACCGCTGTTTTAAGGCTGTACTCTTCCTCACAGGGCTCATGTTCGGCTCTGTAATCATCTTCCTGCTCTGTTACAAGGAGCGAGTATTGGACACGCAGCTGAGTGTCGAGGCCAGTGTGGGCATCGGCCTGGGCATCGGTACCCTGTGTGGTCTGGTGACCATGTTGGTACGCAGCGTTGGGCTTTTCATGGTGGGGCTGCTCCTGGGCCTGCTGGTGGGCATCGGGACCCTGATAGGAATGGAGGAGCTGTCATCCAATCCCCCGCGGTCAGTATGGGTGCCTCTGGGAGTCCTTCTGGGGCTGGGCATGCTGTTCGCCGTCCTCACCCTGCAGTGGCAGAGATGCTTCACCACCCTCTCCACGGCTGTGTTTGGGGCTGCAGTGATAGTTGTGGCTACGGATTATTTCGTGGAGCTCTTCGCGCTGGTGAGGTATATTTACGAGCGGGTGAAAACGGGCCCCCGGGAGCCGGTGTGCTGGACGACGTGGGTGGTCCTGGGAGCCTGGCCGGCTCTCGCCCTGCTGGGTGTTTTGGTGCAGTGGAGAGTGACGGCAGAGGGCTACTCCCACACGAAGGGTGAGTCAGGGACAGACAAAGTGTTGTTTGGAATATATGACACACTGTTCTTGTGGATTTACTGTACCGGAGAGGGAGAAGGTTGTATGAATGTGTGCAGCACAGCAGATGCTTCCTGTCTGTCGGTGTGCTCTCAGGCCTGTGTGACTAATGATCACAGAAACAATCATGCAGAGCCGAGTATCAGTTCATGGAGAGAACTCTCTCTCTCTGACTGTCTGTTTCCTGTACAGTAAAGTTGTGTGGTTTATAATGTCCAACTTCTTAAAGAAAGAATGAGTTCACCCAAACATGTTTGGCACTATTTCACCCTCACAGCATTTCAAAATCTATATAATCTCCTTTTTTTCATGGAACACATGAAAGTCTTTTTTATTGCATTTTAACAATACACATGTGCATTGTAACAGAGAAAACAATCCTTCTCAGTAATTCATGTTAGTATACAATTTCACCAAACTTTTTTCCCAAACTCCATCAAAAATTATGTATTGATCTGTTAACGTATTTGTTACAATTTCTGGTGCATATGTACTTTTCCAATTTAAAGAAAAAAGCAGTTTCGCTTGAAGAATGCATATATGAAATTAGTTCATAAATGAAATAAAAAGATAAATGGTGACAGTGGTATATTAAAATCAAGGATCTTTTCTAGGGGTGCTCCGGCTACTGGTCATTATTGGCTGATAAAGGCTTGAGGCCAATCTCCAAAAACACCATAAATGCATAGAGTTAAACGTTTACTGTGTTTTACAGTCAACACATGGCTTTTGGCTAGGTTTAAATTAAAAGAGCACTTTAAACAAGGCAATATGGCAATCTTGGAGGCAGAAAAAACAAGTTCTTTATGAACCACAGGATTGCTTGTAATAAAAATTTAAATGTAAAAGGCAAGGCTGTTTTTGTCAATGGTAAGTATGTGATAACATAAGAAAATTACTTAATGTTTAATATATTAATTATGTTAATGTTTTTTATATATATATATATATATATATATATAATATAAGTGGCAAAACATTTAAGTAAATACAAAAGTAAAAGCCCTAATAATGTGTTGCTTTGCTTATATTTATTGTGGTTGAACTGAGTCACTCTTATTTTAACCAAGATTAAAAGAATCACCTTCTATCTGATTAAAAGAAGGCATTAAAAGGATAAGTATTGGCTTTCTGTGATCAGCAGCCTCAAATATCCTGATCGGAGCACACCTAATCTTTTCAATCATTACTTCCACATCTTTCCAAGAATTCCTAACTTCTTCACGCTCCCATATACAGTGATGCAGCGTTCCTTTAAAGGTGCTGCATCTTAAGCAAGTATCTGGGATATTTTCATTATATTTATGCAATACAACGAGTTATATAAATCCTCATCAACCACTTTTATTGTAGCAGTTTCAGTCGTGGGTTCATTGTAAGTGATTAATCTTCCTTGAATTCTTCCATCTGAATATCGTCCTTAACATCCGATATCCAAGCTTCCAGTTTATAATCAGAAGAGTCCTTTGTTCCTGACACCAGTATATTATACAGTATAATGAAAATGTATGAGAAGTTTAATAGAACTTGAAAAGTGCTCTTTTGATCGTGAATGAGCACAGATAATAGTAATAATATTGTGATGTGGCTTAGTGCGATTATCAAATAGTAAAGACTGCGATTTAACTAAATAAATATATGCACTGCAGATTTTAAAGCAAAGTGTGGCAGTGTGTTTATTTACACGCATGCAGCTTATGATCAGTGTTTCAGGAGAATTTATAAAGAGAAGAAGCTTTTAGGTTAGCGTGAACTGGATTTGTTTTTTTGCAAATTACACATCTTATTATGAAAGTTTCATCCATTGAATGTTTCATTTTCATCTTCACCTTAATCGAAATGTCATAAATGACCCCTTTGTCTTTGCTGACTTATGCAGGACTTAAATCATTCAGTCCACTTAAACCCACCACTGAAAGCTTCTTTTTAACTACATCCACTTTCAAATACATATCTCAAAATCATATCAACAATCAATGCATAAAAGCAAGTCTCGCCTACTTTTTTCTTCATTGATGGTCTATTACATGTACTGTACAAATACAGAAGAAATGTTCTGTCCCGTTTCACTTTCATCCTGTCTTTACGTGATCCCTGTAGTTTTTCCATTAAAATAAAAGGTTAATGGTTTAACATTTGAACAGTTGTACTGGGAAAAACATGTAGTATTAATAGTGCTGTATTAGTAGTAGAAACATGTTATTTTTCTTTAAAGAGCACCAAATAGTGAAATAGTATTTCTTATTTTGTTTAATTTTGTAATATTTTTATTTAATAAAATACACACCCCACTTTTCAGTTATTTATTTGTAAAAAATGTTTGGAATCATGTATGATTTTCATTCCACTTCTCAAGTGTACACCACTTTGTATTGGTCTTTCACATGGAATTCCACTAAAATAGATTCATGTTTGTGGCTGTAATGTGACAAAATGTGGAAAAGTTCAAGGGGGCCGAATACTTTTGCAAGCCACTGTAAATCACAAATTTATATTTGTGTCACTGTTAAATGCACTGCCTGACTATTTTTTACAGAAAGCAGCGTTCTGAAGTGTCATTTAAACCCAAAGTCGTTTTCTTTATGGCGTTTAAGGTATTAAGAGAAAGTGTCACATCTGGGTTTGTGCCAGAAAGCAGCTTATGCAGCCATTTAAATACATGTGTAGGTTTTTAAAGAGTGTGTATGAGTGTAGAGAAGAACGGTTAAGTGAAGTAAAGGAAATGTCTGGATAAGGCCGCTTACTGGTAGATAACAGTGCATGTAAACATGAACACTGCTTTCATGTCTTAAGCAAATTTATTGCAGAAAACCAGAAAGCCGGTGTGCATATAAACATACTCTTTTTTTTTTTTTTTTTTTTTTTTTTTTTCTATTCATCACATGATTTATTGTATGGCTTCAGGGTAACCTCATATGTGTTCTGTTTGAATTTCCAATTTTTTCCATTCACTTTAGAAAAGTGAACACAGCGCAATGTATATTTTTGTGTGTTTGTGTGTGCAGGTCATATATGTACATGTTTTTATTTTTGCACAGACAAAATGTATAATGTTCAATATAATGTGTGTTTCTGTTATGTAATGTGCCCTCTCTCTCTCTTTCTCAGTGATGATCAGTCGCCAGCAGCGGCGAGTTCAGCTTATGCGTATACGTCAGAAGGAGGAGAGGAGGGAGAGCAGCAGGAAGAAAAAGAGAAAGCAGCCACAGAACGCAAACCACACACATGCTGCCAAAGCCCTGCACCCAGAGCCCGCCTACCGCAGGAAACCCAACCCTATACGACGCTTTGATGGAGACGTGCTTTCTCCTGTGAGTCCACACACACCATACATACCTACACATACCTACTTGCTCTTGTTCACATATACAGGGGTGGAAATTAATGTGAAAGAGACAAAAACACTGCTAAATTAATTTATGTTTTTGCTAAAAAAAAAAAAAATTTTCAGCCTAATTATTTTTCTAATGATCTGGATGGAGCGTTTATTTAACCTTTGACGCATACCATTACACAGTATGATCACTTTAGGCTGGTCCTGGGCTCTTACAATCACACCAGTGTGATTAGAACATTTAGTACGTCACGTGATCAACTGCTAAATTTAAATCTGCTTTTGTGCTTTGACTGGCATTGAGACAGAGAGAGACATGCTTGGCGCTGGTCATTTAGCATTTTCAACCACATAATGTTAGTCTTACCATAACTTTGATTTTGGTTTTATCCTACAAAGCTGGAAAAACTTGTCACCTGATAACCTCTGAAATCCACACATTTACTTACAAAAGTAACTATGGCCTTTTTTCATGATGTAGTAATATTTTTGTGTTTTTCTCTCTGGCAGAGCTACATCCAGAGTTTTCGGGACAGACAGGTGGATGGGCGAGCTTATCCAGTGGGTGGGCTGATGGCTGCAGGTCACACGAGTGTGGATATGGATTATGACTGTGGATCCAGGGTTCCTCTCACTTCTGGAGTCGGACCACATGTTCGGGTCTGACCACACTCACTTCTTCACAAACCCCACCCCCCGCTTACACACACTTCATCCGGTGCTGACCTGACCCTGGGTCTCGCACGCACAGAGGCTTGGGTCTCCTCACCATTCAGAACTGAACAATGAAAGCACTTCTAACGATGATACTAGATGCATCATTCCGAGACCACGGTTGTGTTAAAGAGCTGCTTTCACAAACACGATTACACTAACACACTTTACCTGAACATGTGCCTGAGATGTGGCATTCTGTTCATCTAATACGAAAACCATGAGGTTGTTAAAAAAAGAAAAAAAAAAAGAAATCTGGGCTCCATTCTGTCAAATTATTTTCAAAAAAACGTCTGTGGTGAATTAGTGTGTTGCCCGTTCATCAATGTTTCACGATATTGCGTTTCTGTTTGTGATAAATTCATCAGTTGGTGCTGAATCTCGTCTTTGTACTACAAAACTGACTGTCATTTTGGAGTCAACCGTTCCTCGTCTCATAGTAAAGTCTGTGGATTCCACCAGTCAGTGTCCGTACCGTGAGATCCCGCATTCCGGCCCAGGACTGTACCAAATACCGTTGAGCAGGGGTGCCTTCGAGACACCACTTAGAAACTCTCTCAGGAGAATCCAACTCCTTAGCCTTGTTTCAGAAAGGCTGTAGGGCAAAGAGCCATATTACTGCTGATCAGAGCCACCTGGTCCACTCTGGGATGCTGATCTGAATGCCTGGTGATGAAAAGAACGAGGACAAGATGGAGGACATAAGCAAAGATGATACTCAGGGACAGCGTGAATGTTTTGGAGTACTGGGGAGAAAGAACTATAAAGTACATGGACACAGAATAATGATGCAAAAACTGTAGGTTTGTCCCCTCGGAGGCGAGCGCAACGAATGCCACCACGAGTGTTCAGTTACTGCTATGTAAAAACCTAGTTTGCAAGTGAACCTATAGGGTGTCCAGGAAGACATGAAAGGTTGAGGAGCGAAAGTCCTTTTTAAAAGATCCCCACAGTCCTTTGGGGCAAACTGCATGACATAAACACACCCATTTTCCTTTCCACAATAAGTTTTCAGGCCCATCTTCATACAGTCAATTGAACTGAGCAATTTCTGCCATGGTGTCTCTCTTTTCTTTTCTTTTTTTATTCTGCAAAGCAGAAAATGTATGTTATGTACATAATATGCACATTTAGTATACCCATTTCGACATGGCCTCTCATATTTATTAGATATTGATTTATTTCTAATTAATTTTTTTCCAAGGGACCCAAGTCCCGATAGGTGAACGGATGGTGGTATTTATTAGTTTGTTTGTTTGGTTTTACATGCATAGTCATGTTTTCTTTATAACTTACCATCTGATAACAGAGTGTAGTCTTAAAGACAGAAAGTCTTCATGCAATGAAACCTTTGACAATCTGACATCTTTTTTTTTTTTGGACACTGTACAACAGCATGTGTTTGTATGGGCCTGGTTATTATGGTAAACTTTGTGAATTCACTGTCTCTCTTGTGATCGGTGACTCATCTCTTTTTCTGTCTGGGCATATTTATACTTATGTATAGGTGAACAAACACACAGAGAAAACATTACTGGAATGTGTTGGCTTAGGTATTTTGAATTTATTTATTTATTTCTTATGCTTGGCACCATCCTCACAGTTCTCTTTTTCATTTTATGTCTGCTTTCTGCTTCTGTTCTCTCCATTTACTGCACTCACCTTACTATTACTGTTCTTTTACCTTATCTGAAACTTGTTTAATCTACCTTACATTTTTCCAAACTGACATGTAGGCTATAACAGGACTAAAAATGCTTAAAAATACAGATTAAAAAAGAATGTGGTAGCTCTCTCTTCTGCCACTCATGCAGATGTGCTCATATCACTTTTAGGATGTGTGGAAAAATCTTGTCCTAAAGGTTTATTTTTTTTTTTAAATCTTGGTTTGATTCTTGCAGCTTCTTGTCCGAGGTTTACATGATGTCCTGCTGGTGTTGTGTAGATTCACTCACCACCTGTAGGGGGCAGTAGACTCATTTACTTTCTAAGACAGTTTCTTCATCAGCTCTTTGTCAACAGGTAGCCAGTTTGTGAGGCAATCATGTATTGTTTATAGTATTTAAATTTTTACGTTTTACTTAAGTTTTTTTATTGCACCAAAGATGACCTTAATATTGCAAAGGATGTAGCGGTTATATATGGGAGGGAATGAAAGAAGACAGTACTGGGATGAACTGAAGTGTTTGTGTGTGTGTGTGTGTGTGTACATATCACACCTCCCCATCACGTGTCTCAATGGTCTTGATCAGAACAGTTTTCTTTGAGTGCATTTCAGATGCTCTCTGTTGGTGCTCTGGACTCGTCTCTGTTGAAAATTAAAAGTATGCACTACCATTTTAGTAACATATACATTTTACATACATAGATTTTACAACACTTTACAATAAGGTCTATATTAGTAAACATTAGTTAATGCTTTGAATTACAATGTGGAATGCATTATTACAGTATTTATACATCATTTTAGTTAGTTATCTCAGTTCCATTAAGTAAAATTAACATATAAAACTTGATTTTAGTGATGTATAAAATGATGAGATTAATAAACGTTTGAGATGTATGTTTAATTGTTAATGTTAACAAGAACCTTATTGCAAAGTGTTACCAACATTACTTATTACTTGCGTTGAAAATAGTGCTGTCAAACAATTAATCATGATTAATCGCATCCAAAATAGGTTTTTGTTAACATTATGTATGTGTATTTTCTGTATATTTCTATATAAATACACACATGCATATATATTTAAGAAAAATGTTTTGCTTAAATATATATATATATATATATTATGTTTATAAAATACATGTAAATATTTTCAAAATATTTGTTTACAATTTATACATAATTATTGCAATTAATAATTTGACAGCACTAGTTGAAAATATCAAGTCTATTCTTAGAATAATAAAAAGACTAGCATTTATTTTAAATATATTTTTTAGAAACCATGTAAATTATACGACCTGTTTTAACTTTGATTTAAATCACTGTTTACCTCAGTTTTTGTAATTAATATAATAATAATTATTTTATTTTAAATTATTCACAAGACATCAAAATTTGCAGGAATCTGTGCAGGTAATCAAGTACAACGCCTTCTAGTGGCCTCTAAGGAAACAACATTTTAGCATATATCACAAGTTTTCTTCTATCTTACCTCTGAAGCTTATAGTGGAATATGACTGCATGGGCATCACAATCCTTTAAAGTGAGAGAGGAAGAAAGGTAACAAAAAAGCCATCAGAATAAGCAGAGAGGTATGGTAAAAAACACACAGAAATCTTTTTCATTAGCTTTGTACCCAAGTACCTGCTCTCTTCTCCTTCCAGCAGCTTCCTGTAGGTGGCGATCTCCACATCCAGGGCCATCTTAACGTTGAGCAGGTCCTGATATTCACGCAGGTGGCGCGCCATCTCGTCCTTCATGTTGGCTATCTCTGCCTCCAGCCTGGTGATGTTGTCCTGGAAAGCACCAGCCTCACGACCGTGGCGATCCTCCATATCTCTCATCTGCCTCATGAGAGACTCGTTCTACAGAGTGACAGACAAAAAGATGAATGCCACACGGAGAAAGACAAAGAACATGTCCACATCAGCCAGAACAGATAAACATACAGTGCCCTTGAGGGAGTCGATCTCACAGGTGTAGGACTGGATCTGGTGTCTGTACTCCATGGTCTCCAGCTTGGCTTGTTTGAGAGCGTCATTGTTCTTGCTCACTGCCTGGTTAAGATCTGACACCTGATGGTGAAAATACAACGATCAACAGGTTTTCCTTTCAATTATCTCACTCAGTTTACCAGTGTTATGGATAAACTCCCTTCAAAAAGATGCAATATTACTGCCAAGTGTTTAATTTAATCTCTTTTCAACTTGTTTTTTTTTTTTTCAATTAAAGCATGCTTGTACGTCTTTTTTTACTCCTAGCTGAGCTTATGCAAAAAAGTGAAAAAAGCAATGTGGATTATTTATGGACTAGTCGAAACAGAAGTGCAAAACCTTTTTTAATTAAAGGAATCAAGTTGTAAAAAAGACTGAATGGAATATTTCACAATAATATAACATAATGAGAAATTAATGTTTGTAGGCAGTCTGTTTTTGACTGGAAACACCAAGTGTAACAAGGTTAGGGGTTAAAAACCCAAGGTTTTTTGGGTTAAATTGACCAGAACACAGTGTAGAATGATAGTGTTCAAAAGGGACGAGACATCCAATCGCACAAATTTATTAGTGTTGCTTAAGACACTTTCCAGTGATGAGACACCAACAGATATCTTAAGTCAGGTACTTAGGAGAATGTATAAAATGCATATATAATACATAATGGTGAAAATGCAAAGGTCACACAATAGGTCCCCCACCCCGCTTCAGTCTCACCTTTGACTTGTACCAGTCCTCAGCCTCTGCGATGTTCTTTGCAGCGATGCCTTCATACTGAGCACGGATGTCCCTCAGGGCAGCAGTCAGATCTGGTTTGGACATGTCCATCTGAATTTGGACTTGAGTCTCTTGCATCTGGGCCTGCAACTCACGAATTTCCTAGAGAAAGAAAAAGCTTGTGTGTGTTTCTGCTTGTTTTTAATAAAGTGGCATGGCATTGCTGATAGGACTAGTGGCAGGACTAATCTCAAGCATCCACACACAGCTGGCCCTGAAACAGGCTTGTCATGCTGTTTTAAAGTAGCTGTGTAATCTCCAGAAACAGATGCAGCTCTATAATAGAGCTCTGAGATGAGATTCACTCGGCTCAGCAGTGTTGGGAAGCTACTTTAAAACTCAAGCTTTCAAAGCATTTAGCTGCTTGTAATTGAAAACTACAGTTTTTCCTGTATTTAATATAATTGTATATATAATTGGTTCCACTTACTGCTACTGTACAGTCTAAAATATACTGACAAATATTTAGATATTGCATTACAAAAAGAGTTGTAAATGTCATACATAGTCATACAAGAGACCCAAATAATATATTAAATCATTAAACTTTTTTCTCAAATGTAAATATCATGAATATTTTTGTATATATTGATATTTTTGAGTTTGTCTCATGAATCAGCCTTAGCAAATATTACAAATAAATCAGTGAATCATCTGTGTTTTACAACATTAATAAAAAATTGATTGCCCATAAATGTGCTAACCTCCTCATGGATCTTCTTAAGGAAGGCAATTTCTTCTTGAAGAGTCTCTATACGTCTTTCCAGATCCAGGCGGGCCAAAGTGGCAGCGTCTACATCCTAAAATTGGATGTAATATCGAAATTCTCGCTACATTTGATTTTTAATTACCAATGAGAAATAAAACAGAATGGAACTTAAGCGAGGTAGTTTTGTGTTTTAGGGACTCACTGCTCTGAAAGCAGACAGATTATTCTCTGCCTCTTCCCTCAGCGCAATCTCCTCCTGAAGCCTGGCAAGAAAAAGAGGGAGAAGGGAGTTATGTATCTCATATTTATTACAGCCAGCCTATTTCCTTTCCTTTTATAGACTGAAGGTTTACTGCAACCTCACACAAAGCATTTCCCGCTGGAAGATGGAGTGGGGCCAGCACATTTAAGCTGACTAACTCCTGAATAGGAAGTAAAGCTAGTCTATTGTAAACAACATGCTTGAAAAGACAATAGCTTTCTTTATAAAGGCAGTTTCCTTAAGCCTTTAATAACCTCTCTAGGTCTGATATAGCATTTTATTTACTCATAATTGGTTGGTAGACAAGATGAAGTCATGTTTAATAATTTCTTAGCTTGGTTACTACAGAGACAGGTCATTTGAAACTCTTTTCAGCATTAAATAAAGAACACATTCGAACTCTCCAGTGACCCTGAAACACCTGCGGCCAGCGGTCTCTCAATGGTCTGTCAAACTGATTATATATACTCATTTCGTTATTCTGTTGTGTTGTGGAGACTTTGTTGTGTTGCGCACTACTGAGCCACTGTACTATTCTGGACAAAAGTCATTTTTCCAAACCGTTAAGACACTTATAAAGTTAATATCTGCTAACTCTTTATTGTGATGGTCTCCCAAAAGACGTTCTACTGACTATAAGTAATTCTGCAAGTACATATCAACCTATTCTAACCCTAACCCTACCAGTCTACTAATACTCTGCTAGCACTCTATTGAGAGTTAGTAGATGTGTAGGTGCAATGTTATTTAGAATCAACAGAATACGTTAAAGGGACCATCAAAATAAAGTGATACCCATGCTTTGGATACAGCAGAACCTCTACTCATTCAATAAAGGGCTATAAATATAAATCGAATAAATAAATAAATGTAACTGGTCATTTTTCTTTCCTACATTTATTAAATACAGTAACAAGTGCTGCTGTTGCTGTGATATAGCCTTCACGTTGTGTTATGTTTGAATGCGATGTTTGTGTTTCTCTCAGATTGTGTTATCTTCACTCTCTGGGGCAGCAGAATGTGTGTGAGGTGTTTGCTGTTGGGAGAGATCGTGTTCATTCCCCTGTTGGCACTGAATGACTGAATTGTTATGTAATGTACTGTGTGTTTCTAAATACGAAAATCAAGAGTGGGGTGACAGCTTTAGAACCAAAAAGAATACATGAATGTATTTTTGAATCATCAAATAACATCTGTTTACAAATGTATTCATTTAAGCTCCTATTTCATTGTATCATGCTAAAAAAAAAGTTTCAACAAGCCTAAGTTGGTTTGCATGGCCTGGCCAAGATGTTCTTCAGAAGATCTTTTTGGACTCCCTGGCCAAAAAATCTTAAAGCCCCTATTATGGATTTTTGAAAATTACCTTTTATGCAGTGTGTAAGTGAATGAAAACACTGAAAGTGCAACGTGTATGAAGTTATTGTCTCGCTCTCAAAAAAAAAAAGAGTTCCGAAACGAGTTTTAAGTCATTTCACGTTGACATCAAAATGAGCATATTGCCCGCCTACTTGTTGATCTTTTCTCATTGGTCAGAATGAAAATTCGAATTCATTCTTTGACAGTTTGGTGCAGCTTAATGAAATCACTGGAGGGGTTTGGAAAAATTAATCGTTGAACAAAAAAGGTCAAAAATAAATGCATATTATATCCTTTCAGAACCCGTGCTAGGGACACTTTATATACGAAGGTTCTTTATTGGCATTAATGGTTCTTTGAAGTGTAAAAGGTCCTTTAGATTATTAAAATGTTCTCTCGCTAAACTGAAAGGTTCTTTGGGTAAGCCAAAATGGTTCTTCTGTGACATCATTGCAAAATTCCTTTTTGAACCTTTATTTCTAAGAGTGAAGTGATTTCTTGTAGCATGAACATGGTAAGACCCATCTAAAACTAGCCCAGCCCAACTAGACTGTTAAACCAATTTAGGCTAGTTTAAGATGTTTCTTCCAGTGAAGACTCACGCTTCATGCACCTCACCTGAGTTTCAGTTTCTGCAGGTCATCTGCCAAGTTATCCCGCTCCACCTCCACACGTGATCTGTGACTGGTGACCACTTCGATCTCTCTTCTCAGCTCCCTCATCTCATCCTCATAAAGGTCGGCGATCCGTGTGGGCTCCCGCCCCCTTAAGCGCTCCACCTCAATCCCCAGCGCCTGGTTCTGGTGCTCCAGCATGCGGACCTTCTCAATGTAGTTGGCGAATCTGTCGTTTAGATGCTGAAGCTCAGCTTTCTCATTGGTGCGTGTTTGGAGGAACTCGTGGTTGAGCGCGTCGGCCAGGCTGAAGTCCAGCGTCTCACCCATCCCACCATAGGAGCGGGTATAGCCCGCAGACAAGTTGGGCATACTGTAGGAGGAGGCTCGATAATTGGAGAATCCAGGAGAGGAAGTGGAGGACTTGCTGACTTCATAGACTCTGGAGCTGACCCGTGAGCTGCCGGACCCCCCGGTGGAGGCTCGGCCAAACACTGCCCGGGACATTGGTGGTGTCAGGTAGCCAGGACCACCAAACATTCGACGGTATGATGAAGAGGATGAGGAAGAGGCGTAGTGGCTCATGTTGGAGCACAAGAAGGACAGACCAGATGAATGCAAACTCCCTCCGGAGAGGATAGAGACAGAATGAGCACATGGCACGCTCATCTGAGGCTATTTGTAGCCTTCTGCCCCCTCCCTTCCCAACTACCCCAAACCACTTTCTCCCATACCATCTTCTCCATCCTACCCCTAACAAATCTCCTGTCCTGTCTGTTTCACTCACTGCCCAGCTGTTCCAACTCTTGGCACAAAAATATTGAGCTGAACTGAAAAAGAAAAAACAACTGTGCCCCTCATCACTGAAACTTAGCTGATTCTCTGGTCCAGACCAGCAAGGAAATGACAAGTTTGATTTTTTTATTCCTTGTTCTAATTACAGGAATAGTCACCCCAAAATGAAAATGGTGTCACCATTTACTCACTCATAATTTCAAACCTGTAAGACTTTCTGTGTATAGATAGATACGTTTTAAAATATTCAATTTTAAAAGACGTAGAACAATTAATAAAAAGTATAAAAACACCAAAACTGCTATAGCTAAAATTAAATTGGAAACTGAAGAAAAAACAAATCTCAAAGATGTCTCATTTGTTTATGAGAAAATGTAAAAAGCGTTCACATCGGAATTCCATAAATTAGCACACTGATTTGACTGCATCGCTTTGTCATTTGTAAATGTCCTGATAACAGCTTGAGAAAATGTCACATTCTAATATTGTTAGTGCAGCACCTAAAGCTGGTAAACAGATGAGCACAGATTGAGCACAAGGTTTATCTAAGCTGCCTTAAAAAGGAAAGGCACGAACAGTAGAGGAGAAGATGCAAGACTGTACCTTCTCTGGAAACAGCAGGGAGATGATCCTCTCCTCCTGCATTGGTAAACTCATTGCGTCATTATTAACAATGGCATTTCCCATGTCACTACTGAAAGAGAGCAGATTTAAAATATTTCAACACACCCCTGAATATAATATAATATAAACATAAAAGTACCTATCGCACTGGGAGATGTCTTGAAGCTGATTTAGATTTAGAGACGGTTTTGTTTGAAGTGGCTAACAATGAGGGCCAAGGAATCTCAATCTCACATGGAAAACATGCAGTGTTGGGGGCCTCGAGGAACGTGGTTGGGAACCACTGATCTAAGCTGTATGTGTAATGAAAAACATTTCTGCAGATGATAACAATATGCTAAAAAGTTGAGATCAAGGTTTGTTTTCATATACAATCTCTTGCATTGTAAAATGAGCAGTGATTTTAGATCTATTGTAAGCTGATCAAATAAGGCATATAATTGTTCCAAGCCTCTGGTGGCTGTCCATGGTTCTTCTCAAACCTATTTATAGACCGTGTAAGAGGACAGGAATGCCATCTTTACAAAAGCTTCTCTGGAAGCCTTCAGCTGACAGGAGAGAGAGACCACAGGTGACAGAGCATATAAACACATCTTCTTTTCTTCTACTTTCCCACTCTCCTCCTGTTTATTTGCCTTTACTCCCATCCTCCTCTATCACTTTCAGCTCTATATAAGGTGTACAAGCCTCTGAGATCAACAAGGGATACTGAGAATGTTTGATAATATGAAGAAGAAAAGTGTTGTGTTTAAAGGGGCTTTCAACAATGGTTTTATCATTTAAATAGAGACAAAAACACATTTCTATTGCATGATACCACAACTCTATTTAATTTATTAACTGAATAAATACAAAACAAGTACAAAATAATTGCTGGCCAAAATATGATAGCATTTAACAAAGTTAGACAAGGTTCCTGTTTTCTTTGAAACTGCTTTAATTAGAGAGTGTGACCTTTCACTATCAGATGTTTCCATGTTATTATTCACATAGAAGCGGTGACATTTCTCTTTTGTTGTGTGACTGAATAAAACTATGCTGTGGCCAAAACCACATCACACCCTAAAAGTTCAGGGGCATACAGCATTGCTGTACGATATCACTCAGATATAAGCTTGAAATCTAGCCATGTATGCATTCAATAAAGTTTTTACTTATAGGTTACTTATGGTATGTAATACAAAAAAATGTAAATGATAATAAAATGTATAGGGTAGTTATATGAAGTTTTGTGAATCTTCGGTTAACTGCTGCTCCAGGGCTGCGTGTGCTCTTGCGTTGGGAAGAGGAGCTGATCATATTTCTAAATATTGTTTTGCAACCTGGCAACCATACGAAAACACAGGCATACACATCTAAGTGCAGTTATTTTGTTTGTGTACTCATCTATTATATTATAACTAAGACAATAAATTCTTTAAAGTTCTTCTTCTCTCTAGCCCTAAAGGTCTCTGGACATCAGGGCTTCTAAATTATGTGATTTATCCAGATTTTGTTACACTTTCAATTTCATACTATCTTCATTTGTGAAATAAAATGTTTATTAATTTAAGGAACTCAGCTGAAATCAGTGTGGGGCCCCGGCCTGGGCTTCCCACTTGGAGGAATGTGAAAAGAGTACATGTTTTTCAAAATATTATTTATGTTATGGTGCATAAACCAATTTAATGCTAGTATTTATTAGTTGCTGGTCATATTTGTTGATTTATATGTATTTTTGTTATCATATTACCTTTTACCCCAAAGAAACATTTTTCAGTTATAGCACCCCCTATGGATAGAATGTGACACAGTTTGTGGTGTAACCTCATGTTCCTTGTTTCTTTTGCATTCAGCCCTTTGCATTTAGCACTTTTACAGTAAGTCCATTAGTTATAATAGGTAATGCCCGATAATTTCATTGCTTTTATCTTTAAAAACTATGACTGAAGTTTTTCTTCTCACAGGGATTAGCCTCCCAAATTTGGAGTCTTTGTGGTTTATTTTATTTTGTACAATAATATAACAAATATTTTGCTAATATTTTACAAAAGGGCCATGCCAAAAGAAAGGTACAGCAGTTTCAGGGCAACTAACACAAAAGGAGCAACAAAAATCAATATTGCATTTAAAATGTACCAAATGATATTTGGCTGGATAAATCCTGTATATAAGTACTTCCTGAACTTTGTCTGTAGTTAAATATTGATTAGGTATTAACAAATTCTTTTTCCAAACATTATTGTTTGTCAGTTGAATCCTAAACATAGGAAAAACACAATGTCTCGCTGAAAGAAAGTTCTTATGGAACGGTTGTGTTACTTAAGAGAAAAAACATGAGTCACCTATTTAAGAACTCATTACATTAGGCAGAGACCTAACTGGTAGATTATTATTTAGTTTTAGAGAATGGGAACACAAAGTCTAAGTGAGTAGGGAAGGGAAGAAGAGAGTTTAGGAACAGAAGATTATTGTACATCCAAATTCGCATCTGAATTGGACGTAGTGGAAAATGGAAAAACATGATAATCTACCATTTAGGTCTCTGCCTAATGTAATGAGTTCTTAAATAGGTGACTCATGTTTTTTCTCTTAAATAACGCAACCGTTCCATAAGAGCTTTCTTTCAACGAGACATTGTGTTTTTCCTAGGAATCAACTGACAAACAATAATGTAATTAATGCAGTCAGACAAAAACAATAGACTACGTTTTACCAAGTTGCAAAAAAAGAAAAAAGAAAGAAAGAAGAAGAAATACAGAACAATTGAAAAAGTGCAATTATAAAATAAAAAAATAGAAAAGAGATTGGATTAGTAGGGAAAATTTAATGGTTTTTTTTACTGCTTATTATAGCAGTGGCCGGATTGTAAAAAAAATATGAGTCATGGGTCTTGTGACTATTTTACATAGCCTACTGATTGCAAGACTTGGCCCATTTTTTAAAAAAAAGGTTTTTATTTTACATATAGGCCTATTAAAGTGAATTGACTTATGGCCAGGTATGGTGACCCATACTTGAAATTTGTGCTCTGCACTTAACCCATCCAATGTGCTCACACACACACACACAGCAGTGAGAAGTGTACAACCACACACACACACACTGTGAACACACACATGGAGAAGTGGGCAGCCAATGCTGCAGCGCCCATTGCTGTATTTTGGAGATCACATGGGAAACGAAAAATAAGTGATATATGAATTTCTACACTTCTGTATCACTTGTTAAATGAAAGTGAATGTCATGTTTTCATCTGTTTTAGGGATTGAAAATAAAATACTGAACCATAACAAAAAAAAAAAAAAATAGAATTAACAAAAAAAAGCCATTCTGAACCGCGTTTGGGTCTATTTTTGACCTATGTTTTGGTTGACCTGGAAGCACTAGCCTACTCTTTGGGCGGGTTCGGAATTGCTTTGGATGGTTTTGTTTTGATATTGTCATCTGGATGACATGGCGTCTTTGGAGGCATATTCTGAAACAATTTGTGACATGTTGCGAAGGCGTGATGCATGCAGATATTGCACAGCACCTTACGGACATTGGCGCAGGACGTTGCTGCGTTGTGTGCCGTTATTAAGTGCAACATATTCCAAAAGGTCAGGGGCTTTTGACAATACATCAGGGGCCCCCAAAGTCAAATATACTTTTTCAAAGACAAATACTTTTTTTGTGCAATTAATATACAACAAAAACTCATACGTGGATTTTTTTTTAATTGCTGGAATTATAAGGGCATTCTTACTGCATTCATCACGCAGTGAAGGCTTTTGGGCTTTTAACACATGTTTTATTTAAATTATATAGGCTATATATATTTGTTTTGTTTTGTTTTGTTTTGTTTTAGCAAAGTTGGATAATGTCGATTTGTAATGTAATTAGACGATTTTAACATTTCATGTTCGTGATAAGTTTTACGTAATACACAAAATTAATAATCTAAAGGTTATAGTTAGGGGATGCCTTTTCATATTTTTCCCGCCTCGACACTCCAGTCCGGTTGGTGGCGGTAGTGCTCATTAAGTTGGTTTGCCAACTGCCATAAAACTTCATTAGAAGAAGAAGAACGTGACGTCAGCTGAAGTATACAACTCAAGGCATTGTGGGTTTTTAGGACACGGAAGCTGCATAGAAACAGTAGGCGGGCATCGGAATTTTTTATTGTGACACAACAAAAACACGCAGGAATGGTGAACTCTTGCTGTGTTATCAACTGCAATAACCGTTCTCAGGATCGGTACGGAAAACGCATTTTGAATGGAGTGCGATTTTTCAGCTTTCCAGCTTGGAAGCAACATCTTGGAAATCAGATCGCCGAGTTAACAAAGAGGCGTCGCATGGCATGGGTTTCAGCCATAAGACGCAAAGACATCACCTTCGACAACATTTCCAGACACATGTTTGTGTGTTCACGGCATTTTCTTTCGGGTAAGCTATAACCAAAACACATCTGTTAACGTACGTGGTTGCCGCTAGAGTGCAAACGTGGCGAGGAACTAACTTTGCACAACAAGCTTTATACATATATACAAATACTATTGGTCAGAAAATTGAAGATGTGTGTGTGTGTGTCTGTGTGTGATGTGCGCCTGTGTATATGATAGGGAGAGAAAGAAAATGTATAACCATTTCCACAGAAATATTACGAAGCAAACATATTAAAACATTGTTAACAACCATAATTAATAAGTGATGGCTAAGCAACAAATCAAGGTAATAGAATGATACTGATTTTTGAAGGCTCACTGGTGTAATTCAGCTTTGCCATCACAAGAATGAGTTACATTTGGAAAAAATCCAGTTATAATAAATTGTAAACACAATGCTACTTTATTATGTAGAAAAGTCATGAATATTTCAAAAGTTTCACTGTTAGTGTGACTAATAAAATATGTCTTGTTTTTTCTTCTAATCAGGAAAACCGGCGTATGAAATGCTTGAGTGTCATCCTGACTGGGTGCCGTCATTACATCTCGGGCACACAGAGGTCAAAGCGACGCCTCCTGAGCGGCTTCCCCGTAGGTCAAAGAGACAGAAAGCTCTCACACAGAAGAAAGATGCACCTGCAACATCACCAGCTCTACCAGACCTGAAATTGGAGATAGATGTAGATGTACCACCGGAAAAAGATCCACCAGCAGATGAAGGTCCACCATCGGATGAAGATCCACCATCGGATGAAGATCCAACATCAGATGCAGATCCAGCATCGGATGCAGATCTGCCATCAGAAGAAGATCTGCCATCGGATGAAGCTTCACAGAGCATACAGGTGGATGAAGCTGCATCAACATACGAACTCGAAGAACAGCAGGAATGTAGTTTTTGTAGCTGCAGACGTGCTGAAATTAACCGCTTATTAGAGGAGAACAGGTTACTGAAGGAAGAGCTCTCCCAAAAAACAATGTCTGAGGATTTTCTGGGGGATGATGAAGAGAGGGTCAAGTACTACACTGGGCTGCCATGCTTTGCCGTTCTGATGGGTGTGCTGACGCAGCTTCTTTCTTGCCTTTCACGGACAGGATGCAAACTTTCTCCTTTTCAGATGCTCTTCTTGACTCTGATGCGCCTAAGGCTGAATCTGCCAATCCAGCACATTGCACACCTCTTCGGGACAGATCAAAAGACTGTATCCACTGCATTCAGAGACACCATAAATGCAATGTTTACACACCTCAGCCCTTTGGTGCACTGGCCAGAGAGACACTGCTTAAAGGGCAGCATGTTACAACAGTTTGTAGAAGCTTTTGGCAATCATGTTGCGGTAATCGTGGACTGCTTTGAAATTAACGCAGAGAGACCATCAACTCAGAGAGCTATGGCACAGACATCTTCGCAAAAGCACACGTTAAAGTATCTCATTGGCATTACACCACGTGGAGCTATTGCTTTCGTTTCTAAAGGGTGGGCAGATGGTGTCAGTGACAAGTATGTTATTGAGAGTAGTGACCTTCTTGATAAACTGTTGCCTGGAGATTTGGTGTTGGCAGATCGAGGGTTTGACATCGGGAGTGGCGGTCTAATGTGTGCAGAGGTGAAAAAACAAAAGCTGGTTACAAAAGATGCAGAGGAGATACGCAAGCTAGCTCACCTCAGGGTCCATTTGAACAGGGTGGTTGGATGTGTGCGCAGAAAGTACACCATGCTAAGTGAGGCCGTACCGATGAGCATGATCGCCCCTTGTGAAGATGATGAGGACATGATGTTCCTTGACAAGGTTGTGACTGTGTCCTGTGCTCTGACTAATATGTGCCCCAGTGTTATGAAACTGTAAACCACGACATGGACTGTACACAAAACATAAACGAACTAAATGTGAACTGTTTTTTTTTTCTCATTACTTTGTCATGTTATAAAAATAAAGGATGAAAAAGGACTACAGTTTTGTATTTCTTTGTGTAATGTTGTAAATGTGTAGAGTTTACAGTGAAATAAAAAAAATAAATAAAAATACAACAAGTGACAAGAGATTAAAAGGCAATAAATATGTTAATTTCAGAATGTACAATGAAAAGATCCTGGGGCCTGTACCATGAAGCCGGATTAGCTGGCTAGCCAGGTAAGATTAAGTTTCGTTTGCACCAATCCTGGGTTTTAGGTACCATAGTAACTTATGCTACACAGCTAACCTGCTCCGGGGCAGGTTATGTTCTGGGTTAGAGATCTCAAAACGAAATTTGACCAATCAGCTTCCAGCAAGGTGACACATGTCTGATGCAAATAAGCCACTCCCCCAGCTTCTCTTACTTCAAATTAAAGGACGCTACACAGTAAAATATTGTTTGAAGATAAAATCATCAGATTTTTTTTGGAGATTGTTATTTTTAGAGTTATTTTATTATTTATATAATTATTATCTCCTTAATCTATTACAGTTTTGCCAGTTTAGTTTAATAGTAATAAGCTTTTAAATTAATATAAACAGATAATATGCAGTATAAATAAACATGACTACATACGAGTTTACATTTTTAAGTGTTTTACCTATAGTGTTTATGTTATTTTAGTGTTATGCTTAGAAATATTATCATTATTATAAAGTAACTGTACAGCTTACTTGCACATTTGTTTTGTTTTGTTTTTTAAGTTTTCCCTCTTTCATTAATAGATTGTTTCATCTTGCTATGTAAATGTGTTTAAATTCCTCATATTGTTCAATCTTTTAATCTTTGGTAGTGAAT
>JAUCMS010000105.1:5437483-5487650 GCA_032357445.1 Enteromius radiatus
CTTGATGAGCAGAAGAAACATCTTTAAAAACCATTAAATATCTTACTGACCCCAAATTTTTGAACGGTAGTGTGTATGTTTATGTATATATATATATGTATGTGTGTGTGTGTGTGTGTGTGTGTATATATATATATATATATATATATATATATTTGTCATTATATTGTCATAATATTGTTTTGCAATGTATGATATACACTTGTATGATTCATGATTCTCCTCACAGGGAGAAACACGAGGAGAACCACAGACCTGCATTTCATAAGGTAACACACACACGCAATATCTTCCTGATACATTTATGAAGACCTCAGCAGAGCCCAATCAGCTAAATCTGTCACGCTGTGTGTTCTGGATCAGGGTCCAGTCATAAAGTTTAACAGTAACCAGCGCTATGCCACCACTGCTGTAACTGCTGCCATATTACGAGAGATTGCTGGAAAAGTGGGCGTACCTCTGCAGGTAAGCAGAACATTCCCCCTCCCTTTTATTTCATTACATCCTGCTTCTCCATCTGTCCTTCCTGAGAATCTTCTGCCATATAAATGAGTTGAAGTGATCCTCATTATATAAGCTAAAATTAGCCTCGCTGAAGATGTGAAATCTAAGACAAAGAAATTGTGTGCTTTCTTTTTGTTGGTAGGGATTTACAGGGTTTGTTGATGTTTGTGTAAATTAAGAGAATGTGATCTGTCTACATACCATCTAAATGCATGAACACTGCTCCTAGCAACAGGCTGCTCACAAGACTGTGTGGGATTTATAAATCGAAGTGTACAGCAGAATAATAAAAGAAAAGGGTAAAAAAAAAAGTCTTACCTTGGTCACCAGGACACCATATCCCATCTTTGAATACACAAATAAAATTGATAGAAATTAGCTCTCTGTTTGGAATGGACATTTATATTCGACACAGCATGAAATGTTACCGTCTTGTCAAGTGAAATGTTTTTCTTTTTTAACACAGGATGTGATGGTTAGGAATGACAGTCCATGTGGAACAACAATTGGACCGATTTTAGCAGCTCGTTTAGGAATGGCAGTCCTGGATCTCGGGGCACCACAACTTGCCATGCACTCCATTCGTGAAATGTGCTGTACATCTGGAGTCCTCCAGACCACCGCCCTCTTTAAGGTAAATTTACGAACAATTTTTAAAAGGCCTGTCATTTTTGACCAGAAAAATGTGAAGGATTTTCAGTACAAAATAAATGTTATTTCTATTCACATTGAAATATTAAAAAGATCCACATAATAAAGATTTTAAAGCCCAAATACTCTATTCATTATAATTGTGTAGAAAGGAGTGACCAGTACAGTTTCTCAATTTCAAAAATTTTTATATCATGAAAGAAGGAAACAAAATGAGGGTGAATGTTTGGATGAACCGTACATGTAAGGATTGTTTTAGGAATGTTTACGAAGTATGTTTTGGGTTGTTCTAACTATGTTGTAATATACAGGGCTTCTTTGAGCACTTCCCCTTTGTAAGAAGCACAGTAACTGTGGACTAAACTGTGAGAGGGATTCTCCAGAACCACACAGATGGGATTCATGGACGTCATTACTAGGGAAATCAATATCACTTTTTCCACTCCCAATTATCTTCTCATCATATCCTTCATCGCCATCTGTCTATTTGTCTACATATGTCCATTCATTTATCACTTGGAGAAACATGGAGAGTTTGTGTACTCCTAAAGCACTTGAAGTGTTGCAATACACTCAACTTTGTGAAGTTGTTAATAAAACCAATAAACCTTTAATGCCTAGTTTTCTTTTAATGTCTTCCATTAATGCTATTTTCTGAGCATGTCATGTGTCTTGAATTTGCAAGCATGAAGTCCGATACCCAGACCTATAATGGCCATTGTGACGTAATTTGTGTATTACTCAAAATAACTGCATTACTGTACTGATTGTCGTGCCCACTTTCCGGGTTTTCTGTCTGTCCGGTCCTCTCACCCCCTCCCTTCCGGAGCGCACTGGTGCTCCTCGCAAACACTCATCTTTATTGCACTCTTACCCAAGTCTCGTGTTTGTGGAGTTTGGCACACGCGCAACATCACACTGCTCGCTGTGTCATCTAAATATGTCGGTGTAAACGAGAATAGAGGAAAGAGAAGCCGAGGGAAGATGAAATCGGCGCGTCTGTGGATGCTTGTCTGTTTGGCGACTGCGTGTTGTCAGCTTGGCACCGGTGATAGATACGGTACGTCAAGAGCACGAGCCACAGGTTAACTTCAGCTGACTGAATGATGCATGATTCAACTGCGGAAATTGATTAGTATTAAATACCTCCTTTTAATCTTGACGACCACCTCTTCAACTTAAATTAAATGCATATGCAATAAAGACTTTTGTTTACAATGTGACTTTCATTGTTACATTAGGAATTAGTAAAAACGCTTTGTGTTTTGGGTTACACTAGAAGTATGAACATGCATGCAAAACGTTGTTTGTAAAATTTGTTGCATGCATCTAATAGAAATTTGTCAAAGAAAATCGTGTGTTTGCTGTAAATATTGACGTCGGTGAGATCAAGCTTGTCTCGGGTGGGATGCGTGGCAGCGCTTGAAAATACCGTTTCATTGTGGAGAACGTGTCCCACATTTTCACATGTATATAAATATAGATATTTTTAAGTTGATGATAAAATAGTAATTTATATCTCAATTAATCTTATTATTTTGGTTAAATGTTTAAGCTTAAATTTGAGCCTAAATGTAAATGTACTATTTTAAGTTTGTGGTTTTTGGTAATGTGAAATCAGGATGTTCATTGAGAATGTTATAAAGTATTTTTTTTTAATTTAAAGCTTTTGAGACTTAAAATGTGTGAATTGTGCAAAAATAGTGTTTATTTATTTGCATTTGTTTCCTTGTTTAATACAGTAGATATAAATAAAACATTCGTATTCTCTGGGAAAAAGAGATGGCAGCGTTTGGGGATCTGGCGACATCAGATAACGGCATGATTCATAGACCCCGCAATAACGCAGCCTACACTGCCAGTCTAGCACGAATGTATAACTCCAGCGACGCGAGCTGCCTTCGCTGTGTTGGGAAGAGTTAACACTGTTTTTAATTTGGTACTATATGATTATTTAGTGTTATTAATTACTATAATTTCAACAGTTCAGCAATCCTCTGCCTTCAGCACCAAGGACAGCGGAAGAAGTCAATTTGTAATAGCGGGTCGATTTGGGAGTAATTGTTCTAAATAGATTTGAATTTGATTGGGCGTGTGTGGGTGAGGGGGGTCGGAGTGTATATGTCCTAAAGAGATGGTATGTTCGCTTGTGCGTTGCATTTGTATTAGCTCCTCTTCTGCAGGCTGACTCACCACTGACGAGCCATCCCACGTCATTCTTATAACAGTCGTCAATGTGAGGGCACACGTCACTCAGAAACATACAGAACTCTGTGGGAATGTCTCATGAAGCTACGAGAGAGCTGTTGTGTAGGAAGGCAAACAGCTTGAACTGATATCGATGTGTCAAAGGTGGCAGAATATGTAAAATTATTAAGAAACATTCTCTCATCTCCTCTCCTGCCTAGTATACAATCTCAGTAAGACATTACATGTATTTTGATAGAGGAGGTGTACAACAGACTGGAGCAGGAACTCCCACTCATGTAACCAACTTTCTCCTCAATCATTCAATTATGCATGACTAGTGTGTCTGCCCAACTATCAAGTGTGTGTGTGTGTGTGTGAGGAAGCACAAGGGTACTGGAGGAAATGGAAGGGTGGCAGAGTGCACATTTTTATATGCTTTCAAACAAACCTGAACAACTGGCTTGTCCAGCAGATCTTGATATAGCTTTTTTTCAATTATTTGTAATTCATTTGTGGAAATCCTATTAGGGGACATTTGTACCGAGATGCAGATGGCAGTTGGAGCCTCTCTTGCTTGTTTTGTCTCACAGCATTCTGGCATATCTTTACTAATGTCCATTATGGTGGCTAGTTATTATTCCAAATCATTACTTGTTTGTTGCTATGGTGTTAAATTGACTGACAGTGTCTGATTATCAATTACACACACTGACATATGGTGCTTGTGGTCTGCATTTAGCTCTTTCTGGAACTGTAACTCACATTTATGGCATGTTTGTGCTGCTGTGAGCTAGTATAAATCTTGAAACGACCTGCTCACGTTATGAGAAGAGAGTGTCTGAGCTGGTCTTTTTTTCAAATGTCAGAAAAACAATTACTCTTTTTCTATTTCTCTCTGTCAAGGCTGTCTGTTTGATGGAGGCCTGTGTTCCAGTGGTCAGGTTTGCTGGGATGGTGAGTGCTGCCATATTTATCTGTTTCAGTTTTTGACCCTTGGAGCTTTACAATGGAGCTTATTACTGTTGAAAAAAAGCTAAATAATGATAAGACATTTGTGTAATTATGCCACAACGTAATAGCACCAGCACCATTCTACAACGTTTTAGATTTTATACATCAGCCCTGCTGTCTTTTTGTTATTTTGTGTGTGTATAATTAAATTAGTCTTGCTTCACTGCAATGCTGATAAATCTACTGACTTTATTCTAAACAGAACAAGTGCTGTAATGATTGTTATGTATAGGTTTGATCTTTGACTATTTTGTAGCTGTTTGCTAAAGCTGATGTGCAGTAGAGTGTGTAAAAAAAAATCATTGACTACACAGTAAACACTCACTTTCACCAGCACCTGATCTTACCCAATCAGTGTTCTTCAACCGTTTCCATGGCAACTGTGACATCACACAACTTCACCCTCTCTGTAGTCTCTGTTTATGTCAAATGGAAGCAGAAAGAGCAGGGGTGAGAAAGTGAAATACAGAATGGAAGAGATCCTTAGATTAAACCTTAATAACAAATGTTCTGTTTGTTCTCACAAATACATTAAATAAAAAGCTGTTCTCAGCAGGCCATGTCCATGGTCTATATTCCTACAGTGTAAGGTGTCTATATGTTTGTTGCAGATGAGCTGTTTGGTCAGTGCCTTACACAAAAGCAGGAAAGGTTTCGCTACAGGGTGACTGCAGTTCTACTGGACAGACTGCAGTCATTACTGCAGACGCTCATGAAAGAAGGTGAGTTTCACAGAAATTTGAAAGTGCTTCTTTAGTGCAGACTGAATTTTGAAGCACTTTTACTGCTTGTAAAAAACGATGGTTGCCATAGCAACAACACAATGTAAACACAATGGGCCAAATGACGATCCATCCACTGGCATGTGACAGAAAATCATCCACATGTTGCCACAGTAACCAAGGTCAAACAAATACATAAATATATGTGTAAATGTACAATGAGTCAATGGCATGACGCCCATTTTCTGTCTGGATCTTTTCATTTGAACTGAATAAAAAATGTATAAAAAAAAAAAAAAAAGCAATAAATAGACATGATTTAAAACAGCACTTCTATGATTTTTTGGCTGGGTACTGATTAAAAGGCCAATCCTTACCTTGTGAAACTCTTAAAAAAGCTTAAATACATATGTAAGGGTATTACTTAATGGTTACCATAAAAGAGGAATATCCAAAACAAATACAAAGAGGGCATTTAAAAGAACTTATGTGATGTGTTTTAAACTAGATTTTTTTCTTATCATTTTTTTCCTATCATGGAAATTCTTACTTTGGCATTTACAAACATTATAAGGACTTAAGTTGCTCTGAGTCAATGTGAATGTTATTTTGCAGGATTAACTTGGCAGGATGATGTCACCCAATCAATGATTAAGAAAGAGCTTAGCAAAGTTCCGAAGATCCCACTGTCTTCTGCGATAAAGAATGGCCCATCCACAGAGTAACTCTTACTTTTGTGTCATATAATGTTTCTCACTTTCCCTTTTTTTTTAATTTTACCACATTGATTTCTTTCCGAATCTGTCCGTTATCAAAGGTCTCAGAGTGGCCCTGCAAACCAGCTCAAACCCAAAATGGCGCGGCCCTATATGGATTACATGATTGTTGATCCACCTCAGTCATCTCTCCATATGCAGAGCCTGGATCCTTATAGTTACCAACGAGTGAGAGCCCAAACACAAAGCCCTTTTGTTACACTGCTTTGATTGTATATTGGAGCTTTGATCTACAACTATTTCTTTTTGATGTCTTTTTGCCTTACAGTATGGTTACCAAGATGAAGAGGAGCGTTCTTTAAACCTGGTGGATGGAGGCAGATACCCACCGGCCTCCTCTCACATTAGGGGAAATTCACCACTTCCACCATCTCTAGATAAAGATGATCAGCTTCTGCAGGATCTGATGACTCTCCTCCTTTCTTCACCTGCACAGCCCACATCACGCCATCGTGTGGCAGCACCTCACTCCACCTCATCTTTTTTCCAGGATCTGGACTTCCCGCTTGAATATAACAAGGACTTCTTTTCCCAGGATGAAAAGATCAAAAGCCAACTTGAGCAAAAGAAAGGTCCTCAGAAGTATGGAGTGTTTTCTGGGCACAGTGGTGAGATAGTGTTCTTGTTTTTCATTTCAGTGTTCGTACAAAGTATTTGCATATTTTGGCAATGACTTCTAAACTCCGACCCCAGGACCCACTCAGCAGAGCCTAAATGAGCTGCTCCTGCAACATGGATTTGATCTGAACCATCTGAACCCTGAAGAGATGGAGCGTCTGTTCACTGTCCTTCAACTCCTGCAAAATGAACCAGCAAACAATCAGAGAAAGTGTGAGCACCTTGAGATTTCCCTTTTTATAGAATATCAGTATACAAATTCAAGATATACTGCACACACCATATAGTTGGAGCTCCAAAAAATTTGTAAAGTCATAAATGCTTGTTTTCCTTCATTCAGCTGAAACAAAGGATTCCTCTGTGTCTCCAAAAGTGGTGAGCATGAAAATGTTTATGCTGTTGTTCTACAGATTCCACGGATCATGTACCAGACTCTCAGTTCATTCTGAAAACAATAAAGAAATGCTACTGTGAGACACATGACAAATCAAAACAAATTATCCTAACATCGGTTTCAAGCATGGACTCTGTGCCCATCATCCATTATGTCCGTTATACAAATGGCTTTAATTACTAGTACAAACTGTACATCTGTAAAAAATAAATAAATTAAAAAAAAAATATATATATATATATATATATACAAATACCTTTAATTACTAGTCCAAACTGTACATCTGTAAAAATAAATAAATAAATAAATAAATAATATATATATATATACAAATGCCTTTAATTACTAGTACAAACTGTACATCTGTAAAAAAAAAATAAATAAATAAAAAATATATATATATACAAATGCCTTTAATTACTAGTCCAAACTGTACATCTGTAAAAAAAAAATATATATATATATATATATATATATATATATATATGTGTGTGGAGTATTCCAGCCTTTAATATTACAAGGTTGTGTTGATCTCAGTAGTAATGCTGTATATTGCCTGCAGGGGGCAGCAATTGTTAACATAAATACATAATATGTGGTCTTTTATCTTTTAGGCCTATTGGCCAACATTAGTGTGTCTCTGAACACAGTATTTTAGATGCTTCAGTACTGCTGCAACATAATATCCTTTCCTCACCCTTTCAGCCCTGTTACATCAATAATCATGGTTGGTTATAAAATAAACATACACTGCTCTATGGCCATCTCTAAAGCATTTTATAGAGAATAAGAGAGAAAAGACTAAAGCCTGCAAATGAAATAAATACCAGTAAAGTATTTTGCAAGAAAATATAATTTTTTCTAGTTAAAATGTTAATTCAATATGTTATTTGCAATTTCTTTTTTACCTGCATTTATGTAATGTTGTTGTTTTTTTTAAATCATGCATAACTAATTTTTATCTATAGACAGTTAACTTGACAAGGCATGTCTATATGTGCTTTATCAGATGAAGATTACGGAGGGGGAGATGACCCATGTGGTGGAGAAGGCTTCTTCCCCAGCTACGAACTCCTCTTTCAATTCTCCACTGAACCCTGGGCCCGAATCCTCCCCCAAGGTTTCTCAAGGGGACTCCCAGGATAACACCATCCCAGTGGGTGCTAGTGCACTAGGACCCTCATCTCTCAAACAAGAGGATGGACGGCTTGGAAAGGGAGCCTTGAGTTTGAAGCCAGGAAAGAATGAAACCAAGTTAAAAGAGGAATTTGGATACATTGTCACCAATCAAAGGTACAACTAACAGTTTAGACTGTTGGACTGAGTGTTAGTCTATGTGGGTGTTGCTTTTGTCTGAAAGTAAAGTAGTCATGTGGTATTTGTTTTCAAAACACTACATTAACAAAAGACCCGAGGGCACATGTCAAACTGGCTATTCAGTGGAGAGTCTGTTTGTGTGTTGTTTTTCGTGAGTTCTGTGTTAGTTTGTGCTTGTGAAAGTGTGTGTATGCATGTATGTGGGCGTATGAATGTGTATGTGTCTCTACAGCCTTCTCACTCTGTCCGATGGGGTTCATCTACTGAAGACCCTTGCTGAAAGGATTCATCTCACCACTGGCTCTTTCATCAATATCAGGTAGGCCTAGGTTTAGAGCAGGGAGGTGGAAATTGCTGAGTAGAGTCCCAGATTTTGCTTTGGTGGTGGGCCTTGATTAGATCTATTAATTCATAAAGCTTGCAAAGGCATTTACTAAGACATAATTTTAAATATATGGAAAGTACGAGGCAAAATGTTTAAACTAACTTAGCTTAACCAATGGTTTATTTATTAATCGTAAATATTTGATCAATGCAAACAGTCTTGATTGCTGTTTGTTGATGTGGTTACAAAGCAAATGCTAATCCCACTAACCCTTTTTACCAAATCAAACTGTGGTGAGCTAGAACCTTGATCCATTGTCCTTGGAAGACAGAGGGGGATGGCTAAGAGGGAAAGAATTAAAAGAGAAAAAAGGCAATGGAATGAACTGATCTCAAAAGTGGATTTGCTTCACTACTTGTCCTCCCTTTTTTGCCTGGATTCCAGTATCTAACACGCACAATCAGGGTTTGAAATTAACACCCGCCAACCCACCAAATGTGGATGAAAATCAACTAGGGTGGGTAAACTCAATAGCCAATTTGACAAGTTATGATTCATAAACTGTTATCACTTTGCATGCCATCACTATCAGAGCCCTTGCCCTAAGATGAGCCTCCAAGGCAAAGCTTAAAGGTGATTGCCCAATGGATAAGAAGCACCACATGAAGCACCAATTTGAATATGTGAAAAATTCACAGAGAATTTGTTTATATTTTATTTTATTTTATGGTATCTGCAAACAATGATTAAAGGTTGTAAAACTGAAAGCCATTCAGTGAGTCATATCTGGTTTATTTCTGATAGTATGTAGCCAAATTGGCTGATGAGTATGAAAAGTTAACTTCAAACCCTGCACATAATCTTATGGGAAACTTGCATGTGATCAAAAATTCTGTTCTACAGTGTGGTTGGTCCAGCTGTCACTTTCCGAGTGCTCCCAAACAGCCAGAATATAACAGCAAGTGAGGTGTCCGAAAAAGCCGGTAAGTAATGAAGACGGTGTTTCATGTCTATTAGTGATGTCTGTCATACAGTTTCTGAGACACAATAATGGATCACAATACTTACTAAGTAATGTAAAACTTAAACACCTGATATGCTTGTATTGTTGTCTTGACATAAATAGGACATTCGGGCATGACAGAGGGCTTTTTAAATAGCCTAGCAAATGTCTTTTATTTTGTATTACCAATGAGTTGCCACTAGTCAGAAGTGCTATTGGGGGAGGAGCATTCTGATTCTGAAGAGCATTTAATTTTGATTTGTGAGTGCTGCATGAGTCATTTTTTTACACTATATTAGCTGTCCTCAAGACCTAGACTAAAAGTGACCCACATCTGCTGAATTCTATATTAATGTACCAAGCCTATATAGGGCTACTATAAATAATGTAAATATTAACATTGGTATATTTTATGATATTGCGGTTACTACAGCAACAAGCTTTGCATTACAGTGGCATTTACCACTATTTCATCATGATAAAAGCACTGTGATGTGAACTCGTGTGGTTTATTGCTTTATTCAGCAGACTGGCACTAAGAACATGTAAATGTATTATTTGTATCAGCTTACAAAAACAATTATGCTGAGAAAACCTTAGAATAAGCTGTCTGTGACTGTCTTCACATCTATTGTTTCACATGCAGTGGCTCAAAAGAACCTTCTAGAATCAGATACTGGTCTAAAGGTGCTTCAGGCAGGTGTTGGGGAGGTAAGGATGTGCAGAAACATGAACACTATGTCTTAACTTGTGTGCCCGACGTTTTTCCACGAAGTTCTGTCTCTTGTATGCTTGAGGAGGGAATATCTCACAAGACCCTGACACCCACCCCCGTCTCATTTGCTTTGTTGCTATGACAACGACATCATACGTGTCAAACTGTCAGGCGCGCTCACGACTCCAAAGCGCGCGACCGATTGGCATCCCAAATGCTTCTCCCCTCAGAACGCAACATTCCCGCGAAACATCACAATGTCCGTGCCAGGGCTGAGCTCCGTCACCGTTATTCGTTTCCTGCGAACTTAAACCTATCAGCAGTTACAGTTACTAACTAAACTGAACGAAATCCAAATGTCAAACCGACGGAAAAAGAAGAGCTCTACGGTTCTTGCACGTACAGATTTCTGCTCATCTTCGGCGGACCACCGCGCGCGAGCGCTTTCCATTCTCCATTAGTTTATAGATTTTTTGGTGAGTTAAACTTTCTCTTTAACTTAATTAAATGTTACATTGCATGAATGAATTCTTACATTATACCAAACATTATACCAATATGTTTATTACTAGTACGGGGCGGTAAAACAGCAAAGAAATCTGCTTTCTATCCCCTGAATGATCGACCTACCTGTCATTTCAATTCACTTGATTTCTTTAACAGCGTTTTTTTTTTTTTTGCTTAGAAATCTCTTACAGACCACATGTGGCGGGAAACAAATATGAAAATGTTACTCTTATTATCACATACTGTCTAACTCCTTGGTTTTCAAAGCATTCGTTTTACTCACCCTTCGAAGTCAGTGGTTTCAGGCTCATGAATCAGAATAGTAATAAACGAGTTTACTGGCCACCTTAAAGACGGGCCGGCCTGTTTTTATTTTTTGAATCTAGGAACCTGTAGTAGTCGTTAAACTGTTTTCCATGAACTGCTCGGTGATTTGTTGAAATAAAGAACGCGCGATAAAATGACCAATCAGTGTGATTTGCACTCAGAATCTCCGCACAGACAGTGATGTCAGGTAAAGATGGTTGCTGTGGCGACAAGGTCAGTGCGGTGTGCACAGGAGTGATGATGTAATGCCCTGGCTCCTGTGTGGTGGTCTGCATCATTCCAACAGAGGACTAGAGAATATTATTGGATTCATATGTGTTGAAATGCCTTATAATAAACGATTTATTTCCCCCTGTTTTCTCTCATCAGTTCCTTTTTTTCTATTCTCATTTTAATCGCCATAGGCTTACATCAAATGTTATAATGTTGCCATAGCAACCAGTGACCCTGCTGAGATCATACTTCCAGACAGCAGGGTGGGATGGGTAGTCCCTGTTTAAATTTTCTGTTTTAATACTCGTCTTTTCCACATGGCCCCTCTTTACTTTTGCATTTCAAAATGTTGCACAGTCATTTATGGTTCCGCTATAATAGTAAATATGGTTACATCTCTTGTTTGTATCTGTTGGTTTGATGGTAACAACATTAATTGGGGCTAGGGGATGTGTTAATTTGTGATTCATATGTTTGTTTTCATCTCTCCGTTTTTCCAGAAAAACGACGGCCATGTGTTGCCAGTGGCAACACGTGTGCGTGACAACACCCAGTGGGTGTTCATCATGTTTGTGGGTGTGGCTTGTGTGGGTGGACTCCTGGTGGGGGCACTGACCATCGCCTGCCTGCGCACCCATGCTCGCCAGTTGGCCTCAGGGAAACTGGGACTTGGACCTGAGGCAGGAAATGTGACGCATTATGAGTACCAGGTTTGGAACTGTTTGGCATGCGCACTGCATCACATCTTTGCAGTACAAACATTCTCTGCAGCCAAGCTATTTTAATCCCAACTGATTTTAGCAGCTTTGCTCGTGATGGGATGTCACTGACAGACATTAATGTGATCAGGTCTATTTGATTTGAGCATAAACAAATCAGAGCAATTTGATTAGCTGCAATATTCAGTTACTGTAAATTGCAAATGCAGCATGTGCTGCAAATTGTCAGTAGTCTTTTCTTAATTTACCAGGATCTTTGTCGGCAGCACATGGCTGCTAAGTCCTCTCTTGGAAGGCAGGACTGCGGGGTCGGAGCTGCAGGTGGTGCTGGTCCAGGAGGAGGGGGAGGTGGTGGGGGAGGAACGGATACGTCACGAGTCAGCAGTGTGTCATCACAGTTCAGTGATGCACCTCAGCCAAGCCCTAGTTCGCACAGCAGCACCCCCTCCTGGTGTGAGGAGCCAGCACAGTCTAATATGGATATCTCTACTGGGCACATGATTCTGGTAGACATGCATTACCCTATTTAAAGATGCGAAACAAAAAGAAAAAATTACGTCCAGTGCATAATGTAAAAGACCCAAGACCAATATTAGTAACTACATTAGCATTCATATAATTCATAATTATCATTGTAATAATTACAAGTAAACTAACTTTTACATTATAGTAACTAGTAAGTAAATAATTTTACTCCTGACTTATTGTTGTTTAATTGCACTGTAAAAATATATCCACTGTACAAATGAAGTGTAACTGTTTGTAGTTATAGTCTTTGGACAGCCCTTAATGTTTTCACTTTGTTTAATGCTTGTTTAATTGCCCTTCAGCTGTTTACATCCATTCATATTTATTCCATGGTTTTACAAAGAATGTTTTGTTTCTGTATTAATTTTATTGGTTTGTTAGCATTCTCTACATTTTCTTGTGTTTTTTTTTTTTTTTAAGTATCACATGAATGAGCAGCTGAGCAATCAGGGGTCTCTATTCTGGTATCTCTCATGCTTTCTAGGCATATATGGAGGATCATCTGAAGAATAAAGATCGTTTGCTCAAAGAGTGGGAGGCTCTGTGCTCCTACCAGGCAGAACCCAGCACCATCTCAGCTGCCCAAAGTGAAAGTAATGTCAAGAAGAACCGCTGTGCCGATGCCGTGCCATGTAAGTAAGATCCCAATGCTTGTCTTGAAACTCTTTTCATTTTATATTTAAGTGTTTTTAGGAGACAAAAGGTCCACTTTTGTGGAAGGGTTAGTGTCCACTTTTTTCTTTTTGGAAATTTCCAGTGTGAACACTCACACTATTATTTAAACTAAAAATGGCATAGAGAGTCTCGTCACACAACCTGATTGACCTTTCTTCTTTTTAATGGATTAGGTGTGTAACCAGCAGTTGTTTTTGCAGATGACCATTCTAGAGTGAAGCTGAAGGCTGAGATTAACCCCTCCAGGACAGATTACATCAATGCCAGCACCATTGTAAGTATGTGCACTTGATGGTCCTCTTTACCCTGGACTTCATCATGTGACTCATTTCTTTTGGAATCAGAAACATGACAGTTTGAAGAGCCTTTATTATGGTCTCTTTCCTGCTCTCTGTAGCTGAAATCTAAAGCTAGAAAGCCCTCCTTTCCTTGCATCCCTTTCTGTTACCAAGGTGATAATCCATTTATTCCTTATAGACGCGCAAGGCTGCCACTAGTTTCGGAATCCCCCTCTCAGTGTTGCCATGGTTACATTGTATTGATCTCATTCAGGATGTGTAGGTCTGGAATCCCCTGCTGCTCTGTTGTAGTCAAGAGCGAAGGGATCATCAATTAAGCCTTCATGTTCCTGGGATCACATTAATGCCCTGTTGTCGTGGTGATGGGCAGATCCAGGGTTAAGAGGGCTAAAGCACTGACCCATGACCTTTTGTCTCCTATTGACCCATTAGATCGAGCATGACCCCCGGATGCCTGCCTATATTGCCACCCAAGGTCCTCTCTCACACACCATCTCTGATTTCTGGCAGGTCAGTCACATGTGTGGATTTAATAGCAAGAGTTATTCAAGTTGTTTAAAAAGTACACTACCATTTGAAAGTTTGGGGTTCAATTAAATTTTTTTTTCAATGATATTAATACCTTTATTCATCAGTGATGCATTAAATTGATCTATAAACTTGAACAAATAATTCAGAAAAAATAATAATAATAATTATAACTGAATAATTTCTAAAAGATCATGCAACACTGAAGACTAGAGTAATGGCTGCTGAAATTTCAGCTTTGTCATCGCAGAAGTAAACTTAAATTTCAGTTTATTTTTAAAGAACAACTAAACACAACTACAGTTGACCAGTGTGTTGTTTAAAATAAGTAACCATAAAAAGAATTGTGAAGTTGGCAGACTGTCTATCAACAGATCTGAGAGGTAAGAGGGTGCAAAACCATTGAAAGATTCAAAAGCCAATGAGAGCACCGGTAACCAATGTAAAAACTAAAGGACAGGAGTGATATGCCCATGCTTTTGAGCTTCCGTAAGGACTCTGGAAGATGCTTTTTGGCACTTTAAAACTTAGGGTCTAAACAGGGATGAATTTAGAAGCCATCCAACAATTCCACGTTTTCCCTATTTAAAGACGGAAATAGGGAAAGCACGGAAGAGCACTTCGCAGCACTTAGACCTCAGCACAGTAATATCATCACTCCTGAAAACTCCCTCTCCCTATCCCTTTCATAAATACAACCAAGGCGTGATGATATTACTCCGCCGAGGTCCAAGTGCCTGGAAGTGCTCTTCTGCCATACATTATAGTTATATTTTTTTTATCTGCTTAGAAAATCACCACGTTTTATTTTGTGTCACCATACTTATTTGTGTAACTAGTCATGTAACCGTCTTTAAATAGCGAAAACGTGGAATTGTTTGTGGCTTCTAAATTTATTCCTGTTTCGATCCTAAGGAATGAATGGAGCTAAGCTAAACGTTAACATTGTGACGCCGTGCACTAGAGCGATTAAGTGCATGCACTGAGACAGGAGAGATATGAATCAACTCGTCTAAGTTGAGGGAAGAACATAGTGGAATATGGAAGAAAGTTTTCCTTTTAGGTTGGTTGACTGATCCCCAAATAAAGAGTTACAATAATCAAGCAATTGTTTTTTTTCTTTTTTAATTGATAAAAGCTTGACTTCACAACTTGATTGACTTGTCTATCAAGTTTTAAAGGTGCCATAGAATGGAAAACTGAATTGACCTTGGCATGGTTGAATACTAACAGTTCAGTACGTGGACATAACATACTGTGAGTCTCAAACACCATCGTTTCCTACTTCTTATAGAAATCAAGTGTTTGCAAAAGGCGACTGAAAAAAGGTCAAATTCCAACACAACACAGACTGTTTCGTAACAGTCTAGAGGCGTAATAGTTACGATCACCACATTTGCATATACCCGTGCTACTACACATTTGCATATACCTGTGCTACCCAACCTGTAAAACTGTTTCTGGGCATTTTATTCCTCTTACCTAAGCTACATACCTTCTATGTACATATCAGACAACAATTTAATGGCACCTTTAAGGCACAGTCCAACACCACACCCAAATTTTTCAACTATTTCTTTACATAACGTGCCAGAACACCAAGATTTAGATTTGTATATGAAAGGGCAAACACTACAATCTCTGTTTTACTCTCATTTAGACTTAAAACATTTAGAGACATCTATGCTTTAAAGCAACATGCCGCTATAGGCTCATTTTCCAACTTCCCTAGTTAAACAGTTGAGTTTTACAGTTTTTGAATCCATTCAACCGATCTCTGGGTCTGGCGGTAAAGCGTTTTAATCTATTAGCATCTTGATCAAAAATGACCAAAGCCTTGTGTTTTGAAGCCGTGGTGAACATAGAAGTTTAAATAAAATAAAAAAAAAACATTTTGATGCCATGCATTTGAATGTTAGTGTATTTAGAAAACACAGTTAAACAGTTCTATACATTTGTTCTTATTTTCTGTGCATTTCAGTAAATACTGCGAAAATGGCATGTTTTGTAAGCTGTGTATATTGCACAGATGGTTTGGGAAAGCGGGTGTACAGTCATAGTGATGATGACGGCTCTGGTTGAGGACGGAGAAAAGCAGTGTGATCGCTATTGGCCTGATGAGGGCTCTTCTCTCTACCACATTTATGAGGTTTGAGCGAAATTGAATCCCTTAAGATTTTCTGAGATGTTTGCTTAAAACTACATGAAATATTATGTTCACTTTTAATTATCTCACACAGGTGAACCTGGTGTCTGAGCATATCTGGTGTAATGATTTCCTGGTGCGGAGTTTCTACCTGAAGAACGTTCAAACCCAGGAAACACGTACCCTCACTCAGTTCCACTTCCTGAGCTGGCCTGCACAGGGAATACCCACCTCCACAAGGCCTCTGCTGGACTTCCGCAGGTACTGCACATGCTTGCACACATAGTATGTATGTATTTCTGTCTATATATATATTGTATTCAAGTATATATATTTTTATGTAAAAATTTGAGCAGCAGTGTTATTATTACTACATAAACTCTTTAAATAGTTCTTAAGCTGTTTGTGTAGTAATTTTACATTATAAGAGTCATGCACAAAAAAAGACGAAAGTTTTTATTAGGCAAAAGTTATTATATCCAAAATTCAATAACTGTGACAGCTCTATGTGTGTCATTTCCACATCAAGTTCTTCATTTGCTCTCTCTTTCTTCTAGCGGCCATTACATGATGTCATTCCATCACTCTTCACTGTCTTCCTCCATTCTCTTCAGTCTCTTTGAACCTCTTACCCACTCTCTGTCTCTTTCTGAGAGCGATGGAGCGCAGTAGCGAGTATTGCACAGCTGTCTGTGTCATTTTTGTGGTTTGCAGCTAGTAGTCTGGTTCCAGTTGCATAGTCACAAAAATGAGCACAGACAGGTGTGACTGCAGCAACGCTGATGAAACGCTCCATCGCCTAACTACCTTCTCCCACTTTCTCTCTGCGTTATTCTCTATGGACCACATCATCTTAGTCTCCTTCCATTTCCTTCTCTATATCTCTCTCATTTCTTCACTCATTCTTACATTTCATGGTTTCGGTGTCGATGGTTAATGTTGCTTGTTTCTTACCACTCTTGACTGTGGTATAACTCTGCTCTTTTTGATCTTTCTGGCTCTCTACTGTGAAGTGGTCCTGATGTTTCCTCTGATCTCTGTGGGTCTCTACTCTACATAAAACTAGATTTGTACTATGTTTGCAAGGCGGCCACTGTATCAAAATTTCTTTCATCTTTATTAATTTTGTTTTTCACAAATATCTGCAATTATTTTAGTCTTAAGCTTCTTATTCCACCCCAAGCACCATTTCAACTTTGTTTCAAAGTTAATTGTAATTGTAATGATCTAAATCTATGCTATTTGTCGTCATCACCAATACTAACCACAATCATCATAATATTATATAAATACTAAAATAAATAATACCCAGAGCAGCATATTTATATTTTTTGTATTTTCTATAAATAACTTACTAAATTAAAAAGTAAGTTATTTAAAAAATTAAAAATACATGTCATCAGTACAAATCACATTTGTAAATTGTTATATTAAAATTAACATTTAAATAGGAAAAATAAACATATATCTACACTACTGTAAAAAGGTTGGGGTAAGAATTTTTTTTATTATTATTATTTAGCAAGGATGCATTAAATTAATCCAAATTTCTGTTTCAAATAAATGCAAATTAAACAAACTGTCATGGTTTTCACACATATTGTGACAACTGCTAACCTAAGTGTCTATGTGCTGAGCTAATCAAACTTTAAAACTATCACTACCCTGCAAGCACAGGTATTTCCTTCAGAAAATCTCTTTTTTCTGTCCCTCAGGAAAGTCAATAAGTGCTACCGTGGCCGCTCCTGCCCCATCATTGTGCACTGCAGGTATTTTTAACACATTGATGCATTTGAGGGATTAATAAATTTTTTTTATTAAATGCATTTTATTAGGCATTTCAAAATAAAACCAGTATTCTTGTTATATACAGAGTTCTACACTGATTCTGAATCTACTATATGCTCCCAACTGGCACATAAGATGTTTATTCAGAGCGTATTTCTCACAGTGCTTCTTCTGTGCAGTGATGGTACAGGCCGGACTGGAACATACATCCTGATCGACATGGTTCTGAACCGCATGGCCAAAGGTCAGCACGTGATGGAAACTTGTAAAGCTTTTGAAGAAATAGTTAATGTTTAGGAAAGTAGGGCACACTGAAAATTGTTGTTTTGTTTTAAACTCAGGAGTAAAGGAGATCGATATTGCTGCAACCCTAGAACACATTCGAGACCAGAGGCCAGGAATGGTGCGCACCAAGGTAATAAAGGACAAAACTAGTCCCAAATCAAAAATCAAAGCACTACTGTAACCATAAAACACCATAGTATCAGCAGCCTCTCCTATTCCCCTCAGTTGCAGTAAATGCTGTATATCTTTTTCATTGGTGCTGATGGTGTTATTAAAAGAGTTGTGGACTGTAAAGTAGAAGTGCTGATCTATGCTTTTTCTCTCCTCAGGATCAGTTTGAGTTCGCACTGACCGCTGTGGCTGAAGAGGTTAATGCTATTCTCAAAGCTCTACCGCAGTAAATTGAATGCCCATGACCAAGCAGGCACACAAACGCATACGTACACACTTACAAATTACGTGCATGAGTGCATACATGCCTTATGTGACCACTGAGGTTAGTATTAGGGATGTGCATGAGTAATCAATTAGTCGAGTATTTGTAACTACTTGAATAATAAACTATTAGCAAATTGATTTTCCTTTTGCTGAAATGAACGCTCTTACTAAATCCTTCACTTAAATCAAATGCAGCTAAAGGGTGTGGGCTGCACTGTGCTATATAGGGGTGAGAGATTTTATTGTGCAATATTTCAATCTTTATGGTTCTTGCTAGAGTCAGGCTTTCCATTAGATAAAGATCCACTTTTATTTATTTATTTTTTACAGCAGATTCTGCCATTGGCAAATTAAAATGTCAACTTGTATTTATAGATAATATTAGGTAAATATTAGATATAAAACATTAAAAGTAGACTTTATTTTTGTTTTTAATAGAATCTTTATAATTATTTTAAATCTTAAAAGAAAATAACAAAGGCATAGTATAACTTATTTTGTGAGAACTTTATAAGCATCATGTAGGCTTATGTTTGTGATTAAAACAGAAAAATATTGTCTTATATTAAATTACTCGTTTTCAGTGTTACTGTATTTGACTTCAAAATTACTCCGTGTCATCCCTACTCATTTTTGCTGCATTCCTGCAAGTAAACGCTCAAAACCCAACCAGTATTGCCAAATATTACCTTCCTACAGCATGTAATATCAAATATCCTTAAAGTTGATGCTCACACACACACAAAATACTACTTGGACCTGTATTTAAGCTCTTCAGGGTCTGATTTCTTCCTCGCCTTTACTCTTGGTAACAAATATGTAATTATGTAAAGGGAAGTGCATTTCTCCGTGTTTGCTCTCTCTTACACAGCTCTCTGTTTCACCGTGGTTATGACTTAGTCCTGTTATGTACACTTCATCAGTGTTATGCGAGTTTGCTTCACAATCCTCTTGCTTACTTGGAAGGGGAAAACAGAAATTGTCATGAGCAAAAGCGTTGCTGTTGTCGGGTCTCATGTTCAACTTAAGCCATGGTCAAGCGTAGACTTGCATGGAATGTGTGCCCTCAGAATTCTATTGGTCCCTCTGCACCTTGAATGTTTTTTCTTTTTCATTTTACAGTTTTAATCTATTACACAGAATTTTGACAACTGCCTGCACAAGCAGAACATAAAGTGGACAAAAAAAGTAGATTCCATTTGGGACTATACATGTCAACTGTTCACCCAGTGATTCCACATTTCTTCATTTCAGTGACAAATCCATCATACTTAATTTCATGAGAACTCCAAGTCAAATGCTGATGTAACAGCAAGAATTTAAAGTGGAGGGTGTGTTAAATTTCAGATCAGATTCTGGAGAACATGCTGATCTGCTGTGGGAACTATGGTGAAGCTAGACAAAGAGATAGAATTCCCTCTTTTCCTTATTCCTTGATCAAAATACCTTTCTCTACTTCTCTTTCTGGTCATTGTGGCCAACTTAAATGTTCTATTCCTCTTGCAACTTGCTAAAAATAAAATATATATATCTATTATATATAATATATAATGGAATTATATATATTAAAAAAAAAAAACTTATTTTGTATCTTGTGATAACTAATAAAACTTGTTTGTGAAGTGATGCAGCAGCGTCACTGTGTACATGTGTCTTTTTTATTTATTCCATGTTTTATTTGAATTTTAGTTTCATTTATATTTATATTAACTATAACAATAATGCATTCTTCTAAAATTAAAAGGAGAAACATGTATTGTTATGTTGCTGGTACATATTTGTATAATTTGTAACAAGAAAAGTTTAAATAACATTCCAATATTTATTTTGGAATTTTTATATCCCTCTCAATGCTAGGATTTTTACTACATGAACCATGCCAGCGTGTCTAAATAAAACCAGAACACAACTCTTAAGATACATCATGTTTTATTGGCAAAATATATGTTAAGTGTGGTTACATAAAAGATTGTTAAAAAACAACTGTCTACTTTGGCACAAATATTGAAAGCTATTTCGAGTAAATGTATGCTTTACTCCTATTTTCACATATTACACATTACACTGGCAAATCAGCAAATAATTTCAAAATGCCCATACTATCTATATATATATTGCAGTTTATATATGTTTCTCTGGACTTTCAGTGATACAGTGCTCTTTCTGGAGTGCATCCTGTACTTCTCTGTAACTTCCATTAGAGAGACATAGTACACAAGATGAACTGCAAGAGGAAGTTAAAGATATTGTTACAACATGTTACAACAGCTTCCCATAAGTTTTTGTTTTTTGAAGCAATTAATTTTACTTCCACAATTTCTTCAGTGTAAACCAGCTGTTCCAGTTAACATCTCTGATGTTAACAATTAAGTGCCAGCGAGGCGCTAAATGTGACAAATTAGATAAATGATCACTTACATCATCATACGGGAAGTTCACCATTCCTTGTTGCATTGCATCTCTCTTTCTGAAGTTGTCTATTTAAAAAACAAAATCAAAGAGTCAAATTTAGAATAATTAATACATTTCAAAAAGACTATTATTAGTATTGAAACAGAATACTCAGTATAATCAGTACAACTATTAAAATCAAGTTTCACAAAAATCCTCACCTGTAAGTGCCCTCAGCCTCACACAACACGACACATAGTCATCAAAGTAGATCTTTCCTGACCTGCTGTAGCGTTTGATGATTGCATTCAGAGTCTGAGGGCTGACTCGGAACCCTGTGCAATCAGGACACAAAATATTCCATTACATCACAGTCTTATTTACATACTCCTGTCTTGGCTAAGAGAGATCCCTTCTAGAAAAATGTAGTTTTCCGTTTGATTTGATCTTAAAGCTCCAAATAAGTGACCTATTTTTCTTAGTGACTAGGTATGGTTTAATCTCAGTCAACAAAGTTACCACTGACCCATGTTAGCAATGCACTGGGACATCTCATGAGGTTCCACCGTTCCACTGCAGTCCCTGTCCACCATTACAAAGTTCTGCTTCCAGCCGTTTAGCACCGTAAAGAGTTCTTTAAACTCATTGAAACCCATCTTTCCAGTGTAATCTCTCTGCACACACATGGTTAAAGAAACTAAACCACGACATGGAATCTACTGAGTTACTGCAAATTTTAACTCAAGTTGGAAAGAGAAGAACAGTGCCAGATCTGTTTTGTGTTTCTGTGAAGGATACATCCAGCATGGCAATCATAATCCTGCAGGTTTCCAAACTGAAGGCTGGGGAAAAAAGCAGTGAGATTTTGAGTATAGACACTTAACTCTCAAAAGAGTATTTATGGATTATTAGGTTTAAATAACTTTGCAAGAACAGGTCAATTTACTCTACTAACCCTAAGTACTACAAGGGTGGGGAATGCTGATCCTGAAGGGCCGGTGTCCCTGCAGAGTTTTGCTCCAACCCTAAACAAACACACCTGAACAAGCTAATCAAGAGGCTTGTTTGAGATGCGCCTAGCCTCGCTTGAAATGTAGCAGAGAGTAGGCAGCAGCAGTCAGGGGTGGAGTGAAATAAGCGCTTCGGACAGCTCTGAACTCTCAAAGTAGAACAGGTACCTACGAGACCTATCACGTTTTTCTCACTCCTGAGCTGTGCTGCTGATAAACCTGATAGAATTTCAGTTCTATTGCTTTTATATGAATGGAAATATGACAACACATTTAAAGTGCTTGCTATTTATCATGCATTTCTACTTTAATACAAACATGCATTTAATTTTTTGTAGAAATATATTATTACAGCTCACAAAAATCGCACAGATGTCTATCACAGATACATAATCGCATGAAATCAGATAAAATAAAACATTTTAGCTGAGAACACAGCAGTTGTCTGAACCAATGAGAATTAAGCAGTTTCGTCAGTCAGTCGTTTCCCATCATGCTTTTGGTCAGCGCAGTTGGTGGAGAGCTAAACTCTGCAGGAGAGTGGCCCTCCAGGATCAACGTTCCTTGAAGCACCCCGGAAGTACAATTAGTTCTTCCAAAGTTACTTAAAGTCTATCAGAGTAAAGCGTTTAGCAGATAAAGAAGACTTAATAACACTATAATGACTGGTAGCTGACATGCAGTTGCAAAAAGAACGTCTAAACTGAGCTATCAAAAATTGTTGCCAGGTGATTCATTTGGAACTGCAATTTCTATTTCTACTCTCTCTGTACTTACGAGTGTAGCTGCCACTTATTCCAGTCTGGGTGAGGCACCTTTGAAGTTCTTCAGCATCAACTTCTCCATCCTGATGTAACAATTAAGACAATAATATGAGGGGACAGAAAAGACATTAGGCTGTATCTACATTGACACAGGCTGCTCTTACCTGACCAGCTATTGCTGTAAAATAGCCCCACATTGGGTCCTGGGCAGGAGGAGCAGAAAACACCCCCGGGTAACCCCCATATGGCTGTGCTGGGTAACCACCTGCAGCAGGAACCCCTGGCATTGCCATACCCTGAGCGGGCATTCCTGGCATCGGAGGACCACCAAACTGCAAAGAGAGAGAGAGAGAGTGAGAGAGAGAAAAAAAGTGGAACTTTTAAGTAAACCTTTGTACAAGCTCCATATTTACGAAACATGAAGTTTTAGTGTCCCCCGTCTCCTAACATTATCCCAGGCTTGGTTGATGGCTGGTTCACATCAGATATCTCTGTGGACTTGTAATTGTACAGCTGTTTCATACAAAATGTTACTGAAATATTACACCTATTAAATGTTTGGAAAACACGTTAAATCTAAAGTTTTAAAAAAAAAATCCAATTTAAATGAATACTTCTGTGCACTGCTTTGCAGCCTCACGATGGAGGAAAATAGTGATAATATTTTCAATTTCCTGAGAAATCGACGCATACGGGGGTGTTTTTCAGCTGCCGGGACAGGACGACTGGTTGCAATCGAGGGAAAGATGAATTAAGTACAGGGATATCCTGGACGAAAACCTTGTCCAGAGTGCTCAGGACCTCAGACTGGGCCGAAGGTTTACCTTTCAACAATTCAATGACCCTAAGCACACAGCTAAAATAATGAAGGAGTGGCTTCACAACAACTCTGACTGTTCTTGAACGGCCCAGCCAGAGCCCTGACTTAAACCCAATTGAGCATCTCTGGAGAGACCTAAAAATGGCTGTCCACCAATGTTTACCATCCAACCTGACAGAACTGGAGAGGATCTGCCAGGAGGAATGGCAGAGGATCCCCAAATCCAGGTGTGAGAAACTTGTTGTACCTTTCCCAAAAAGGCTGTATTAGATCAAAAAGGTGCTTCTACTAAATACTGAGCAAAGGGTCTGAATACTTGTGGTATTTCACTTTTTCTTCTTTAATAAATCTGCAAAAATGTCAACAATTCTTTGTCTTTCTGTCAATATGGGGTGCTGTAGGTACATTAATGAGGAAAAAAAAAAAACTTAAATGATTTTAGCAAATGGCTGCAATAACAAAGAGTGAAAAATTTAAGGGGGTCTGAATACTTTCCATACCCACTGTAAATTAAAATGACACATAGTCAAATTTAAAAGTTTAAATCTAAATGGTACCACTGCAGGAAAGTGGTGTAGATTGTTTTTACATTTTGGATTTCAGTTTTTAAAGAGACACCGCGAAACATGATGTCATATCACAACCAGCGTAACATTGAATGCTATTTTTCAGTAGATATAAATTTTGCCAGCACACCTAAAATTTCAGCTGTGTTTGATTACGGATGGAGCTAACATTGTATAACAGTGGCTCTCCAGATCCGGATTTGTCCTGACATATCAAATCTGAGTGACCAGATTCTACATTAGGTTCTCCTTTTTAGAAACATGGTCTTTTAGCTGTTGAAATGAAATTAAATGAAATATGATTGATATTCTTGTTCCAGAAGTTAACGTGCGAGTCCATCTTCTTTCACAGATTGACAGATAAGTGATCCTACGTATGGATAATGCAGACCTGGCAAAGTACCTCATATGGAAACAAGATTGCCCTGATGAAAAAAAAAAAGCAAGCTGCCAAGCAAAAACATGCAAAAGAATTATTGAAATTGGGTGGATTCATGATGAAAATGGCGTAATAAAACAGGTTAGAGCAATGCAAGGTGGGGGGACCAGAAAACTGAACATAAATACTGAGGAAAGATATGATGATATACTAAAAGAAGGAAAGGCATTATTCTTTCAGATTGAAATCTCCACCAAAGGTCAAGAGTCTGATTTTGAATTCAAAGTTTGGGATTTCAAGCAAAATCCACTCCCCATGGATGTCTCGGTTGGAATGATTTATAATTAATCTCCCCATTGTACATTTCTATATAGCAACTCGTCCAATATTGAGCTTGACTGAGGAGTCTAGTGATGAACCTGATCAGATTCAACAAAAGTTGATGACTGTTCTCAGAATGAAAACAAGCAACTAGAGATATATGAGCTTGAGGACACTATTCCTAATGTTTTTTGTTTTTTTTTTTCTGATGAAGATGTTAGCCTACATTCCTGAGAAGACCATCATCCAGGTATGGTATTCAATGTCAGCAGTGACCCAGAGACCACATAGTGCATAAATAAGATGCCTGAAGTTGCAAAGATTAAAGTTTCAAAACCATACAGTTATTTTTCTATGTTATGACTTGTCCGTGGCCCCCTAAAACGGCTCGTTTGAACACGCCCCCACTTTTCTGCATCACAGAGTGGGTTAATTTTCAGAACTAATATTCTGACTGTAGTGTTTCTGCTGGTTGCTGGACATGTTGTGTGTCTTTGTGAAAGTGAAACTACTTTGTGCTTCCAAGAGAGGACATAATTAGAAATCAGTGGTCAAGTTAATACGTCACGGTTTCAGAACAGTGTGTCAGAGTGTGCTCAGTGTAAAATAGAAAATTTTTAGAAACAGCACATGACCCCTTTAATCCAAATGAAAACAAAAATTAAAACTAAAGATTTCTGCAGAATACTTTTGGTTGGTGAAATTTCCGTGCTTTTTTTAGAACAAGGCCTTTCATTCTAATTGAAAAGGTGTGCACCTTGACAATAGTCCTATTTACAACTAGAATAAAAAGTGCAATCTAAATCAACCTTTAGTTTCTGTTCAAAGAACACTGAATTCTGAGTAATGCATTCCAGTTGCTACATACTGTACTACAACGTAAATATAATTCCACAACTCACAATTACCTAATTATACTGATAACAAATATATAGTCTGAAACATCTCCCAGAGTTTTACCAAGAATACAGACAGGGCAATCACTACTTGGCCTAAATGAACTCCAGCCTACGTGTTTATATAGTTGAAAGGATGAAGCGTATATAAGTGTGGTCTATAAAAAATTAACAGACGGATAAGTAAAGACCATGCAGTTGTTTATATAAAAAAAAATTCTCTTCACATTAACATACGTTTGTACTTATTGAGATAGGTGGGATAAAGTTAGAACCAAAGGCAGAAAATGCCAATGAAAGTCGCTATTTAAAATGTCATTATGAACAGAGATTACATTAAAATATACTGTGATATTAAAAAGTAATGGGGAAAAAGCATTTGTTTAAAATGCTAATGAGTTTATATAATACTAGTATTGAACGAATTGCTTGCTACAGCAGCCTGTCACTGAGGCAGTATCTTCAATATTTTTGCAAGTTACGTACCCATAAATGTATTAAGGGTGCATATTTACCTTTTAGCAATAGATGAGGTACTACAAAGTTGTCCTTTTAAGGGTAAAGCCCCAATGACAAGCTTGTTAATATAAGTAATTATTATATAATACAAATATATTTGTATTTTATTTTGGACATTGTAGATAACTAATTTTTTCTGAATTAATTTCTCTTGATTTATTGACTATATTAATACATTAATATTTGCTTTGTACATTAATCAAACACATTTTAAGCCTATGCTTAAAATGGGTAAAAATAAAAACTCAAGATTTGTATTTATTTATTTTGTCATTATACAAGTAAAAATGCCCTTGAAAAGCAATTCCAATGAGCAAATATTGCCCTTTATCATTAGTTAAAAAAATAAAAATCTGAACCGACCGTTTAGCAAATGACTTGCCGCGTGTTATAGTTTATGCCTAAATCAAATTGAAGATTTTTTTTTTTAATGAAACTATTTGTCAAGTCAAGACAAGTCACTTTTATTTATATAGCGCTTTTAACAATACAGATTGTAGCAAAGCACTACAGAGTGATGGTAATGAATAATGACGAGTTTAAACTCGTCAGCTATTTGTGACTAAAACTATTTGTGGCGTAATAACATGCTAACGTTACACAGATTTCTCAAGCAAGATCTCGTCTTTCTCCAGCTAATTATCAGCTTCTTATACATTTTACAAACAATTGAGCAAAAAATAAATGAATGACACTTACGTTGTTATATCCTGGATACGCCATACTTGATCGAACTTGCGAATAAAGGCGATCTAAAAATGAATCTTAACAGGAAAGTTTTGGTGCAATCTCTTCCGTACTTTAGTACATTACTGCTTGTAACCGGAAGTGATTGGTTCATGTCGTTAAAGTAGGAAGGGTGACTGACAGCGATAGGATGAAAAGTAGACTTTGATCGTTGAATTTAAGTTTAAGCTGACGTCATAAATATGCCTATATTAACTGTGGAGAGCGTGTTATTGGATCAGCTACCTCTAAAACAAAACCAAGCGTACAGATACGGAAGTCCTCTGGCTTTTGACTGATAACCTTTGCGGCCAATGATGTTGTGCTTGCATTTCTACTTTTTAAACACGTTTGCTCATAGCTAAAATATTAGTTACACCCAAAATGATCGCAGACGGAGCTCCAGGTAATTAACCTAATGGAGTTACTTCTCTCGTTGACGTAAAATTCCGCATTAGTTGACGTATGTTGTTATATAACATCAACCTGTAATTTATGTTAAAAATCACCAGTCGGCGCTATTACACTAAAAGTAGCAGCAGCAGCAGCATTTACTCCACCCAGCCACCAGACTTTTTCGAGGCAAGTTTTGGGCAGTGCCGCTTCCTTCCATTCAGGATGTTTTTGGGCGTAAGTTTTTGACGCCACAGCTTAACTTTTACAAAAAAAAAATAAATAAAGGATGCTTATCGGCATCTGTGATTCCACGAAGAACGTTTAATTAACATTCATGGAATCACATTGTACAAAAGATTCTTTACTTTGGATTCTTTGGGTTATTTAAACGTTCTTCGCTTGAGAAAAAAAATATATATATTGTTTTGTAAAGCGAAAGTGTTCTTTGGTGAGCTCAACACGATTATTTTATAGATTTATTGTTGCTCTCTTTATTTTTTAGAACTACATTAAAGTTAAATGATGAAAAATTATATATTTTAAAACATCTTTCAATTTGTTTACATTTGAAAAATTATTTTTAGATGCCTCATGCTCAGTTCACACCAACACACTGTTAAAGCTGTTAATTTATGTAAGCAATATCACATGAGCAGGAGTGTGATGGTGCTGAGTATCTGTAGGGCTGAAGCCTGTGCCACAGAAAATTACATCTGATATTAAGCACAATTGTCTGTCATATTGCTCTTATATAACAGCTCTATAGAAAAGTAATTGACAAAAAGTAATCAGTGCTGTCCACAAACTGTTTTCTGGAATGGCATGAACACATAAGAATTGATACATATATTGAAAAATCCTGTTATACTACATATAACCATTCTAAGACTGCCACTTGGCCAATCAAATTATTTGAGAAGTGGAACTGTTGTATAACAGTAAATACGATACTAAGTCCCTAAAGCAGAATTGTGCTTTTTAGGTGTGTGTGATTTTGCTATAGTCTTGCACCAAAAATGTAACAGTTATACCTTGAATCAGCTTGAGTTCCATTATGATGATCAGACTTTATGACATCTTTATAACTCTTCAACTCTTTGGCTCCTTGAAACAAGGTCACCAGCAGGATTAAGACTAACCCTGCTAAAGAAGAGAGCAGAGAAGAAAGAGAATGAGCGTCACTTGGTTATGCAATACCCTGTTACTGTGCATCACCTCATTACACAGGCTTTGCTGGGTTACAGTTTTAGCGGTCAAACTGAGAGGCTCCAGGAAAGATCACAGTCCCATGTAAATGAGATTCCTTAATGTGCCACAATTACTGAATAGTCAACATGTAAAGGCTGAAATAGACACAAAATGCACACATTTTTAAGTTTTACGTACATTTGTGGAAATTGTAAATGGTTACAGAAAAAAACTACACTACCAGACTTTCAGGTTGTTCAGAACCAGGGTTGCCAGGTTTTCATAAAACCTACCCAATTACTACTTAAAACTAGCCCAATCGCGCTTCGAAGGGTTATTAAAAGTTACTAAAGGAAACACGCAGAGGGGAAAAAATTCCAAGAACCACCATCTCTTTATGGGCGTTTATTTATCCTGTACCTTATTGTTTAGAAAATACAGATCTGTAATTGTACACCAAAACTGTACTTGAAAATCCTTATCGAAAGAAATTGTCTTCAAAAGACAACAGTTTTATCCACAGTGAAACAGAACTAGGGGTCTGTTGTACCCAGTACAGACAAATAAGGTTGACAAGTGAAGGTGGAAAGAGCTTCTTGCTATGCTTGTTTACTACTGAGCAGAGATCAGACAGCCTCGCTATAATCCTTTGGTAAACAGTTAAAGGTCGTTCAAGCATGACTGATCCTGGATCAGACATTTCAGCCTTGATTTTCCCCCATATCAAGAGCTGGTTTGCAATTTCACACACACCACTATACAAAAAGAACAGATCAAAAGTGATAAAAGTCTGTTGTACAGCTTATACAATGCAATTCAATTCAGCTTTTGCAAAAATATATTCATAATATACATAGATTTCACTTTTCAATTCCCTTACCCTCTTTTTGCCAAATCTATCCCGCCCCATATCCATTAAAATCACATTACAAAAGCAATTGAAATAACCATTTCTCAACAGTTATAAAGCATTTTACTTGGCCAGCTGGAGAAAAATTTTGCATTTTTCCAGATTATAATCAAAGCTATATACACTCTGATAATGACAACACAGTGCATCATTATGCATTGTCAGAAGTTGTTACAAATCTCACTAAAGCAGAGCATTGAAAAAAGACACCAGGCCCAATACACAAAGAAAGCGGTGCACAAAAGCCAAATTTTAAAATATACACACATATATATATATATATATATATATATATAAAATCATAGGTTATATTGGAAAATACTGTTGTGTCCCTTTAAGTTTTTTTGTTTGTAATTAAAAAAAAAAAAAAAAAAAAAATTCCATCCTGGAACCTGTGTACAAACAAACAAACAAACATGTGGCAAGAAAGTCTAGAGACTTGTCAGCAGGCGCTACAGATTCCTCATTGGAGCAATTACAATTTGACATGAGCTGCATTTTGAGTGCGAGGATGCATTTTAGAGTTCTTTAGATTGAAACAGTTCAGAAAGTGTAATTTTCAGGAAAGGATGGCCCCACTAAGCACTGGTCCCTGGCATCGCCTGGATACGGGACACTGTTATTATCATCAAAATGTGAGAGTGGAACAGTGTCGTCCTCAGGAACCTGTAGGCCATCGGGGTCTGCTTTCAGACTGGGCCTCTGGTTATCAGGGAATGCCATGGAGAAGAGCGCATCGGGATCACACACAAACTTATACACATACCGCTCTCCAGCAACCTGCATACGAACAAGAGAAAGAGACATGTCTTAGAAAACAACTTGATAAAAAAAAAAAGTTGATATGTTGTGATGGGGTCCGGCTACAGATAATAAGGGAACTATCATAAAGGAAGAAAGAAGAAAAATGACATTGGAACGGGAACGTGCCTTTACCTTCTGCATGATGCCCTTCTCATAGTAGTAGCGGAGGGAACGGCTCAGTTTGTCATAATTCATTGCAGGCCTGTTCTTCTGGATGCCCCAACGCCGAGCAACCTTTTGAAAACAGGTGCGTTAATTCTACTTTTTGGCTAAACACATGGACTACAAAGCCATTTGCTTTCATAACACACTGACCTCCTCTGGTTCTATGAGTTTAAACTCCAGCCCACGGCCAGTCCAAGCGATGAAGTGGCTGTTGGATGGGTCATCCAGCAGAGTGACCAGGAACTGCCAGAGTTGAAGAGACCCCCTTCGTTGATACGGAGGACCCTCCCGGAAAACTCCACCCTCCTGCTTCAGCTTTCCCTCCAGTCGGTCTGGCACTACACATGCATCATCATAATACAGGTGGGACTCTCCATCATACCCAAAACCTGCAATTGGCAGCCAAAAGAAAAAAAAACTATTAAAAAAAAAATATTAAAAGTGGTTTATTAATAAATCATCTGCATCTCAAGGAAGTAGAGGTAGACGAAACTAAAATGGGTAAAAGTCTTACCTTCACTGTTGGCGCCATAAAAGTTTGCCGATTTGCCAAAAGATGACTGGCAGTTCTGTACTTCTGAAAGAAAATTGAGAAAATGATAAAGTCAGATTAAAATAATGAATAAAATACTTTAGAAATTTCATTTGAGTGCAAAATATTAGTTGAGTCACAAATTCTCCATATTGACCAACAGAAAGTGACAGTGTAAGGCCGCATTCACATATCGCGCCTAAAAACAACGCGTGGCAAACGCTAGGCGCGCCGCTTTCTCCTTTTTTCCAAAGCACTCGGGCGCAAAGCAACCATCAGCTGCGCTCTCAGTTACAAGAAGGACATTTCAACAATGGTTTCCCACCACCGAAAAACCCTTGCTGTAACTAAAAGTAAAAAATATGATATAATGGACTTGAGCGCGCAAAAGACGCGATATGTGAGCGGCCCCTAAAGGGTTACACCGTTAATCAATGAAAATAATCTGTGTTATGAGAAGTCTGTTATTGTTTTGTTGGATCTGTTGTAACTGTGTTACATAGTAGCAATATTGTTTAGCTAACGTTAGCAAACTTTATTAGCCAGCCTGAGTGAAAACGTAACCAAACGCTATACAAAATTAAAACGGTATTTGCAGCAGTGGTATCTCGGTATAATTAACAACGATTTGAAACAGATATGATGTTATTTATTTATTTATTTATTTAATATATAACAATGCAGGCGCTGAATTGCGCCGCCCGTGTTTCGTACACCCATAGAAAAAAATGTGTTCAAATTGTAAAGACATGGCGCGACGCGGCGCTTCGCTGCGCTTCTCGTCCGGTGTGCGACCCCCTTAAGCAGTGCTTTATTTGTCTTTGAAATTTTTAACCATTATGACAATTTTACCTCAAACGTTGACACCCTGTGTGAATGTACAGTAACAAATTTAGTCGTACCTGAGTTATATCCAAAGTCTCTGGGCTCCTGTTTGATTGACATTTGATGGAACAACGGTGCACGAGGAAGTCCCATGTTTTGCAAACCCTGCTCATTGTAGCAGGGATCCACCATTTCCTTTTTGAATCCCTGAGGAGGCATCGGCACCAATGGCTCTGACATCTGCCGCTGATAAGGGGGGCGGCCGTGTCGGGGAAAATGGCCACGGGCATGCGGGGGGTAAGGTGTCTGACAGCGGCCATCGGACTGTGGGAAAGGCAGACAGGGCTCGGAAAGCTGCCGATGGAACCTTGCGAAAGAAAAAGGCAAAAGATGAGAAATTATGTGAGATGGCATCGCTCACTGAGGGCAACGGAGATCATTAGCATCACGTCAAAGGGATAAGTCTGGTGTTAAAGTTCTTTTTTCCATTAGTTAAACCTGGAGATTTGAATGGGATAAATATAGAACTGTTTTCCAGGTCAGTGTGACATCTTTAACAAGATAACACCAATGAAAGGCTCAACCTGAGCCGATTACAGCACTTTTAACAGGCACGAGCAGTTCAAGAAGGAGTTAAAGATAGAAATGAGGTTAGAAAATGATCACTGTGACCCAAAAAAGTGAATATAAAGCGCCGAAATCAAAAACCGTCCTCTCTTATATTCATACCTGTGGTCTGTGTTGTAGGAGGCATCTGGGTGATTTACAGGTGGGCAGGGCACAGCAAAAGGTGGGCTCTGACTGTGTAGTGGAGTCTGTGCTCTCTGATGTGGAGGTGTGCAGCTGTGGTTGGGACCAGGTAATAGTGGTGGGCCTTGTGTCTGAGTCTGGGCTGGTGGCATCACTCTTTTTGGCACAGGGTGTGTTGCTGTGCTGGTGGAGGAGCCAAAGGGTGATGCCGGTGTAGAAGGAGGAGTGAGTGGCTTGTTAAAAGCGAATGGCTTTCTGTCGAAGGCACTAAAATTGAATGACAAAAAAAGAAATAAATATGATTCAGTGAGAAGGAGTGAGTGAAGCAAGGAGAAGGGAAGGATATTAAATATATACCTGTAGTTATATAGGCACTTTTCTTCATATGGAGACAGTCTCTGCTCTTGTCCACACGGGGAAAACTCTCTGCTTGGACTCAGTTCCCGCTTTACTTTAGTTTGAGGGGGTCCATGGAACATCACTAGATATAAAAGAAAAAATAAATCAATAAAATTATGGACAAGTCTATTTATTTGATAGACAATACAGTAAAAACAGTAATATTTAGAAATTTTATGTTTTATCGTTTTTCTGCTTTAATATTACTGTAAAATTTATTTTTCTGTCATTGAATTTTGAATCTCTTTCCTGTCAACGAGTAGCCAGTCACATATCAGTGTAACATTCAGAAATAAATTTAATACTGTGACTTGGTGCTCTATTATAATGTTATTAATGCTCAACCATTAATAATGGTTCTTATTATCATTAATGCTTTTATTCTGCATTTATTTGAAATATAAATATTTTGTAATATTTACTGTTATAAATTGGTCAAATAATCTGAATATAAGATTTCCCTTTCTTTTTTTCTTAACTCTTTTGAATGCCAATGTAGCAGTCTTTCCCTCTAGAAAAGGACGCTTCAAGTTAGAACTCGTAGACTATCACGTGATTCTTAAGGAAAAAGGGCCCCACTGCCCAGCTGTGGTGAAAGAGGGGCCTGTAAGAGCTACAGGCATGATGCCAGATAAGGGGAATTGTGCCAGACAAACACACACATACCCTCTCACACACAATTTCTATGCAAACACATCCATGTGCATTCACCTTCTACAATAAACACCATTGACACCATAGAAAATGCACACAATTAGACTTATTCAGAGCCAAATGGGAAGAAAAACTAACAAGGAAAACAGCCAGAGCACTGTTCACCAGCACATAATAACCAGAGTGTGTGCGCGCCGAGGATCCAGCCCCATTAAAATGTCACCAAGCTGGAGGCTGCCATGAGTTACAGCACCGCAGCGGCAGCCTGGGCCTCACATGTGCGCGCACACACTCACACAAACACTCCATAGAAACATCTTAAACCCATGCTTAAGAGTCGGGTTTGGCACAGAAACATTTGGAATCCAGTGTTTTGAGATTCATTCAATTGGTTTTCTTGGTTTCAAGGAGGAAGGTGCCAGGATTGCTTCTCTAATTCAATTTCTATAATTCATAAAAACAAGTTCTATAGGTTATTCTGAATATTCAAAGAGCACTCACAGTTATCCGACTGGAAATCTGGAACAAACTGTTCGTCATCAGGTACCTGGGCTGCACATGGAGAGAGAAAACAACACAATTACATTATTTATAAAAATAAATGAAATATTTAAAGTGAATATAAATAATTTGTATATTTATATATGCCGTAATGTCTCATCCCATTTGAATGGGGCCCCAGAGAGCAACCACTGGATGATGCATTACCAACCAAGTTGAGTTAACAGTAGTTATGAAATATATTCCATAACCATGACTATTCTAGAGCTTAGGACTGTTGCTGTACCTTCTGCTATCCAAATCTCTTGTAGCTGGCTCAGATCTTGAAAGAGGTCTGTGGGACACAAAGATTGATTTGTGAATAAACAGGTTGATTTGTTTGGGTCTGGGTTAAATGATGTGCTTTAGAGGGATCTGGATGGATTGATTGCATGTTCATTTGTTTACCCTCTGTATCCTGTGCCAACTCAGTGTCAACAAACTTCCTTTTTCGGTCAATGAATGGCTTGTAAGATAGTCCCTGCATGTGAGACTTCTGTAAAAAATAAGAAAAAAAAAAAAAAGATCAAGATCAAATAATGAAAATTTGAAAAAGTGATCATTGTTCACAGCCATTCAGTTTGGATGGATATTTTGTAGTAAAAAATTTGAAAGTGAATTACAGTGAAAATGAGGCATGATGATGATTTGAAGCAGAGACTTACACTGCGTGGCACCACGAAAGGGACCTGCTGGTCGTAAAACCCATCCATGTTGCTTGCTTCTTACTGCGGCCTAAGGGGCTGCAGCAGGAGGGAAAACGGGAGTAAACGGGGGGAGAAAGGGGGGTGTTATCGTCGCCTGTCGGAAGAAGAGCCGAGAAAAGTGGCACTTAGAGAAAGACACACAACGCACTCTGTCAGGATTTGATGCAGCTGTCAGTGAACGTCCTGGGTCCTGACAGTCCAGGACCAACTGTCCCTTTGATCTGTGAAAACTTCAGCTAGCCTGTTTGTTTGTGTAACACTCACTCTCATCTCAGATGAAGTGTGCTGCATTAGTGCAGACCACTTACACTCGCTCACCCTCTCCTTCTCTCGCTCACACAAACCATTTAAGGCTCACGGTACAGATGGGGGTCCTTACATAACCCAGTGCCATCTGTTGCCCATGAGACTACCCAAGACTACACACTCTCAGAGTCTAAATAAAATCAATAATTTTGAAAAATAAACATCGTATATATTAAACAGCTTCTTCTCTTAAAACAAATAAAATTCTGATTTAAACAGTGGAAATGCAGGAATAAAATAACGAAGCCAAGGCTATTCATCACGCTTCATCACACACGTGTGTTTATTTTCCCTGACGCAAGTGTTCAGGCCATAAAATCGTATTAGAGCCGCGAGGCCAAGAAAACACCTCGCAGCCAACACCGCCTAACCTCTCCGGACCAAGAACTAATTAAACATCCATCGCTTAACATTATTGCTTCCTGACGCTTATCAAACGTTCATAAAACAGGAGGAACGTGCGTTTGCACATTTCGTGCTGAAAATGAAGAGTTTGTGCTTTTAAAGATTTTATTGGTGATAATAAAGGCTGCCAGCGGAAACTATAGCTGTTAAATAAGCAAATCGAGATTATAGCATTACAACAGCGAGTTAACAGGTATAGGAACGAGTTCAAGAAGTTCAATCCCTTCCCCCCCAGCGCCCATTATCGCCGCGCGCTCCCCCTCCCTGCCTCCCTCGGCCGCTTGTTTTTCTCAATGAAGTGAAATTTGATCCTCCGTGCGCGCGACCCCGAGAAAAAACTCAGTCGTTCCATTCATAAAAACACCAAACGCGCGAGAAGCACTTTATCAAACCGCATATGAATTTTGCACAACTCAAACTGCGATGACGGCTGAGTTTTAAAAAGTATTGAGAAAACAAACAGCGGGGAAATGGTTAGAAAATATGCGCACAAAGAAAATGGCGTGCGAGGCAGCAAAACTAAACGCGGCGTTCGGTTTAAAAATATTTTTATACAAATTCAAGCAAAATATGAAACTTACTCGGGGTATAATTAAACAACACAAAACTAGAGCAGCGTGCAGAAAATACTCACCCAGCGGTGATTAAATCTTCTGCTTGTATAAAAAGAGTGATTTGGTAAATCCCAGAGAAAACAGTCTGCGTTTGCGATCTGTAAAAGGTTATCGCGCTCTCCCTCAGCTTGACGCGACTGAAATTTTCTCAATGAGATCGCCTGCTTTTCCTAGAGCATCGGCTTAACATTGTAGCTCAAGCTCATTGGTTAGTTCCTCCCGTCTTTAAGCGGTTGACCAATGGCTGTCTCTGCATTACCTACGCCATTACCAAGGTGCAGTCAGCCAATCAGAGCAGTTCTCTCTCCTGTTTTTATGAATGGCTGGGTTTCATTCAACAACCAGATGTTTCTCTACCGCAAAGAGACTTTTAAAGGGCCAGAAGCGAGACGAGAGTGAATGGCCAACTGGGACTCAAACTTCAAGTCAAGGCTTCGAGTTTAGGGTTAGGCGAGTTTAAACTTAGCTACTAATTCGTTGTTTGATAATGTTCATACTTTTTCTAAGTTATTAAAAAAAATCACTAATAAAAGCAACAAATAACAAAATAAAAAAAAATATAGCCTAGAAAATGTTTACAGTAGAGTCGAGCTACTGCATTTTCGGTGTGTGAATATTGACTGGGTTTTGAAAACCACAGACCTCTCTCTTGGGATACAGAGAAGTGGACGTGTCTCTGTGGACAATGACTGGAATCCTCTGTGATAATCATCCTGGCCAATGAAAAGTTCCTTACAACATCTCACTCTTTGCTCACTCTTTAAAGCAAATTCACAGATAAACTTATATTCACACAAAGTTTAAAAACAGACAAATTAATATACAATATTAAATGATCATGGCGCCACAACTATATCCACCGTCAGGAGGTATAGATTATAAAATCAGTATTGCTGCCTGCTGGGAAACTCCACTGTGGGAGAACACTTTGTTGTCTGATCTATTATTCATGCCAGCCCCTCAAAGAAACATCTGCACATCAGACATTGATGTCTGATCTCTGGTTTCCCAGCTTATAGGTTACAACCTTAAGAACTTTAAAGCTAATATGTCTACTCTGCTTTCTTAGTTCATTTAATTTGGTACAAAGCACAAATCATCATGTTTCACATAGCCTTTATATTACTTAGATTTTTATATTAAAATATCCACTTTCAGGGTTGTGCTTACGCAGCATAGAGATGTTTATAAGAGGTTTCTGTTTGAAGAGAAGAATGTATTCATAACCATTTTTATTTGTTACTAAAATGTTCATAAATTGTTTATGCTATCTTCAGTGCATAGAATGGAAAAAGCATTTACAGGTGCAGTCTGTAATCCCAGATTTCTGGATAACTCCCCAAAACACACAACAGTCTGCTCAAAAACATAATCATAGGTTTTCTTGTCTTTGTTTGAACAATAAACATTTACAGTACAGGATGGAAAGAGTAGATTGGCTTCTTCAAAAGCTATCTGAGTTTAATGTGAGTTAACATGTAGGTAAATCCTAAGGGATCAGCTAGTTTTTCTTGTAGTTGTATTTTAGGGTATAATTAGTTTAACATGATGGTTTATTAGAAAAGAATGTTTATGTGTGACTGAAATTTGTTATGCACTCCTGCTGTGCTGATGACAAAATGAATGTTACACCCCACTGTATAGGTGAGTCATCTTTTAGCCTTCTCTGTCTCTCACAGATACACACACACACACACTACACACAGACAGACACATACAAAAGCAAGCGCATACTCTTTTAGTGATGTATCTATGCAACTTCAACAATAACACATAAACAGAATGACAAGAATGATAAGTCAAAAATCCCATTAACATCATCTCCTACAAGAAACAGATCAGGATAAAATACCTTCTGGCTCCTTTCATAAAAGCCTTGACTGTTAATTTTGTTTTTAAACGCATGGTATATATATTGTAAAAGAAAAACTGCACATGCCATGTGTGTGTTCAGTTAAATTAATTTAGTCCAAACTCACAGGAAAACATAACTATTTAATGAGGTGGCGATTTTTATGAATTTAATAACAGAATGTCCACTCATAAACGTACACATGAAATTGTACATATTCATATAGAATAGCTAGAAGCTCACCAAAACATAAAAAAAGTTACAAATGGCTGACTGAATGAATGACTTCATTTAGGTGATGCATACTGGACCTCTCCAATCGTTTATTCCATTTAAAATTGCAATTTCACATTTAGATCCATCCAGTCAACAATAATTTTTATTCATGTTTCAAAAGATGTTGCTACTTCCGTTTCAATATCCCAGACACCAGCAAAATCACTTAGGCTACCATTTAGTTTTTTAAATATAGAAAAAACAATCCATGAACTGCTAAACAGCTTCATTAAACTGAGTGATAGTGCTCCTCATAACCTGAAATTAATCAGGTTGCCACAGCTTTCATCAGCGTTCCACGCGACTCGCTGCCAGGCCGCTCTAAATATAGCTCTCAAACGCCTCTATTATATAACAATATGCTCTAAATTCAATTCAAATGGCACCATGCTGCAGTACCTAACATATCTGCTTCTTCTGCACGCTGTTGCCAAAGAAACTTCACATTTCTGTTGAGTCATAAGCATTCTATTCATGAACGTTCATCTCTGACTCATGCCTAGGTTGAACTTTTTGTCTGAGATCGGAAAAGCAGTATGTTATTAATTGACTGTTAATATGTTACAGAGCCTTGATCTGCTGTTGTGCTGGGTGTGAGTCACAGTGTTTGTTTTCTTCTTGAGGGAGAGCTAAATTCATTTCACGGTCCCTGGTGTGTCATGCTATACAGGATACATCAAACCTGTGATTGCCTAGTGCTCACTGTAATTGAAGGGAACGATTCTCTTTCATTCAAAGCTGTAATTTTGAAAATCTCCCTTTGATTGATGACGGACGAGTGAGGTTATGTGAATGTGCGTAAAGGGATATGAAAGCATTTAATCAAATAAATGCACCACAAATGCTTGACAGTAAAAAAAAATAATGACATTTACGAGACAGCTAACATGCACACAATTTTTTTTAATAATTCAAGTAAATCTGTGAAATGCAGGGTTATGTTTTGCTTTGTGAATAACATTGAGAATGACTTATCAAAATCAAACTAATAAGTGCTAGTTTCTGAATCTAGCATTCTAATAAATTAATATTGTTGGCTCTTTATGTTCCACCATTGTAAGTCACTTCTCCACTATAAAGGCAAAAATGTAATCAGTCTAATTTGTCTAAGTGACCTTGTAAAAAGTTCTATTACAATTAGTCCAGACACTTTTTGTCTCTTTCATTCAGGACTTTGCCTTTCTGTCACGTTCATTAAAACAGAAACAGGGTTAAGAGAAGCTGTTAAAAGAATCAGAATCAAGCAAATTCACGATCACTTCTCTGTGTTCTTCTGCATTTTCAGTGCATCTTCTCAGGCTCATTTACCGCGGCTACAGCTAACACCAACCCACACACCCACTTCTGCAACCTGAACCTCTGAGGATCCTGTAGCCATGGAGATACCTTGGTCATGAGAGAGAGAAAGAGCACCAGAAAAAGAGAACAGAGCTGACTCATGGAACTACTAGATTTTCAAGAGGCAGAGTGACCCACAAAGCAAAAATAGCTTTGTAAGACAAAAGAAATGCAATTGTTTATAGGAATCGTTCAAGTAAGACACCTTTTAAATATAATATAAAAGACTTTTTGTAGTTTTAATAGCCGATGCATGTCACTTTATTCCATGAATATGACAGGGTGCTACTAAAATAAACTGCATGAGACATGTCCTAGTTGCGTCACCACCTAAAATAACCGTTGTGGCTTAAAATATCACTATATATGAAAGCATAACTTCGTTGACCGGCATTTCCGGGAGGTGGTTATTGTTAAAAACAAAGAAGAGCCAGACAAACAGATATTTCAATAGTCAGTACATGCTCTCACTTGTCTATCACTCCATTTCTGTCTGAGGATCGGGTGTTTCAGAGGCGGTCTCTTCACACCATCTCCATTGTCATTCCTCTATTTGAATCCATTTACACCCTCGCCAACGGTCTAGTGTTGAGAGCTGCTGGTTTTCACGCATGCTGATGAAGCCGGGGAGGGCACCGTGTTGGCCGGGACGGGAGACTGTTGGCTGCCTGGGGGAGGAGTATGAGGTAGGTGTAGGAAATGCAAGTAAACACATTAAGCCCACAGGGCTCCAGCAGTGTTTAGTGTGAGATCAGGAGCTCAGGAGGGCCAACAGCTATACCCCGAAAGAGTTTGAGCTTCTGTTAGAAACATCAACCCCTTCCCCCAAAAACCTTTGTCCCAAATGCAGCTCAAAGCTGATTGAGTGTGTGGGGACTCAGCTTTGGCTAATAGACTAAACCAAAGTAGGCCAGCTGCCGTGCCGATGTGTCTGAACGGCTGCTGTGCCTGCTTGCTTTAAGCAAGCTTCAGGGTAACTGGAGCGTAAGAGAGGCGGGAGTTCAACACATGCAGACAGATGAAAACACAGAAGCACAAATTTTGTTCAAAAAGAGTTTCTTTAAATAGCGATTTCTGCAGCCTTTACTAATCAGCATATTAAAATATTTCATTCCAAGGAAAAGGTTGTACTAAAATTGGTTAACAACAATTCCTCAGTATAAGGTCTAGACCACATGCTGTTAGTTGTTAATAAACTTTTGCTTTGTTTAGTTTGGTATTCATAATTGTATTTGAATACTGAGTCATTATGTTTTGCGCATTGACTATACCAACTGATTCATCTGAAACTGTTGCTGGTATATATTTGTACTATTTGTAACAAGAACAAGTTTAAACATGTTACAGGCTTTGTTTTTAAACAGTAACAATAAAATGATTTGTTTTTATGGTAACAGGGTTGAATAGTTGACGAGCTTGAATGTTGAACAGGGTTGGGCACAACTGAATATTTTACTGATTTAAATAATGTATTTTCTTTCTTAAAAAAACAGAATAGCAACATTTTAAAAAGAATAATGTTACAGGGAAGGACAATGAAAAAGTGAGGAAGCTAACAATTACCATTTTTAAATGGTTCACAGAATTTTTTTTCTCTGTAAGATATTTTACATTTTAGTCATTTTATTCAAAGCGACTTCAAAAGAGGACAAAAGAAGCAATCAAAACCAACAAAAGAGGAACAACAAGCAAGCACTATGACAAGTCTCAGTTAGCCTAACGCAAAATAAGATATTATATCATTATAAGATGCATCTCTTCAAGATGGGTTTCACATTTTCATTGCATCGAAAAAAATATTCTTTAAAATATACCGCTATACGTTTCTTTAGTTATAAGCCAGATGTCTTTATTGCTTACATTCTCTCATCTTACAGACACACAGAGTAAAAAAAAAACTGACATTTTTTACCTAGAGAGCTACTGGTAGAACATTTATTAAGGCAAAGAGAGTTTAATGTGTGATGTTGTAGTGTACGTATATCAGCACTTATTGCATGTAAGCATGTCTGCGAGATAAAAGGTAGTGTTAAGTGTGGCCACTAAAACTTCATGGCTATCAGATGTTCCTTTTTTTAAAATTAACATACAGTGCACACTGAATGCCATCTCCTTTCCTTAGTGAAACCTGTGTGGAACAACAATGTGGTTTCAGAAGCTCTGGCATCCATGCCTAACTTACATTTTCTACTAACAAGACACCTCTGAGTCCTTGAGAGTACTTTCACAGACTGCTATTACAAACTGCAGAACGTCCAGTTTGTTGGCCCATCACATAAAGGTGCTTGTTTAGAAATAAAAACAATGATAGCAACAGTCCATTTTGATGAAAGCCATATAACGCCTCTGTTAGGACTTGGCACGGGGGCACTTTTTACAAGTTCCTCGCCACACTCCACCAGTGTGCCCCTGATGATGGATGGCATTTCACAATAACCTGCCAGTGCTCCAGTGACGCAAAGTTGTTTTGATGTTGCTATTTGATCTTTTTTTTACAATGTGGTGGAAGAAACAGAGCAAGTCGCTGAAAATGTCAGCTCCGCATTATTCTCTGGGCTATGAGAGAAATGAAAAAATAGGCATGTGGACCGGGAAGGAGAAGAGGAGGAGGAGGAACAAAAATGGACGAAGAAACGAATAAAAAAAGAATACTTTCTTCAGTTAAGTGACCTTTTCAATAGAGGTGTGAAGTTGTGGTGAGGTGATGTTATGGTCACCTCTGATAAAAGACGACGTGATTGGTTTGTAAAGGTCGCAAACATTTACTCACAAAGAACACATTATCTGTTACAGAGTATGTTTTGTGCCATAACAAACTATAACTGTAAAGTTAATTATTTTGTTACTTGTAACAGATGCTAGTACAGTTCAACGCTGAAAGATATAACCAATTAAACATTAAAAATAAGGAAATATGACAGTAAAGGAGTACAATAAAATAGTAGACATCCTGTCTTAAAAAACAGACTGCCATCAGCATACTGTCAAATTTCCACTGACCTTTAGACCATCAGCAAAACACACACACACACACACACACACACGCACGTATTGTAGTTATCCGAGATCAAGGAGTCAACCTTTTAAACTTCATTATTGAATATTCAATCACTGTGATGGTTTACATGGAAGGTCAGTAATCCTATCACCTACTGCCATAAGAGATAAAGAAAATTATTAGCTGACACTTTACTCAAATACAAGAATAATTACAGCCACTGACCTGCAACCGAGGTGCATGGTCAATCCAAACAGTGTCCATTTAATATGCTTTATTATTTAAACGGTAACATGAGTGAAATCTTATCACACACTGGGTCTAGTAGAAGAATGCCAGTTCTCCGTCTACCTGCTTCACTGCACATATTGACACAAGCGTAAAACGTGTTAACACAGCAAATTCTATAATGCTGGGTGAACTTTAAACATCATAATATTCACTTATTGTGGATTGCAGAGTCCCAGATTCAGGTTTCAACCTGTTTTTTTGCCTTTAAGGAATATTGCAGGTTTAATAACTGACATGTGTGGCATGATGTTGATTAGCACACATTTTATTTTTTAAAAGCCAGTCAAGGTTACTGTAAGGCAAATGCAATTACATTTTAAAAGATTTAAAAGCAGAAATGTGACACATATTTAAGGAACACTAATGATCCATTTGTTCATGCATTGACTAACATTAAGTAACAATTAGCAATACATTTGTTAGAGTATTTTTGAATCTTTGTTAACATCAGTTAAAAAAAATTGTTAATTGCTAGTCTATGTTAAAATTTTAATAATGTATTAGTAAATGATGGGAGAAATATTAATTATAAGTAATTAATAAATGTTTTTTTTTACTTTGCTATAGTTTTTGTTAACTAATGTATAGTTAACAAAAGCTAACAAATGGAAAGTTATAACCTTATTTTCTAAAACACAAAAATTTTTAGTTTTTAGCTACAAATACATTACATTTCCATCATTGAGCGAGTACTTAAATATCAAATTCATCTTAGTGCCTAATGCCGATTCACTACAGTAATAATATTAACGAGATGTCGTGTCAGATTTGGTGAGGAAATTCAATGGCTATGCCATTTGCTTTTGAGACATGTTTCTTAAACACAGAGGAAGGTCCAGATGTTGCTACAAAAATGTTGTTTAGACCAGTCAGCTAGCAAGCTTTTGACATACACATATTTGAATAAAGACCTGGGTTGATCCCTTGGGACTCAACTTTTCAAAGACTCAAACTGCAAAGAGTCAAACACGAAAAGTGACCTCTTGCCAACTAAAACAAGATCCGACCCACATAACGCCATGTTTGGCGTAGTTCGATGTAGTAGGTTCACAGTGCCCAAGCTTAACTGATGTTAAAAAAACACAAATGGCAATAGAGTGTTCCAAAGTTCCAGCAAAGCAGCTTTAAAGTCTTCTGTTAAAACCTATTATTTGAATCCATAAAGTCAACATTATGCCGTAAGTGCAATCTACTGAGCCTAGCTTGTGTTGAACCCTGTTTGAATGCAAATATTGCATTAAACTTTAAAGCAATCGCTTTAGAATTTATATATTTTAACCTCCCCATAGACTTCAGATATATGCCAAAAAAATCAGGTAGAGGCAAGTATTCTTCATAAGTCTACTCTCAGTAAACCAGGCAGAAAAAGAAAGAGTCAGAGAGAGAGGCTGGACATGTGGTAACAGGCTTGGTTTTTTTTCACGCTCATGTTGAGGTGACTGGACTCATCATGAAACCCAAATGTGTGACCATCTGTGCTTATGTTGCTGTACTGCCATCTCTCTATTAGTGCCTGCAGGCTCACATAACACTTTCATTCAAAATAGCACATGCATTGTGTATTGCCATTAAAACATAACTCTATTTCACATCGAATCCAACCTCCCGTGTTAGAATACATGCTTAAAAAGATGCTTGAAAATTGATCTCACTTTTTGAGTTAATTTTAGAGAACTCTCTGCTAAAAATAAAAGATTTGGATGGATCCACACAGAGCATGCTGCAGTATGAGGCTAGATATGTTTTTTTGATGATGGATGAGCATTCCCTCGAGCCAATGTCAGTGAGAGGAGGCAACACAGCTTATGTAATGTTTATGCTGCTTTTGCCAACAAAAAAGAGTTAGAGGTTCTATAAGCACTCCTACATGTTCTGCATGTAATTTGCTGGCTCTTAAATGCTCAAAAATACTGATTATAAAACTGATTCATCAATACAGCATGAAAATCTTGTTATAAGCAATAATATAGGCTAGTAACTCCTTTGATCTGTTCACCATAGCGGACAATATTATTTAGTAGCCTAGCAGAATCTGCACTAGCCTACTGTTCAAACATCTGAAGTTGGTGTTAGTTTTACAGGCATGTATTCAATTAAGCGAAAGTGATTCCCATGTCAAATCTGTTCTTTCCAACATTTTGTTCGTCAACGAATCCATCAGATCATGTTTTCCATAAAACAGTTTTCAGCATTGATTATATGTTTTTTGAGCACCAAATCATCATATTTCTGAAGGAGTTTTAACATATATTAAAATAGTTTTTACTGTCTTTTATGATGAAATAAATGTAGCCTTTAAGTGTAAGTTGTTTCTTTTTGTTTTAAGTCTAGTATGCACAATTCCCAATTTACTTTCATCAGTCTTATACTATAATAAAACGCTGATTGTGCAGTCTTTTTTTTTTGTGATGCAGCTTTATCCATGTGGCTATTTCTATTATGAGCACTAACCATCTCATTCAATGAAGAGAAAAAAAAAGAATGTTGCCTGGCAACCACAAAGAGCACTTTCCTTAAAAAGTAGGTGTTGATGTAATCAGCAAAGCCAAAAGCACTTATTTTAAAGTGTTGTGCATTAAACAACGGATTAGCTTCACTGTGCTATTGTTATTTCCTCACATGACAAAACCTATTAAACAATATCTAGAGCCAGAAAAGCGTAATCCGTTCTTTAGACAAAACTTCAACCTCTTCAATGGGACGTTTATCATTTCTGCTCTCCGAAATGGGGATGTTTCTGACAGACTGATAAACAAGCTGGATTAACCAAAAGTCGTAATGTTTAAGTGATATTATATTTTTAAACTTGTTAAACATATGATGTATAGTTTCTCAACGCTACAAAGGGAACAATCAGTCCAACTGCGTCTTTAAAGCCTTCCACACTACAAAGTGCCTTTAATCTAGATTGAAGAGGAAGGGAGTGGGAGGAGAAAAGGTTGCTGATGGGGAGCGTCATCGGCGAGATTCAGGACAATACCGCTCCCTACTGTTTATAACAAGAAATGTTTTTAGTGACAACGTTTCGTGATCTTTGTCAGAAGGCTACACCTACATTCCAAGGTTATACACATTTGATTATTATTGTTATGCTTTTATGCGTAGTCATACTTATTATAGCTACTTAATGAATTACTTACAATGCTTATTAGTCATACAAGGAGTAATGAAAGTGGTAATGAAAGTTTTGTAAGTAAATTTAGTTGTTCCTCATAGCTGTTCCTCAACGGCGTTGTTCCTCTTTTGTGTAGATACAGTTCTGCACACGCTCTCTCAAAGATAATTTTGAAACACTAGTGAACCTTAAAGGGATAGTTCACCCAAAAATGAAAATGCTGACATGACTTGCTCATTCAAGGGTTTTAGTATTGTACTCCCTGCAAATAAGATGTGATCTGTCTGTGGCAGCAGTCACATTTAAATAATAAGGTTTCATTTTAATTATTAAAGAAATATGTGATTCATATGCCATCTAGAGGTAGGAACGCCAAAATTCATGGTTATTTATTTAATTACGTATTACGTTCCACTTCCCACAGGCATACATCTTCTCTAGTTAATAAAATTAATAATAATCCAAGTCGCTTTTCCTGATTGTTGTGGCTTTACAATATTTTGGTCACTTTGCTAAGGTGTATCTCTTGTGTCCCTCAGTAGTGTTATATTGATAGGCTATAACATCTAGCTTTTTAATAGTTGATGGCAGCTTTGTTTTATTAATACATTCTGTTCTGATCTATGTTTATTCGGTTACAATATGGTCACACTAAGAAAAAAACACACTTTTTCCTTTTCATTCATTTTCTGCATTTTCCAATTTGGCTTCCTGCAAAGAGATACGTTCTGCGAGGCTAATATCTATTTCTGTTAACCCTATTACAATGATTTTGTACAGTAAACATTTGTATTTATTCATTTTTTTTTTTTTTACAAATGTCAGCATTAAATTGCTTTTCTAACAAACAGGTCTGAGTTGGAGCCCTGTAAACATTTACATAGCAAATTGAGATGGTGCAATGCAATCTTTTTGACATTTAAAATGACAGAAATGTACTTTTAAATCAGCTTTTCAATATGGACCAGTTTAATAGTCAGCCATCTTGATGTGGTATAGCCTTTGTAATGCCAAAAAAACAACAAGTTTATAATGAATAAATAAATGACACAGTTTCAAAATGACCATTTATTTTTTCTTCTTTTCTTTTTTGTAAAAGAACTTAAATACTGCTAGATTTGCCTTTTACACAATTATATTCCATAAAACATTTTTTCTTTCAAATTTGTTATAAATTAAAATGATATGCATGCAATTTTGCATTTCCATCTTTAATTTTCAACTTTCACAAAAAAAGGAAAAATGGACACATTTTTATTCTTTTATCTGGAGCTCAGATGAAGCTGCTGTGAAACGGGATAGGGCAGGATGATGGGAAGGGATGAACAACGTTCCGGTTTTACAGAGAAGTTCCATCTGATTGTCTCAGGCAGCAAATTCAGAGATGAATTTTTTATCTTTTTTAGTCAAATGGGCATCGACTGCCAAATTCCTCATGTTCATTCATCCTCATTATAGGCTATAATTAACAGAGAAGCATGCTCATAGACAAATGCATACAGAATGTACTCGTTGCGGTCCTTAGTTTTTCCGAGTTGATTTTTTTTTCTTCAAAATGTATTCTTTTAAAAATGCACAAACTAGCATAAATCAATAAGGCGAGAATATGCAGGCGAGGAAATCCATGGTTTGCCAAGGCCTTGGTTCTGTAGGTTTCAGGTCCAGGTCTGAACTGCTTCCATATGATGAGGATCTACTTGTCCTCTACCAGTCCCTCTCATAGAACAACAACACTTTAGGGGTCGGGTTTAGTCTGTAGCTTTTGAGATGAGCATTCGAGGAGGTCACTGCATATCTGCAGAAGTGGACCGGACGGCAGCAGCTCCAGTTGGCAGGGTGGAGCGCAGGGTGCCAGTCACTCCTAAAGAACCAGAACTAAACTGACCTGTTCATCCTAGAGTTACATGTAGTGCTGAGAAAAATGTATTTTTTTTAATAGACACCAAGCACCCTTGAAAGCTATTTAAATTACAATGTACCAAAAGTGCCTTAATTCCAGCTTTTAAAAGGTGAAAACTAATCATAAGATGTCAAAGCTTTCTAACTCTACCAAGGACTAGATCACAGCGACACTTTTGTTCAACATTCCTATGTTACGCATCTCTTCAAGCTGTCTTCCTAACCTAGAAAATAATGCCTGGAGAGAAATGAGTTCATGGGCTAGAATGCAATGCACTATGCTAACCTGCACAGATGATTGGCTGGCTGTGGCTGAATCTAAGATTCCTGCTGTTTACGGCAGAAGTTATGTGGAAATTCCACTGCCTGGGATTTCGAGGCTTTGGAAAACTCCAAGATCACGGTATTTAAGATTCCATTTTCTGTAAGAAAAGACAGCTGGCAGTAGGTTTGTGTTAAGTTACTGAAATGTTCCAGTTTGTCAGCCACTTTCTCGGGGGGCCTGCTTATGGGCAATGATCACAGCATTATCCTATGTTCGCTCAAGTTATGCACTAATGACGGGGGAAGCATGCGGTCAGGTAACATGCTGGCAATAATGAGATAACAAAGACTAACTGAGCTCCTTGTTCAGTTCTCAGGGATCCTGTATACACCCTCTACAATTCTCTGATTCTCGGCCATTGCTAGCTTCACAGAATATTTGCTTTTAAGAACCAACCAATCATTCGGTTTTGAAGTTAAATGGTTGCTTGGTAGAACTAAAACCCGCCCTTTTGCAACAAAAGACAAAAACAAAACAAAACAAAAAATCAACAAGCATATTAACATGTGAAAGCATAACAACTGTAACGTTCCCTTTTCCCAGGCAGACACGATGAGCCTTGTATAAGCAAACAGAAATGCAGGCTTTGGTCAGATGGCGAAAGGTTCAGGAGGGGTTAAACAGTTTCTGCTTTGTAGCTCGAGAGACCCTAACAAAACGAAACTGTAATGGAAGATGTATACAATTTTGGACAGAAGCCATCTTGGCTCAGTGGCTCTGTGGCTCAGGCTTGGAGGACGAAACGGGGCAGAGGGGGGGAGCTCAGAGCCGGTGGCGTGAGTCCTGGCTGTAGCTGCCTGGGGAACTGCGGTTGCGGTGGGGCTTGTAGGTGTCCTGGTAGGGGTCCTGGTAGCCCTGCTGCTCTTCCATGTAGTGGTGGTCTCGACCGCTGCCGCCATGCTGCGAGCCAGAGGAGCCCCGGTTCCGTCCCTTGTGCGCTCGTTCGTTGTGGTAGTTCTCGTCTGAGGTCATCAGGTTGCGCCGTTCGTTGGGGGTGGAGTGGTCTCCAGTGTGGTTGGCATGCCGTGTTTTTTGCCCCTGTTGGTTCTGATGTACAAGTACCACATAAAGTAAGAGCCTATGCTAGTTTTAATTTAAGCAGTATGTTTTTTGTTTTTTTTTGGTAACATTTTAGTATAGGGACCAATTCTCACTATTAACTAGTTGCTTATTGGCTTGCCTATTTTTAACATATTTGTCTGTTTATTAGTACTTATCACTAATCCTAACCAACACCAAAACTTGACAACTAAGCAACAAATTAGGAGTTTATTGAAGCAAAAAATCAAAGTCAAAGTCAATGGTTTGTTAATAATGAGAATTGGATCTTAAAATAAAGTGTGACCTATTTTTAATCATATATTTATTTTAGCAGGAATGTATTAATAAAAATTAATGCTTTCTTTTCAATAAAAAAACCCTTAAAAATGTTGCTGAAAATTCCGCTTTGCCATCACAGCTATACTTTTTTATTTAAAATAAATATTAATATTTGAAAATATTTCTGTTTGAATAATATTTTTGATCAAACAAATGGACCCTTGATGAGTATTAGAGACTTCTTTTAAAAACATTTTTAAAAAGTGTTAAACCAATGTTTGAACAGTAATATGTATTAAACAGTACCATTCAAAGGTTTGTGATCAGATGTTTTTAGTATCTTATGCTCATCAAGGCTGCATGTATTTGATTAAAAACAGTAAAAAAGTAATACTGAGATATATTATTAGTAGAGCTGTCAAACGATTAATCGCATCCAAAATAAAAGTTTTTCTTTACATAATATATGCGTTTATGCTGTGTTTAT
>JAUCMS010000105.1:5514430-5528478 GCA_032357445.1 Enteromius radiatus
CATCAACCATATTACTTCTAAATGCTGCTAGATCCCACTGATGTGAATTATTTATTTATATTTATCTTTTATTTTTTATATTTTCTATTATTATATTTCTTATCATTAAATTTTTAACCAGCACTGTGTGTGGTCACTTTGAATTTCATTGTTCAACTTGTTGAATAATGACAAATAAAATTATCTTATCTTATCTTATCTCTAAACTTACAGATGCAAAAACTGACTTTTAACTAAAATAAACTCCTGTTGTTTCTTAAGAATAGCCAACAATGGACAATAGACCTTTCTACAGGAACATTGGCAAGTAGTAACAGAAGCTTTTCCACATTAGAGACAATTCCTCTTCTCATGCATTTAATAAGGTTTTGTGTTTAATAGCCTCCAAGCAAACAAGGGAGAACTTTTTTTTAGTTAATGCTCCAAAACCAAGATAGCGATCACTTTTGGGCATGAGAAGTTGCATGTACAGCTGTAAAACACAAATATAAACTGCAAATGGGTTCTGTTACTAGCATTGGACACTTGGATGCTTCCTTAAACTAGTTTTCTTGCCATGTGCTGAATGATAACAACTTCTAGTCAAATTTTGGCCAATAATAATAATAATAATAATAATAATAATTCTTTGTTTTAATGAAAATAGAAATATTGATTTTAAGCTAAATCCAGGATTTTTAGTCAAGAATTGATGCATCACTACTAAAACAGTGGGAGAACTTTTTGTTTTCAATCTCGGTGGATCAGAAAGAGACATTAACACCAATACTGAGTGCCATTTATAGGTCCTGGAGACCCCACCAGATTTATGAGTCACATGAACTGGAACAGGAAGACAGGGAGAGCTTTTTCAGATAATCCCTACAGACAACCTGACACACTTTTTCTTCATGTGTCCTGCTGAAAACCACACACAAATTCTAACAGACTACTCCAAGCGAATATGAAATACTGTATGAGTCCAATGTCATTTGAAAGCAAGAAATGCTTCAACGAGCACTAACAGTTGTCTCCTTTCAGTGTGTTGGTTTCCTGCAGAGGGCAAGGAGAGTTGAAGTGAAAACACTTTTCACTTCTCTCTTGATGGTCACAGCATTTTTCATGTGTAACAGAGAGGAACTCAGTATAAGATGCAGCCAGTTGCCCTAAACCTCCTTAAATGGTCAGAGATATTTCCTTTTTCTTTGATCCACCTGAGGTGAAAACAGCGGGCTTTAATTCACACAAAAATAAAAACGGTCATAAGTTACCTACCCTCTTTCTGCTTCAAAAGGTACAGGAGATGTTCACTTTATATGATGAACACACCTATTTTTATTTTTTTTAAACATATAAACATTGATTAACACACATGAGAAGCATTACAAATACAGAGTGCTCAAAAGGTCCGGCAAAAATCTGCTCATCATTAAACCAATGTTTTACATTGTTTTATGAACTTTCTGATGATTGAAAATTTCCAAAGTTGGTTCCAAAGACATACTGTAATGGTAAATGAATGACGACAAAATTTTCTTTGTTGGATGGACTGCCTCTTCTACGAAATTCCATGTGTGATGTGTATAATTGTACACGTGTAATTTCTCCACGTCTCTGAGGCTCCAAATAAGTATAATAATAATAACAATAACAACTTAGACCACACTTTATATACATTTTGATAAAGAATGCACAATATTGGATTTTTGCCAGTATCCGATATATTGATAATTTTCAACTCATTTTGGTTGATTGCAAATATATACATATTTTTTTATTTTGGTTAGTTTTTAACAAGAAATTTTATGTTAGATTTAAATAAGAGTTAAATGAGCAATAATAGTTGTTTTAAAATGACAGTCCATTGAAGATTTGAAAAGAACTATAAATAAACTACATTAAATCACCGCTTTTTTTACCCCAGAAAGATGCATTCCCAACCATTTTATAATGGTTTAATAACATTTATAAATGGTTTAAAGCAAAAGCCTTGTAATAATTAAAAAAATAATAATTTGAGATAATTTGTTTAATAAAATATATACTTTATTACACATTAATTAATAAATCAGTATATATAAAATCTTAGTTTGCTTTGTCTTGGAAATTTTGCAAGAATGATCCACAATGCTAATGTGATCTAATGGCTAGCATACCCTGAGGACATGTGGGTTAATGTATTCCTCTTTTTGGCAAGACATTTCAGCTTATTTGTTCATATCGGGTTGATGCCGATTTTTACATTTAAAACGATTATCGGCTGATTCTGATATTGGGCAGATAATATTGTGCTTCTCTAGTTTTGATCATATTTTCTGATTGCATCATAAGAGAATGTGTGAATATACATCAATATCTTATAATATGCAAATCGTTATAGACCCTCGTTGTAGAACACTTAAGTTTTATACAACTTGCAACAGTGGGTCCCTGCTGTGCCTTACTGTTCACTAAGGGGTCCTTGTCTAAAGACCCCGGCTTTAAATAGCCCTAAAGTATGACACCAAGGTACCTTACATTTACAGTTATTTTTCTTCATGGTCAAAACAAACTCCACTCTTTTCAAATAACCATGAGAGAGATGGAGAAAGAATGAAGAAAAATGAGTGTGTTTGTTTTAGATGACTCTTTTTACACAGGCACTGACTCAGGAGGAGAGACAGGAGACAGAAGACAGAAGACCGTAAAAGGGCAAACCTAGTTTCCCAGTTTTCGCTTTCTGTCCGAGTGCCAAACTTCAAACCCATAGTCCTTTATCCTCTTACTCTCTCGCTCTTTCTCATACATAGTATAATGTAATTAAGCATTTAATCAGGTGAGTGGCCTGAAACCCCCTAAAGATGTTCTTCTGTATCTCTAACTTCCCACACAGAGAGAGAGTTAACAAACCAAGCTCAACACGATCCAGAACTGATCATCTCTATAACACATCAGTGTCTCCTTTCCTCTTCCCACACACCTCTCATTTACAGCTGCATCACTTCCTCCCACACACACACTCAGGTAAAACTTTCTACAGTGTTACACTGTCAATTTTACCCTCTCTCAAGCGCTGTCAACTCCAAATCATTGTTTCGATTTAAAACGTTCAACAATGGACCAGTTCACCAAATACGCCACTATAATATTTGTCAAACCCAAAAACAATCCAGTCTTATCCAGCTTTTCAGCAAATTCCTAGTATTTGAGCATACATATGGATACACATTTGCATCATATTGTTGATTGGCTGATATTAATAATTCTTATTTTGCAAATAGGGTACTACAGGTACCCTTAGACAATTCATTCTGGCCTTCTACAATTTTAAGATTTATATTATTTATTTAGCGTTTACTTAAAGGTATGGATCATGTCAAAAATGTAAACTTCAAGAGTATAATTTCTCTAAAGTAAACCTTTCCCTTTAAGAACACATGCTGGAATTGAACAACAGCTGTAACTGAAGGCTCCTCCTCGTTATAATTTTTACAATAATTTATTTAAAACAATACACATTTTTCTAACGCTCTTCTGTCAGCTGCAATACGTTTTCTGCAAGTATTTATGGTTCAATTTGAACAAAAACAGTGCATCTTTGTTGTGCAGCTTACACAGAACAGTGTACATAGTGCACTATGGATATCCTCAAAAAAAAAGAAAAGAAAATGGCACTACAATGATGCGGAGAGACACAGAGGAGAAAATTTACTGAATAAAGTCATCATTTTTATTTTCTTTGAAGTAATTTCTAAAGTTAAACAAAGTAATATAGCTTTATAATATTTTGGCTATTTTTGAATTATCAGTCATTAGGGTTAGATTATGCAATAAGATAAGAAAGATCTCACATTGTTTATTAGCAATCCAGCAGACTTCCTCTGTTCCCATTAAATCACCTGCTTGATCTTTTAGACTTCAATTTGTTTTTGACTGCTGTCATAATCTGAGATGTGATGTAGATATAAGATATGAATGGAAAGGAAAGGATGTGACATGTGGCCAAGAATGGTGGCCCATCCAAGTGCACACACACAGTAGTGAGAAGTGATCAACCACACACACACACACACACCCCGTGAACACACACCCGGAGAAGTGGGCAGCCATATCGCTATCGCTGCGGCGCCCGGGGAGCAGTTGGGGGATTTTCTACAGTGTCCAGATAAATAGCTGTTATTCAAGATATTATTTGCCTTAAGCTTTAGAGCGTAGTTTGAAAATAAACCAGTGTGTTAAAGTATCTAGGGTAGTGGAGGATGTTTGAGAGCCAGGGGAAAGAAAAAAACAAAACAATGAGAACAGTAAGTTTATGGGGTAATAATAGTCCTCTCCTAATGTTTTCTGTCAGAGTGACGTAATGAGAAACTTCCAGTATGTAAAATCTCCAGATGGCCTTGCTATAATTGGGAAGACACTGATCTATGAGTTGGGGTAGCAAACACTGCACTGAGAACTGTGTGTGATGGAGAGATAAATAGGAAGAAAAAGAGAGGGACAGAGAGAGAGAGACCCCTTGTGCAAGTGTCTGTGTTTTTGTGCTCAGGAACAAAAAAAGATTACCCCTCCTTTTAGATGGTCTGTTCATCCAATGGATCCTGCATAATTTCTTTAGAGGACAACCACAGATGTTACCCTTTGAGATGAAAATGAGCAACAGCCATTTTTTTTTCCCCAGCATGAGCTCATAAACACACAAACACAAAGCCTTATTTTTGTCTTCATTTGTTTGTTTTATTTTTACTTATTTGTTATGTTGCATGTATATCTTGTGAAATTAACAGTTATGTGAAACTTATTAAGGTTTTATTGGCAGTCCCAACTATAGGAAAAAAAATAAAAAAACTCAGGCAACAGATGAACTGAAACTAAACTTTTTAGCATATTCAATAATTTCATATAAAACATGCCATAAGTGAATTGTTTGTTTTGTTCCATAGCAGTTGTCATCATTAACTAATACTAAATGTATCACAATATATTTTTTGTTAATTTAAATAACACTAAAACAGAATATAAAAATTAGATGAAACATTTTTTAAAACTTACTTTAATAAACTGATACAGATTCAAAAATCGCTCTTTAACATTTTAGTCAAAACTATCAATAAAAAGTCATGCAACATACATTACATTCACCTCAGGAGTATATTGCTAATTGACAGTTCGCAAGAAAAAAAACAAAAAACTCTTGATAAAAGTAATCATGCTAAATATGTAAAATATGTTTGCTAAATATTACATATTCAATACAATTCTACTTAACCTGCTGTTTATTTGTTCATATTTTCAACAATAAAACTGTAGCAGAAATATAATTATGTTATCGGCACCTAGGAGGTTTCTTTTTTTAAAAAGTAAAAAAAACAAAGTACATATTTTGGGTTCCGCAGTTCATTTGGATGACACCCATAGTGGAATGTAAAGGGAATGAAGAAGGAATTTTCCTACTCTTTAATTACATGAAACAAAAACGCTTGAGATTGTGCTTAATGCAAATTGAAGTTCAACTAATGTTATCTGAAAGAAAATATGAAAGAATTAGCAAGTACAAAAGTTTAGAACAAATTAATTGAAGAAATGTGTCAACAAGAAGTGGGCAGCGGAAATGCATGTGCAAGTAAGTGCAGCTATACCAGGATGTTTTGTAGCTTGTGAGATGTCTTAAGGGAAGTGGTTTGTCACTAGCAACTTGCACAACTATGAGAAAGTAGATAAAAATGAATCAATGTGCTCAACTTGGATGATAACATTCTCTATTCTGGCCTATGACGCAATGACTTTTATTCTATACTGAATGCCAAAATTAGCTTGTGTGATTCTTAAACTTTTACTAGACCAAGACCTATGACAGTCATATTATATATATATAAATAAAATAAAATAAAATAATATATATATATATATATATATATAAAATATGACTAAAAAATTAAAAAATAATATATATATATATATATGTGCGTCAGTCAATCACTGATTTGAGTACACTTGTTTAGCATGCTTCTCTATGACTAACTAAGCAAGACGAATCTGAAGGTCAGCAGGAAATGACTTGGCTCTCCACTGATGTACAGGTGCTAGACAGGTAATGAGCTCCTATTTCACAGAAGCGCATGGGGGAAGAGAGAAATGCAGGGATTGCTAGGTGCCCTGCCTCTATGCTTGTATCGCAAACATTATTGTTTTTAGCCCATTTATGTTTTGTGGGGTCTTCAGAGCAAATGAACATAATTTTTAATGTATCAGAACAACATCAACAATCACAAAACTCTAGAGAAGAAAAAGAATAGTAAACGTCGAAGCCTCTTAGGAAAGCACTAGGAAATTACAGAAAGGAATACGTATTCAGGAACCAGTTGCATTCTTACATACTTTCACATGCAAGCGATGCATGTACATACATTATATTTCTGTTTTCTCTACGATTCTGTCCTTACTCATAACAATTACCCAACAAAATCCATGTCTACATTGATTCCCAGTAGGCATGGGTACTTATTACATATTTTAAAATGTTAGAATATTCTCCACTGTCCTTGTTTAATTTTGATCATTTTTGTGCCAGTGATTTAATTAGCATTAAAACATTTTTTTACAACTACTTATGATGTTAAAAACTGCACTTTAATTATTACATTCTTTTCTAATTTCATTGTACTCCATCTAGTTTTTAAACACAAGAGTCTAAAGTAAACACACCCTAAAAACCAGAACCTGCCCACTCTTATTCTACAGGATTTCCTTAAGACAAAACAAGAACAACTAGTCCTTAAGACAAGGCACCGACTAGTTGTTCTTAAAATTGTCATGCCTAATTTATGGTAATAAGGCATGCTTGGTGGGCTGTTAAGCCCGAATGTCACATTTTTACAGAGCGATAAGGTACACAAGCTACTGAAGCATGTGGCCTCTTTTACATATACAGAGTTCAACATTTAAAACAAACGTAAATTCATTTTATGTCTTTGCACTAATTTGCTAGTATCCTAAAATATTGTGTTAGTGGTCATTACCAAACAGAGCAGCTGTTTCTGGTAAGAGTTTCACATTTATTATTCATCCCAGATTGCTTTCAAGACTCCATCATCCACATGACTGGAGAAGGAACATTGAGGAAATGGACCACATCAGGAACAAAATTACGTAACATCCTTGCCTCAACGTAGCATGTGGTAGAGGACCTTTCCACACAGTCACGTTTACAATCATACAAGCGCATTTCCAGGGCAGAAATAGAAGCAGACAGACCTTTTAGTTCCACAGTATCTCATATTTAAAAAAAAAATATCAATAATGCAGGCCTGTGTTGCATAACTAGTGGGCAAGTCTTGGGAAGCTCCACAGCATAAGTTCAACAACAAATGTTCCACAGATCGGTTCTGATCTGCTCCCAGCCTGCAGGCAGATTTGAAGAAGCTGAGTCATTATAGACATAACACAAAGACAGATCCTAATTTGATTCCATGTGAACCACAGCACGTATCCCATCATGCATCTCAGCTCAGCATGAGACCCTTCGTGTTCAGCATGCAACAGAAGCTTAGAATAAAATGTTACCAATTATAACAAAAAACAAAACAAAAAGAAAACTCTCCTCAAAATAAAGATGATCAGTTCAAATATTTTTCAGGACATAACTGACTTTTTATTTTAATTCGATTTATAATTTTTTTTTCGGTGTATATAACCTCAGTGGCAAAGTGCTTCCAGGCTGGGCCTAATGGCCTCTAGGAGCCATAAAGAAAAAAACAGACACTCTGAAAACCTGGCACAGGGCTGCAGCATCTCTTGAGGATGCTACCAATCTTTAAGAGAATAACATGTCTCAGTGATTGAAATTCTCAGGCTGTAAATCTTTTGAAGGTGCCTTTTTAGGTAGTGAAGGGGAATAATCAAACAGCTCACACTGCCAAAGGAAAGTGTTGTATCTGACTCACAGACATGACTGACTTTAACAGCCTGTGACATGACACTTATCACAGCAGAGCTACATGTGACCTGGGTTGAGGCAATGCTGATAAAGAGGGTAAGAACATTTTTATCAGACATCTAAGCATGTTCATAATAGTAGTTTGGTTTTCTTGGTTCTATTGTCTCCAACAAAAAAGTAAATTATATGTTTATTAGTGAAGCAATAAATTATTATTTTGATAATCAATTTACCTGAGGATTATTACTATGATTTAACTGATTAATGAATAGCCTTCAGTTGATTATTCTGCTTTTGCAATTACTTAAAATAACAAATAATGAAGGTAGTCACTTAATCATATTCCCCAGGTTTCACAAACAAGGCTTAAGATTAGTCCCAGACATGTTTATAAAGTCCACTTTAATGTTCTATTAGAATATTGCCTTACTCCTGGCTTAACCTAAGCCCTGTCTGTGAAACCAAGCCATAATGTAATTGTAGTAATTACAGTTATTATACAATTAATTTTTATTATTTTATTTTTTTTAATTGACAAAAGCTCTTTATTGACATCTGTTAAGGTCACAAGAAAAAAAAAACTAAACGAAAAACTACTTGTAAAATAGGTTCAGTCCCAATTAATTATACAATTAAATCTATTTCACACACAACATGAGATGACAGAGAAACGCTCATTTACCACTTAATTAGCTATATGAAACAGAAAGTAACTGAACGTTGAATGACACATCATACTGCCTAACATCTCCTTTTGTAAGTCATATGGCTAATAAACATTAATTACACAGTTTTCATTGGGGATTTCAAATATGAAATTAAATCGTAAGCTTAGTGAACAGTTTGGAGGAATTTGATGACTTGTCTTTAAGAGACTTGGTTTGACCAACATGTCAAGCAACCAATTAGAGTTTCATTTGTTTCAGTGTCACATTTTTGGGTGTGTTTAAAACTTTCCAAAGTATTTTAAAGAATCTATGCAGCAAATTTGAAATATTTTACATACTTTTAAAAATACAGCGTTTAGTTGATGCTGATAAGTACTCGTCGTCACAGATGTAAACACGATGGCTTTCTTTCACGAGGGGGTTTGGCATTATAGCATCTTTGATTCAGGCAGAACATTAAAGAACACACAAGTCTACCAGAAATCCTTTTACCAAATTTAACCAATCCGATGACGACTATGAAACTCCTGATGCATTTCCAGATAAATGCAGCATATGCATCAGACGTTTAGCCAGCGTTCCGTGGGCGTCACGTCTGAGGCGGAGACTACACCCAAGATTGCTGAATTAGTCTTGCTCTACAGCACCACACTGGTCATACTGCATCATTGCAGGTTCTGCCATTTTGTATCTAAATATGAAAAACAAAAATGACAACGACACGGTCACAGCTATAAAAAAAAGCAACTATGATCACAAGTTCCACTGTTAGCAATAAAGTTCAATGGATCTAATGACCATATTTAACCAACAATGGTTTTGGCTGATAACTCAGTAAAAGCTTATAAAGATTCACAAATAGAAAACTGATGTAAGGAAATGACTGTTCTAGCACCAGTAGCACCAAACTGTAATGCCCAACAATAGCTCTGATGACAAGAAGAACCATGTACGTTTGAACATTTTAGCCTTTTTAAGGTTGCATTTTGTGACATCACATCCTGTTTTTTGGTCTTAGGTCCACACTTCTTTCATATTTCAGTCAAACTACAAACGTGCACTAAAACACAACCAAACTGACTTAGACAAACACATCTTTCTTTGTCTCGTTTATTAAAGGGGAATATTTTTTGCTGAAGTAAAGTAACAGAAAAAAACAAGACATTCATATTGCTTTTACAGGGCCTGGTCTGAAAAGTCATGAAGTCTTAATGTGCAACACCTCTTAACACTGCTGTGTGGTTCCTGCACATGGCCTATGTTTTCCTCTCAGCTGAGTGAAACTACAACAAATCCCCAAACGAAATGTGTGATCAAGCACACTGCATTTGAACTGTACTTACGCAACAGCCTGCCAGCTTCATGAAATATCAAACTCCAACCAGGAGCAAACCAGTCCAAACCTATTAGGACTTTGTTTATCAAAGGAATTTCTGGTTACCAGATAAAACTGATCAGATTTTCTAAAGAGCCAATTATGAAGTGCACTTTAATTTCAAGTCTCACTTTAAATCTTGCAAATATGCAGAACAAAAACCTAAAACATTTACCTGTAAACAAAACTGAAATTAGGCATTGCATCAATATCTCTCTTTTTAGAGTCATATTCATAAAGGTAGTTGATGTGGGTATTGGAGCACTGATAAAACAAAACAAAAATAAAAAGAGAAAAAAAGTTGGTCACCAAAAAAGGTTATAGGTTCGAAAGTATGGCCAAGTAATCACTTCAATATTTATCTTTTTTTGGCGTTAAGTTGACAGATTACTAATGTATAATTATCTGGATGTTGTTACGGTTACAAATGAAAAATATAATTAGAAAACTAAACCTAAAAGGAAAAACACCTATTAAAAATATCGTAAACTGATCTATTACAATTGCATTAAGAGTAAATAAAGAGTTGTCATATTTCATATCTTCCTAGAACACGGTTTGGATATTAAAGGTTAATACATTAAACATCCAATTAAGCAATGACATAACTTATGCATAGAATGTTCTCAAGTTTACAAGGCAATCAAAGATGCACTGGGATTTAGTCAAATCATGGACAGATCAGAATGGCCCTGTTTCAATGTCATAGTACAATTTTAAGGTGAGATCAGCGAGCACTGGCCTTTCAGGTCACACTGCATGCATACATACTTTCACCCTTATCTGCCTATTAACGACGTTTCAGTGTTTCCCCCAAACAAACATTATTAGCTTTCGATTTGGCAAGCAGCTTCTGGCGGTTATTTTACAGAGATTTCCAAACGCGATCATAAGATGGCATCGCAGCCAAGTCATAGCTACAAACATCTTACAAATGTAACTTATCTCCATACTACAAAGCATACAAACAACACAGAATACTTTATGGTTATTTCTCTGGTTGTGTAACCAACAAAGAGCCTCGAGACCGACTGTTCCGAATATTTCACAAATCAGATGTACTCACATCTCAGTGGGCGCTGTGTCAATCCATATTGCCATCGGAAGAGTTGAGATGCATGCGAAGCTCTGTTGCCAAATTCCAGCGCGCTGCCTCTTGCTCTTCTTTGCTCTGCTGCATAGTGTGGTCCCGCCCTTATGCGTGACGCCACCTTACTCGCCCCGCCTTTCCCACGCGCTCTCTCCGCAACTACACGTGCAGGCACAAACAAGAAATATTGTTTATACAAGACAACGCAATTCTTTCGCTTCACTAATAAAAAAATGAAACAATAGAATACTTGAGCATACTGGGTTGAACTTACTTAGTTAAATAAATTTTTGTAAGCATTTCATAAGCATAATATCTTTAACGGTGTTATATTTGTTTATGTGCATATTATATTCTGAAGAATTGGGCAGTATATGTCCGATTATGATTAGCATACAAATGATACCGGTCGGTTTAATCCCCCTTTCGTAGCAATGCTTCTGCAATCACAAGTCTTATATCCAAGTTCCAAAAACTATATTGCCATCTTGTGGATGGTTGTTAATAACAGTCAGAGTTTTTATTGAATTTTATTTCACTTTCTGTTTGAAGTATCATTTACAAGCCATACAATGTTTAAACAAATTACATATCACTTTACATATTATATTGGAAACTATGCGACGCCATGAAATATAAATAATAATTATGTGATTTTTTTTTATTCTAAAATAATTTTAATATCAATCCCAGACTAAATAAAAAGCTATCTTTTGTCTTACAATAATGGCAATAAATGATCAGAATAAAGGAGCGACCGACTGTCAGCTACAGCTAGTTGCCAAACTTTTTCCTCCACCAATTAAGTTTGTTTTTTAATAATTATTCCAGGAATATGACACAGTTGTGGGGCATGTTGTCACAATATATGAGGTAAATTGCCACAGTCTTGCTGTGTGTTTTATAGGAGCATTTAGCAAAAATATAAACAATAAAATCATAAAACAATTAATGAAACAACTCAAATGTAGAGGTAACTGAAATATTACTTTGGGCAATAAATTATTAATATTTTATAATACCAAATAAGTATGCTCTGGAAGAAGAACATTTGTGAATTGTTCAATTTATTCAGAAAGCTAATACAGCTGTTGCATTTGTACTTACGTTAGAGGATTAAAAGTCTCCCCTTAGATAACAGGTGCATCTACAATGAGCTCAATAACAGACTGTTATTAAAGAGAAAGAGGTGAGCCTCAAACGTCTTTCTTAGCCTCAAAATTAAACTAATACAGCACTATTAGATCTATAAATAGCCTGAACTGGGCCATGAATCTCTTTTTAAGTGGTTAGTTTTCATAACACATATTAAGACATGCCTAAATGTGTATTTGATAAATTTTCATGGCTGTTAGTGTAAAAGAAGGGTAAACTGCTATTTTGCATATTTAACATAGGCTATTCATTATTCACTATAATAGTGATAAATCACTATATTTGCAGATGCACTCAACTGTTATGTTTTACGTTTATAACAATAGTGCTCTAAAAATAAAATAAAATGTAATTAAATTACAACTGTGACTCATTAAATATGAAAGTATAGGAAAACTGAGATAGTATTTTCCTGTAAAATGCACTCAGATAATTTATTGATTTACTGTGAAATTGATTTTTTTTTTTGAGATGACAGATGAAGGGCATGCTAAAGTGAACTTGCGAGTTCATTTTCACATAATTTCAAACAAACAACACTTGTTAATGTTTCAGCATAGCTATTTCACAAGAACATGTATACATTTAATTAAAACATTGGTGTCTTGAGACATTTGTAGATCCATTTCACAGTTAAATAAACTTTTCACAGTGGCACTGCTATTTTTATTAAAGAAGGTAACTAAATACTGACTCTAGCAACGCATGATGACAGATGCTATTTTCTATCCCATTACCTCACCAGTACAGATTCGTTCATGAAAATCCAATGTGCTCTGATGGCAGTGCAACTTGATATCTGTAGTATACTGTAATTATTGATTAAATAATTAATTTCAGTTACATCCAGTTGGTCTCTTCAGTCACATAAACAGATTATTTTTATTAGATCTTATTTATTTGTCAGACTTCTATTTTTACATAAGTCCCTACAGCTGAGAATAGTGGCGTCTGGTTCTTTTTTTGTCAGTGGTCATTGCACAGTGTCCACACCAGTGAGAGACAGAGCAAGACAAGAAAATAATGTAGACGGATAAACAAATCAGACAGATAGTGTTGGTAACCAACTAGTAATGTGAGCAATTGAGAGACTGAGAAAATTGTTATTAAGCAGCTATGCGTCTGGTAGTTTTACAGTTCCTGGCTGGACTTTTTGGAGCTCTAAGCTCAACGTTCCTCCTGGGATCACTTGGGTCTGATTACTGGCTTATGGCTTCTGAATCTTGTGGAGATGCTGCTCTTTTCAAATCCTCGAGAGTCACAAAGGTAAAGCTCAGACATATTAGCCATGTTTTCAAAATATTTGCATTTGATTATATGCTTTAACCATAGATTTAAAGAATTTATTAGATAACTCACCAATACATTTATCTAACAAATCAGAAATACAAAGAATGAATTAATCCATCTGGGACCAGAATCAAAAGCCTGCATTGTATTGATACCTTTCATTGAAACAACAACATTTAAGAAAGAAACATTTGACTTAACATTTGAATAAAATACCAGTTTACACTCTTAAAAATAAAGGTTTTAAGAGAATCATTTTAGCAATGATGCTACAGAAGAAACATTTTGGGTTGCTCAGAGGACTTTCACTTTTTAGTAAAATCTTTTAGTGACATCTTTTTAAACTACAACCTTCTGTGCAATGGAAATGTTTCCATATAGACATGGTACATGCCAAAAAGAACTTTTATTTTTTGTACGAATTTATATGAATTTTATGCTGTGAACCAGCACACCCATGTTGTTCTCAAACAAATATACAGTAGTCAACATTCGAAGTGGCTCAAAACCTTTCATCAAAGTTGTCCTAAGACAAGAATAGGTATTGTTTTTGATTTTAGGACAACTTTGATGAAAGGT
>JAUCMS010000105.1:5538238-5585068 GCA_032357445.1 Enteromius radiatus
TTCGACACTGCTGAAGTGTTTCCAGAAAAGTGTACCATATGCATCAGACGTTTAGCCAACGCTCCGTGGGCGTGACGGCTGAGGCTGAGACTAGGTCTAAGCAAACATGTAAGAACTTTTTTTTTCTTAATGGTTGCACCACGTGACATTTTAGTCGCTGAATGTAAACTTTTCAAAGCTTTTCAAAATCAAACGAAACCAACATGAATTCAAATAGTACATTTTAAAGAAGTATTTCCTTTCATTATCACAGAAACTCTTATTTGTCACCATACACATTAAGGCTAGGAAGTTCTTTCTTCTCACTAATGATCAGAATGAGTTTGCACCCATTCTCTCTTTTCTTCTGTCCTCCCCCTTTCGCATCCCAGCCTCTCCACACTCTTCCTGAGAAAAATGATCGACACAGTGTACTGGAAGTGTGAGCGAGAGAAAGATTAAATCCAAGTTTCTTTCATCCATGAGTGCTTTCATGTCTTTTTTCAAGCAGAGAATTATCAGTGCTGGTACTTGTGCAGCAGGGACTGATGGGAGGAGGAGGTGTGAAGAATGAGGAAGTAAGGTGCCTGATGAAGAGGGATTTTACTGAGCATCCGCCTCTTTTGTCTGGAATTGTTTTGGTCACAAGATTAATAAAGAAAGTGAGGCGACAGTCTAATCAAATCTGTCATTGATCATTGAATCAGAGACTGACATGAAAAATCCCGAACTCAGTAGAAAAGACCAGTTCAGCTTCAAGATTTAAGGATCTTAGAAGGAGGGATTTACGTCTGACCTCAATACACACAAGGTTTTAATGAAACAACCGAATACAGAGGCAGCATGGAAATGTTATTAAACCACCTCTGAAGGGGAAACAAATAGAAAAGCAACCCTTTCTATAGAAAGGAATTTTTCTGATATTCCTGGCCCGTCTTCTAATCTCCTGTGTTTGGAGAAATTTTTTTCATTAAATTTGTGTCAGGACTAATTTTGAGGCGAATGAATACAGATGTCAGGGTGCCATCGGATCCCATGGCAGGGCTCTTAATGAGATAACAGGCTTTAGTCAAAGAATTAACACTATTGAAAAAATGAGATTAGCTGAATGGATGCAGATCCGGCTGGAATGGGGGGCTTGGCTTGTGCCGTATCAGACTGAGAGACCTTCGCTGCCAAATCACAAATCTATTTCCAACGTCGGTATTAATTATCAAACTAAAGCTGCTGTTGCGTGTTGATTCATCAGGGTACGCTCCTGTATTATCTCCCATTAAGCGGAAAAAAGGAGAGATTATGTGGGCCTTCAGGGGCGTTTTATAAATTCTATGAGACTGTTAAACCATGTCATGGACTTTGGAGGATAACACCACCACGGTCCTATGTGCATGCTTCCTTCGCGTGTGCTAAAATGCACCTTTAAGCCTTAAATTTGATTATTTATTTTAGTTTTCAATTAACTTTGCGCATCTTGGCCCAGTGTGGAGGAGTCGACGTGCAGAGGAGATGTGCTTTGTGCACATAGACAGCATATACAAGAGTGCTCGATGGCGTCTGGCCTCTCGTGTGAGCTGTTCGCTATATTATACTCCGCATTCTAGGACTGAAAAGCCATACAATAGCTTTCTATTCTTGCTTGCCTGGCATCCGACATAATGAATAACGTAAACGCACATCTTCTATTGTGCAAGCAATGGATGCTGGCAATGCAGTTTGCATGTAAGACGGTATGCCAACTTACCCAGATCTAGATGCAACACCCATGTGATTGGGGGAAGGAGTTGAGTTGATTCAGTGCCGCATTGATTGGCAGCCTTGTCTGTGGCGGTGCCTTGCTGATTATCCCAAGCACACAGGGAGCCTATCACAATCACACAGGTAATAATCTCCCAGTTGCACGCTGCTATTTCACACATGGATGCGGACTGTGATGAGAAAAGTATGTCACAGTATCGATAAATAATTATGAGCGATGAGACTCTCTTCCTGTATTGGAAGTTGGCTGAAATGACTTCATAAAGCCGGAGGATTGTGGGAGAGGTGATGTCGTGACAGCATCTTTCTGCCGGCTCACAATCGCACCATGATTATGCAGTGTGAGCACATCTCACTGTCCAGTGTGCATGTGAGCATCTCGGCTTTCGACTGATGCTCTGATGTTTTATGCATTTCCCATCTGATGAGTCTTGATACACTGATCAGAATGGTATTCTTCACCCTATTGACAATGACAACTCTGACGCCTTTGCTGATGCATTCTGGCGGACTCATTGTTTAAAAATGGAAACAAGGAAGGTGACACCTGATGGAAAGCAACGGGTACGTGGAAGAAGGAGATTGAAAGAATGACAGGCAAACGCAACAATCATAAAAAAACGAAAAGGTGACAGGATAAAAACTGAGAAATGTACAGAAGCAAAAGAGAAGGTATGAATGGAAACAGGTGAAGAAATGGGAGAGTAAACATCCGTAAGAGCAAAAAAAAGGAGATTTAAAAAGAGAGCAGGGAAATGAAAGAGAGAGCGCGAGAGAGAGAGAGAGAGAGAGAGTGGGTGAGGGTTCAGCGGTAGATGGGAGGGGGACAAAATGAGACCAAATTTTCTTTGGCAATCTCGTCTCTCCTGCTGCAGGTGTGGGGCTATTTCACTAAAGCAGGCCAGACGCGAATGTCATTAGTTCCTAAGCCCCAGGTGAATTTGCCACTGTTCCACATGATTAACCCAGATAATTGTGTGTTGATAGCGAGCATGGTCGATGGAATACAATTTTCAGGCCAAGATTCCTAAACAAACAGCTCAGCAGAGGGCTGGGAGGTGAGGGTGTGTTGTGCGTGTGTGTGAGTCTGTGTGCATGGTTTAGGTGGCGTGGTGAGCGGTGACTGGCTTTGGTGTAACCTGCAAAAATAGTTTGGCGTTGTAAAATGTTGGGTAGCTTTAGTCTTAAAGGTAAACATACTGTAGCAACATAGCAGACAAATAAAAATTATGTCTATAACATCTTGTACTACAGTATGGAAGAAGAATGTACCAATGCATTGTAGTGAACTTGTGGAAAGTTCAATTTTAGTTCAGCTGCCTCATATATACACAAGTGGTATGATAGAAACTAGAATTTATCCAAAATATTATAAAATTATGTTGCAAAGTGCATTGTTTTTAAGTCCATTATCTAATTTAAATATTTATACAGATCATTTTAATGTACCTAAAGAGTTCAGAGTGCATAGTGAATTCGTTACAGAACCGTCACTTGTAACGTCAGGGTTGTAACTGCAGCTAAAAAGCCATGCTAACACTGCTTCAAAATTAGAAGTGTAAAATGTTCCTCTACCGGGAGTTCAGTGTAGCATGAAAAGCCCTAATATGTCAGTTGAGACTGACAAAAATGTTTGGCATGAAAATTTGGTCCACTTTTTGCATCTGTGGAAAAAAAAGCTGATGTGATGCAAATGTAAATGCACATTTCTGTCCCCCAATGAACCACCCATGAAACTGAATGAGATATTGCGTAGCTTGTCAGAGATCTAAGGCTCTATGTATTAACTGGCACTCCATTTGAAAACAGGTGATGGAGATTTACCTCTAATCAAAGGGCCAGCTTTACTGACGAGATGCGCATGTATATCGCCAGGCCTTAGAGCAAAGTTATGTGAGTTTTGGTTCTTTTGCTGTTTTAGGTTGCAAGGACCTTTTGAAACAACTGAAATCATTTGACGAAGTGGTATGGACATGTGATGCAGTCAAGAGCTGCCTGGAATCAGAGTCCCTTTAAAACAAGTCATGTCACTCGGTGGCCATCTTTGAAATGCCTATCTGGCATAAGTGAAGCTCTTATCTCTTTGAACAGTGAAACATTACATTCTCCAAAACAGTATGATTAAATTTCATATCTGAAAACACGTATGAAATCTGACAACAACTGTTTTACAAATGTTGTTTATTTCGCAAAAAAATAAAAAGTTATTTCTCAGGCTAGACCAACTAGTGTGTATATGCAATTGAGCAATGAGCATTCTATAGCAATGGGACTTCTAACAGCAGCTGCAATGATGAACTGGCTTGACTCAGAAGGTGGGGCTTTGTTTGATAGAGCAGCCATATTAAGCATTGCATTTTTCCCAATTCAAAATTATACAAGTGACGTGTCTTGGGTATTCTGTAGTCTTTGCTGAAACCATGTTCTCTGTGCATTTCCCTGAAAATAACTGCACACCTTAGAATGTTCTTCTTCAGCCAATCAGCTTTAAGCATTCAAAGGCTCTGTAGTAACAAGTAAATTAAAGAGCAACCATATAATTATTATGTACACCAGGTAGCCTGTAAATGTAAAAAAAAAACTAACAATAATTAAAAAAAAAAACGTTTCCATTGCAGTTTTGCAAAATTTTGCCTGTGTGGAAAAACTTTAGAGTTTTTGCAGAATTTGCGAAATGTGAATTTGGTGTAGGATAATCTGTTTTTCTAAACCAATAGCAAGTGAGAATTCCATTTAATGATGCGAATAAGTACATTTTGCAATACACCCGAACAATTATAAACTAAACTACTATATACATATATATATATATATATAGAGAGAGAGAGATCGAAATCACAGTATTCTTCTTAAGGTTATTCGTAAAGACTTTTATGATCTGGTTTAATGCTGTGTGGAGTGATAATTTGGAGATCAGTACATGATGGAAACTAAATGACGAAGGAAAACAAACAGGAAGTGCTCTAAACATGTGACCACCAGAATATCATTGCTGCAGTGATTTGCAAATGAGAAACTACTCTTTGTTCTAATTCCTTTAGGCAAGAAAATGGTGGTGTCATTCTCTCACTTTTCATGAAGAAGCTGCTACTCCAAAAAAAAAAGGTGTCTAGTTCAAACAACTAATTCTTTTAGAAGCACTGCAGCGTCTTTGGAAATAGCCATGAATGTTCTCAAAGATTAATGCTGTTTTTCTTCATCCATATCCGTTAAACGTCATTACCCTTGATAGACAACATGGTCTCAAACTTAACAGACAAACTTTTTTCACACATTATTAGTGAAATGACATTTATATGAGCGTGAATATGTAAACAAGGAGTCATTAATAATGTTTTCGGAAAATACATATTCATGGTACAAATCAAAGAAAAATGGTTCCTGCATCATTTCACTCAATCTTCACACAAATGACAAAACTCAACCCTCAGCATCTAATATTTGCATATCATTTAAATATGACCATTTGTTGCGCCTTTAGACTTGTGTGAAGACCTCTATCTCCTTTTTAGCAGTACACTACAGCAGCAGTGGCTTGTATCAGATCAAATTCAGTTTATCGTTGTTTGAAGGAACTACGCTTTTGCTCTGCGGAGTGTCATGACCTGCCAGTAGCAGAGGGTTTATAAAGTGTTAAGTCACTATCACATCAAACATTCCCTTTTAAACCACAGGACTGGCGATGACAAGGAAAATGATGCTAATTAAATGCATTCAATGGGTAACAGATAAATGGGTAAATGAGAATAAAACAATATCAATATCTATTTTATTTAGTAACATGTTATATTACAATATTAATAGTAGTATATTAATGATTTTGGATCCCACTTTATATTAAGTGGCCTTAACTACAATGTACTTATTGTGTACATATTGTATTGCAAAACAGTTTTGCTACTGTTGAGGTGGGATACAGGTTTAAGGGTGGGTTATAGTGTAAGAGATGAGTCAACAGTGTAATTATAAATATTATAGAAAATAATTACAAATCTTTTAAAATATAAGTACAATGTAAAACATGTATGTACCCATTAAGTGCATTGTACCAAATAATACATTTAAATGTAAGCACACAGTAATATAAAATGGGATCGTAGTTTTTAGTTTGGAAATAGTGTCCTGTTAGTAGGCTTACTTTTAAGGTAAAACATAGCAAAAAAATCAGAGAAGTGTTTCTGAATGAATTCAGCCACTGTGTCTGTTAGACTACCTCACAATCCATCAGCCACAAACACAGCATACAATCATGAAGATTCATTGGACTTGTTCTAATATGGGACATTTCTCTGTGCTGAACAGGCAGGCTCTTTAGACCCACCAGTACTAACGACTGGCTCATTGATTTGTTGAGGACATGCAGAGATAAGAGGACAAACAGACAGTGAAAATAGAGGAGGTGCTGGAATACAGATGAGCATGCTGATATTGATCCCTCTTTGGGGTTCTCCTCCTTGAGGGTGCAACTCACTCATTCTACACTCCAATATGAGCACATTGTTACTGTAAATGTAAAAGCTAGCACGTCCTGATTTTCCAAGTTCAATGTGTCCCTTGGTCAGCATAATTTGTTGACCATGGAACAACATTTTAATGCAAAAATATAGTCTTGACCATATCTCTACACCTAAACTTAACCTTACCCATGAGCAATGCCTAAAATCAGAGGAAATGACACTGACACTAATGTACAAGCCTAAAATTCACAAAAAGTTCTTCAAATCTGATTGGTTAATCGCAATGTTGTCCCAGGGACATGTTGCACTTGGTAAAATCAGGTTAGCGTAAAAGCTAGGCTTTTATAAATATAAGCCAAAGAATCTAGGATTTAGAGACACTAAATACTTCAGCACATAATAATTGCAATAAGTTGCAAAAAATCAAGCCGAGCGAACATAAGTCTCTGATCTCAGGAATAACTGATTGTACTGTGACTGAGGTGCTCTTTTCTGCTCTTTTCCTATAAGGACTGCAGCGACAGATGAAAGCTCATTACGCAGCGTGGTGAGGAGAGGCGTGCAGAGGAAGTGGTTGGGGGAAGTGGGGCGCAGGGGTGGCTAATTGGGGTGTGTGATTACACCGGCTGCTGTTAGCAGGAATTAGGCAACAACAGACCCGGCAGTACGGCTCATCATCGCAGAGAGAAGAGAGTAAGGCGATATCGCTGATATTTCCCTAATTATACCAAACACCTTCCCTCTTGCAATATCACATAGCATAACACCAAAATGCGCTCATTGTCTACAGGCGCATGCAAAAAGTAAAAGTCAGGCATTTGGAATACAACTTTTGTTTAACTATTAGCTTTGACACAAATTTGCAGCGTTGACTAATATCATGTTATGTTGCAGCAGTGACTGTATGAGTCGATATTCATAATGAAACTGAAGATCAACTACACTTTAATATTATAAAATCATCCATAAAAAGAAGGCTGTTTGGATAGCAGTTTGTTTGTCAGCAAGCTAAAAAGGGTTAGGTTTCTACTTAGACGTAATTATTTTATTTGTATCACTTTCTTTCGCCACTTTCTTTGCCTGAAATTATGATTATTCAGACTATTTTGCAGATGTAATTACAGGTAAAATAAACTTAAGTTAATTCAGCCTGATGGGATTGTTCCCCCCCCCCCCACACCAGAATGTGACATGCTTTTGAAGATTGTTTCTATATGATATTGCAGCTAATTTTATATCAATATATTACATATCGATCATTATATCAGTCCCCATCAGTGAACTGTTCCCACAAGTAAACTATAATATAATTTTTTTTTATAATAAAACACTAGAGTACAATATACACATATGAAACTTGAAATAGTCAGAGTTCAATGTTCTGCTGCATGTCGGGGGAACAAAAATTATGTTATCTCATAGATTATTTAGTTATTTAATCAATAATTGCTTGAAAATGTCATGTATTGAAACTTTCAGTTGTTATCTTCCAACTTTTCCATCTTAATTTTCCCAAATAAATGGGTCACCTTAATTTGGTGGCCTACCAGAATTTGGTGTCCTAGAGAAATATATATGGTTCTGTGACTTCTTTAAGACTTTAGCTGAAGTATTATTTTATTGTAGCTCTATTGTCATTAACAGAATTTCCACTTTTGGGTTTCTATCCATTTTCTATTCCTTTATTTTGAATCTCCATTTTTTTCTCATGAGCCTACTTGACCAACCAACAACAAAAAAAGTGTCACATTTAAGGTTCCCAGAGGTTGTGTACCTGTGACAGGAGTTTCCATCTTTTTCTGAATGTCTTGACGAATCATTGATTTGCACTTCATTCCGGATCATTCTCTCCCACTGCAAAGCCTTTCTGTTTGACTTCCCTGCACAAAAGCCAACCAGAAAGAACAGGGTGAATTAGAGAGAACTGACATCAAGAACAATGCCAGAACTTTGATTTTGCGTCACTGGTAATATATGCTAATACTAGGTCACCAAACCAAAGAATGCTTATCCTGTGTTCATCTCTGTCTGACTATATCTTCTCTTTCAGATGGTAGCTGTCCATTACTTTAAAGAAGCCTAAAAGGAGACATCAGCAAATCTTTTGTCTTTCAATGTGAGATCTGAAGGATCTTTAAATTACACCTTGTTCAAAGCCTGAACCTTGGCCTAAAGTGTCCATTAACTGTCTATTTTAAAGTGTTTACAGTAAGTGTGCCACAAAGTTTAGATGAAAATGCCATGTTTAAACTGCTCTGGTAATTCTAAAACAATTCTGGTGACTTGAGAATGTCTACCATTAGTTTTTAAAAGCAACTTTACATTTTTTTTAAACAAAATGTTATTGGACACAAACGTACACTATTTAACTTGATTTCCTTTTTAATTAATTTAAATTACGTTTAATTCAGCCATACAATCACTTGAGGCAATAAGTATTTTGTGTACATTATAAATAGAATTTAAAGAAATATTAGTACCCTGATGAAAGGATGAGGTTGGAATATAGGCCTACTTTCAATCAATTGTATTATTTATATACAGTATGCTATAACAGTTTAAGATTTATCAACTCTCCCAATACTTTTTGAAAATAGATAATGTTACACATAATTTGTTCAGATTCTCGTTAGCTTCGTAAATCTGTAGATTATTGTAAAAGAGTCGAAGAATGTAGAACAAATTAATCCAAGACATTTATTTAATAGGCTACATAAACGTATTTTGTTCAGTTTTGTAGCCCGTTTCTTAGAATCCTACTAAAAAAAATCTCAGTACTGGGCTGTTTATTCGTCGTCAAATGCATTAACAAATGTAAACAAAACCGCGCATTGTATTGTCTTCTACCGCGGGTCACAAACACGAGAGGGTCTCCATGCGTGGATGAAGAATGTAGAATTTGAGCCTGCACTAAAATTAAGTAGTCTATATTACAAAACACCCTTATAAACCGGTGTGGTCTCTTCAGTGTGGTCCAGAGATTCACTATCAAAGCTACAGGTGCTGCACAAGTGGAGGACATCAAAAGCGCTGCACCTCCTAATGAAACAATGTTGTTACAATACTTGTCTTTGAACCTCATCTAGTACCTTGCGACAAAGGCTCAATGAATAAACACCAAACCAAGCAGAACTACCCCCATCGCCTTAACCCACCGGCGCTTTGTTTCACAAAATCGTTTGCAGTTGTTTTTGCCTACTAATAAAATAAATAAAACGGTCGCGACAGAGCAGAAGATCAACAAACGTTAGATGTCCCCAAAGATTCACAAATTCGTCACCGAAGAACGTTAAGTTGTTTAGAGGGTACAAATTAAACACTTGCACTTTATGCAGACGCATGATATGCACCATCCATTTGAAGTTGATCAAAAAAAGCTGTCCTAAAACAAGGACGCATTTTGGTTTTAGGATAACTTTGATGAAAGGATTTAATCCACTTCAAATGCGGACTAGTGTAGTTTAGTTTTTCGTTTGTTTATGAATAATGCAAAGAACTGCATTTACACCCTAGTCCACTAGATGTCGCTAAAGTATTTGATAACACTAAACTGAGCGGGTTGCTGCGTTTACTTTTTGGAAATTTGAAGGCAAACATTGAATTATGTGATCTCTGCGGAACTTCTGTTTAGGTAGAACCTACCTATTAAACATTGAAGAATGCATATTAAGCTTATAAGAACACTTGGACAAATAAACTTACCAGTAATAAATTTAGTTGTTATTGTGCAGTTTAACGCCTTCAGCCCAGGGAACAGCTAGTTGTCAAGAAATTGGGGATCAGAAGAAAATTGGGCGCGACAAGGTTTGTAAAATCAAGACGGCGCCCCCTGGTGAACCGAGGACTTCCTTTCTCAGCATGCTTTGTGAGGCTATTCAGTGCAACAGACAGAAAATATTGACATTTATTAAACAACCAAGATGTCAATTAAACTGCTTTTTCTTTTTTAGTTACACATTGTATTTTCATATGCTGCAAAAGTTTGTATGAGTAACAAATAAGCCAAATAATTGCAATGTTTTCTACTACAGCCTTAAGTCTATTATTTTCATTTTATTAAATGAGAACCAAAGGACCACTTTTATTTGCCTGTAATCTTATAATGAAAGAGTTGGTCTTTAAGTTATTTAGTTTAATCTTTTGCTAAAGGACATTACTTGCAGTTTGCAGAAATATTAAGGTATTTAAACAATATTTTTTACGACTAATATATACTTTTAGCAGCCAGTTGGAAAATGTACAATTATTTGTAGGCTATTTATAGGGACATATACATCATTAATCATCAAGTTTTTGTTGTTGTTGTTGTTGTTAAACATGAGCTATAATGCTAGAAAGACATTAAATATGCTAGCCTAATTTTAGGCAGCAGACAATAATGCCAACAGTGTGTGATTATGCGCTGTAAAATTTCAAAATCATCATCACTGAAAAGAACAGCAATATATTTAATAATAGCTATTGAAATAAGTATTAACATCTGAGCATAAATAATTGCAGAAATTAACAATAAGTGTCACAGAAGCAAAATACATTGATATCATTTGCCTTAGAGACAATGAATTTATTTGAATAATATTATGTGCAAATGATATTGCTTGTTTCTCTTCCACTGACATTTTGTTTTTCAAAAATCTTAGTAAAAAATGCTAAACGATGATGAATATCCAACAGATAAGATGCCTAAATATCATAATTTACATTATGAGTTATCACAGCATATGGCATGTTTGTGTGATATTACCCTAGTGGAGGGTGGATTCTGATCAACTCAATTCAGTTACACTAAAAGTGATTTTAATTATTCTCATACAACATTCGGATATAATACTTTTTAAATTACAAAATAAGAAATTTAAAAATGGCTAAAAATGCAGAATTTAATTAATAATTAATATATATAATTTATTTATATATTTATTTATAATTTAATATATATATATAATTTATTCTTTCTTTCTTTCTTCTAGTATGGGGGCAGTGCAATTGTGGTGTAACTTTAATTTCGTATTTGTTCCCTTCAAAACAGCAGGTAGGAAGGGGAAAAAAAAAAGAGACGAATGAGCACAGAAAACACGAGATGAAACTCCTGTTATTCATAACATTATGTAACCTGGTTGACAGTTAGAAAAAAACACAATTTAAACTCCACAAACACATAACTGTTTTATAATTATAAATAATGACTTATAAAAATCCCAAGCAAAAGCTGAAGACTCAAGTAACACATTCTGAATTTATCTCCAAACGTCGACGGCAAGCTGGATCTACAGAACGCAGAAGAACATCAAGGCAGATAATTGAACTCCGTATTAAACTGTGCACCATTGTTTTAAAAGGCCTGTCTGAATGTTCTTTTACCTGCTGCCAAATGACTTACATTTGCATGTCATTGGCCGCCCCTACTTTCATCTAAAATAACACTCATTGCGTAATAACAAGATGAACTGTGTCAGAAATACCTACTGATGCTCCAGTGCGGAGGTACATCTGCCTGCCTCTCTCCTCCCGCTGCATGCTGTTTAGAGCTGCACAAAGGGTGATGGGCAGTCGTTAGGTGGACACTCGGGCTTTTGATTTTTAATTGTAATTGTAATCCTCTCCACTTGAGGGCTGAAAATGTGCCGTTTGAAATCTGGACGGAAGATGGAGGGGGAGAGGCGATGTTCAGAGAGGCCCTCTTCACGTTGGCGATACATTAAAAGGTTTAATCCAACTGAAATGTAAATCACAGTTCTTGAAAACAAATTAAGGGGAAAGATAACAGAGCCGCACACCATCAATACACCATCAGCCCAGTCTCTGGCGTGGCCTACTCTGTGCCTGAAATTACGCCAGGCTTGTTACCATGGGTAATGGTACACTGTCAGGTGGGCTGATTGCAAGGTTATGGTAAACAGAGCAGTTAGACGGCGCAGGATGAATTGAGGAGAAGAACAGACAGGCCATCACAATCACCCGGCGGTTCAGACAGACTGCACTCACTCGCGGTTACGGTGATCCCTCATAATTGTGTATTCAACATCAGTGATTTTGCGGAGCCCCCACACATTGTGCTCCTCTGTCTGACATTGCGAGGAGAGTAATTGTAGAGTAACACAACTGTGCTGTCTACCTTGACCCTTCGCTGGGCCGAATGTTGCGTGACAGATGCGACCCTCTTAGAATTGCGTTTTTATGGCGATTAGTGTTTCCCGAGAAATACCTTCATCTTTCAAATGTGTCTCAAACCTTCCGAAACAATGCAGGACCTAAGGGTTTAAGGTTAGGAGTTAAAGCAAAGGCAGATTCGAGCCTTACCGTTGTACCACGCATCCGTGGCGTTAAAGAGTTTGGGATGTTGTCAGTAAGAGAGGGACAGGTCAGCCCGTTGGCCAGTTTCTTTTTCCTGCGCTTCTCTTATATCCCCTGTGGCATCATTATCCACCTCAATCAGTCCCTTGTTTGGGCCTCTTTGACTCAATTAAGGAGAGTTGAAGTTACAAATTTGTTACAAATTAAGCTTGTTGAGATCCTGAAAAGTTGAGCGGGGCCACAGAAAGGGTTGAAGTAGTTTGGATGAGTGTAGCCGAGCCTGCCCCTCATCCCTGGCCTGGGGCCCCGATGCTAGTGATACCCTGAGGTCTGGAGAAGAGGCTATCCTTCTGGAGCTCCCTCTCCATTAGGGAACAATCACCTGCATTGTTAGCCGTGGAAGTGATGAGATTGCAAATGGAATCCTGCTGGAGGAAACAAAGATGGTGGGATCGTTTTAGTGCAACCGGAGCTCTAGGCAGGTGCCCCTCTCTGAGTCTTTAATTGATCTCATTTGTTACTTATACCTCCCGATCAGACCGTTATCACCACGGCCCCGTCACGGATGGTCCCGCCGTGTCAGTGTGACGACAAGGTGATGGGTTGCTTGGGGGGTGCACGACCAGGGCGAGTAACCAAGGCGAGCTGCCCCTCTACTCTTACCGGCTTCATTTCAGGAGCGCTTACCGTTGCCCTGAAACAGGACGCTCCCAAATATCCCAATTACACCGGCACTTCATGTCCTTTTGTAACAGGATTTCTCTTACTTTCCTCTCTGTACCACAAAAGGGCTGATTGTACTTCAAGCAACGGCCCAAACAGGTATGTCTGTTTTACAGGAAGTCGGCGGATCGCATGTGTGGATAATTGCCCAAAGCTTTTAATGGCCCCCAGTAAAGTCCTGTAATAGGCCCGGAGTTATGTAAACTGTCATTTTTACAGCTGCCTCTTTGCACCCCTTTCTTGGCTCCCATTTAAACTCACATGCACAACTCTGCTATGATGGTAGCATATGCAGAAAGCTCATTATCTCTGTGAGATTCAAACAGGCTGCCAACTTAGTGAATTCACCTGACTGGATTTAATTTGTTGTTTTATTTGGAAGTTAATGCATTTGCGAGGCCACTAAAGTAAATCATTCTTCTTAGGCCTTTATCTACTGACATAAAAAGTAGCATCTGGTTGAGGATGGTGAACTTTTCTTCACTTAAAGTGTTCCTGTAAAGTCAATGTGAGTGCGGCAACTATGTCTGTCTTAGTAATGAACAATTGAGCACGTGAGCTTAATGGTCCCTTAGGTGCAGTGGATGGTCAGTCAGTCTTTTGTCTGATTTTGTTCTGTCTCTGTCTTTTTTTGAACCATGTCACTGTCTTCAAAGTTGGCGTGATGCTGTAGACCTCGCCTGGAGCCCAGCGTTCAGTTGAGTTGGCTGTCAGAATATGATGGTGGCTTTACAAACCCAATTAGCAAAATTCTATCTGATTTCAAAAACGAATCACATTTTTACTTCACCCCCATCCGTCATCTGCCAATTTCCCTGGAAGTTAAAGTGCCACCAATTACTGCCCAGCGGCACTAGCTCTGGCACAAGCGCAGCATGTTTCAGGCGTCGGGTGGCATCTTGTGTGGCTTGGTCTTTGTCAGCGGGAATGAGAATGAAATTAGACTAATAGGAGGCTTGTTTCCAGCCACTGATTAAAAGGCCTAGGAGTTCCTCGGGCATTGCCTAGATCCAGGTCTACACGTCCTCGGAGAGAGCGAGAGCGAAGAGCGAAGGCGAGAGGTGGCTCCTGTAATGTCATTTCGGACATCAGCACGTCTGTCTCCTCAGGGTCATTCTTCCTCAGACTTACTTTTTTGTCCACGGAACACGGGCGAGGAAACACACTCTTCCTTTGGGGTGCTAATTAAGGGGAGCATCCAAAATTAATCAGCAAATTCACTAGGGCGAAGGGCGATCTGTTTGAAGGCCTGGAAACAAAGTGCGCTCGAACCAGGCACAAAGAAGCCCTCGGCTATGGACTCAGAGGAAAACAAGTGCACAGACGGCGATCTGACACAAAAATTCATATAAGTATAAAATTTTACACTCATTTTCTTGTCAGCTTGTCACATTTAATTATAAAGGTTGATTCGCTTATCTGGCTAAGCGAGATCATACGAGCCCGGTCATCTGAATATCATTGCATGGTCAACGTCTTCTGAGAGAGCGAAGAGCGCATCAAAAGACACTTCAGAGCTGCTTGAGCATTGCAGAAGGCGCTGTTGAACAGACGCTGTGAAATTAACCCCCCACCCCCCAAAAAAACAACCAAAAAAATCTGTAAAATCTGGGGATGTTTCACAGCCTGACTTGGCCTTGTGTTAACGTCACACGCTCGCCCAAACCCTGCCATTCTGTTCGGCGCCTTACCACCCCCTCAGAAGAACATGACACGTTCTCCCTCCAAAGAAAGCCATGCTTCTTTATCAGCTGCAGATGAAATGTCTTATATAACTGCTTCTTTTTTGTCTTTCTCATTCTCTCTCTTTTTTAAAAGCAGTCTCTAATTAACGGAGGGCCTGGAGGCTATTTGTGACCTTTTGCTATGTAAATATGAGCAGGCCCTGGCATGGAGACTGTCAAGAAGAGCTCGGAGACAGTGGCAAACCCTGCGTTGCAGCACTCTGGGCATCTTTGGCACTATGCTAGTGATACGATGGGGCGAGGTGTTTGTTTGATAATGGCAGTTGACTGATTTTTTGACAGGTGCTTTTGACACTACAGTCTGCTGCAGCATGCATGCAGCGACTGTCTGCTGTCACTCATCTACATGTCTATTAGAGTCTCCTCTGTGAAGGTGTTCTGGGTGACTCAAATGTGCCGGAGAGGTCAAAGTGCCTGGTGTTTTCATATATGCTGTTTCGGACTTTCTAGATGTGCATACTCTCAGTCAGTGATAACAAAATATATTCTAAAAAATATAATGTATGTTTAAAAGCAAATTGTGTGTTTTTGTAGAATGTAAATTCTTTTTTGTAGCATGTAAACCTTTAAACTCACTGGATTGCATAATACAAACTTTACATTAAAAAGTGCATCTGGTTAGAATATTGTTTTTATGAATAAGTCAGAGTCTTTGTGTTTTACAAAGTATTTTGCCGTTTTGTGTTATCAGTGTTTATACAGTTATTTTAACTGGTGGTCATTAGTGCAAATTGTGTTATGCATTTTTTTAATTGTACAATTATTATTTTGAAATGTATGACCTCATTAATTAACATACATGCAATATTTGTACTTTTAAATTGAAAAACTATTTAAATGGGCAGAAATATGATGAAAAAAAAAACTCATAGAAATGTCAGATTTGTCAGATCACCTAAAATATATATTTTTCACAGTACATTAATATATACTTTTATTTATATATATATATATATATATATATACCTTATATTGATTAAAAAAAGCTCACAAACATGTTCTCAGTCAAATACCCAATAAGGAATAAAGAGATTCCATAGTCTGCTAACATATGCATTCATTCAATTAAAAATGACCCAATAGAGTTTATATTTCTTTGCGAATTATTGAAATTTAATTTAGAGAAGCCTCAAGACAGCTCTTAAAGAAGAGAGACAGAATAATAAAAAATATTCTAAAAGACAATTCATCAGCAACATTCAGTAATATATCCCTTATTTTAGATAAAACAGTGTAATCAACAATATAATTCCATTTAATAATAACACAGATTTTTCTCAGTATCTGCTTTCACATTCGCAAGCAAATTACATTTTTAAATTGTATTATGTCTGGAATGGATTTAATACTATGGCATTCTCCTTAAATTCTCCCTCTTAAAAAAATGAATAAATAAAAAAATCAATAACTTTTGCTCATCAAATAAATTCTTGTTTGTGTTGGTCCTCTGAGTTTATGCAGGCGAGATGTTCTAGGCAGGTCTTCTGATTGCATGCTGTTTTGAAGTGAATTATTTTGAAGGTTGGCGATTCTTGATTTTCCTGCCTTTTTTTTTGACCTATTCTCTGACCACAGAGCCATTTACAGAGTTTTTGCCCACATTAATATACATTTTTAAAAAGCAGTAAATTAGCACATCACTAAAAGAGATGAATAGCAATTTGCATATTTTGAACTGTGGAGTGGTCTCATAATTAGCTAAAATCTAATGTGCTTTAATTTGGCAGAATAATCAACACAGTGTGCCAAAATAAGTAGCAGAAATTGGTTGACCTCTACTCAGGTGAAGACAGGAGAAACTTGCACATTTTCACATACAAAAAGTACAGCCCCGGAGTGAAAGACACATTTTTTAAAACAGGTACCAATGACCTACAAAGTCAGTCGGATGGCAAGCTTTAATGCTGCTACGTGGCATGTAATTGTTTGACTTGTATTTAATGTATGACTAATGTGCATTAATGGCTTGACTCGGTTCCAGTTCATACAGAGGGAAGTGTGTTCCTACACTGTTACAGCTCTCAAGAGAATTAGTTCCTCTCTGCTGTGTGTGAGATCTCCTAAGTGCATAATTGCTGATCGGGGTGCTTAGGATGTTATGTTTGCCATGTGAGAGACCTCCGTCAGAAAGAAAGAATAAAAGTCACACTCATTCTGTACTTCGAGAGAGGATTTACTTCTCTGTTTGGTTTGTTTTCGTGCCCAGTTATTGTAACGTTGTTTTTGTTGGCTGCAGCAGTTAATTCTCCTTCGCATGGCATCACATCCTTTTCTGACCTCTAGGATGGGCAGCCCACGGGCCTTTTGTGTCCACTGGGCACAGGGGTAAAGGTGGCACTCTGCCCTTATTAGACGGACCACCTCCACCTTCTATCTGACTGTCTGCGACTGGGGTAAACATTCCTCTTGATTGCTGATGCATAGTGACCGCTGCATCCAGAGCCTCCGGCTCAGAACTATAAATTACTTTGGTTACAGAAATCTGTAATAGTCTCTATTCAAATGACTATTTTAAGTGTTTAATAGATGCTTTTACACAATGACATTATAGGTATTAGACCTGACTTTTGACACTCGCCTGATGCTCATTTTTAAACCTCACATATATCACAGGTATGTGACACCACCGAGCAGCTGTATCTTCTGTTAATTAGGTGAAACCAATTTGATTTTAAATAAAATGTTCTCGCAGGGTAAAAAGCCTTCAGCAGTTTGGATGTAATATTTTTCTCTGTAAAGTAAAACTCAATAAACGTGTCTTGCATGGTGATTTTTAAATTTGTTGAAAGCAGTATAATGTTGAACAGCTTTGCATGATAATTTACAAAAGTGACTGTTCGTCATTGTTCAGGAAATTTTGATTTCTCCCAGAAGAAATCACAAAGTCACACAATTATGACTGCCGTGTTTGTCATACGCTTTAAATGAACTGAACAAAACGCTATTCAGTTGTGATGCATCAGTGGCATTAATGAACATGATAATAATGTGATAATATGATAATAATAGACATATTTTGATGAAACAATGGCAAAAACAAAAATTATAATATATTTTCGATTCCATAACATATAAAGTAATAATCATAATTAAAAAAATTAAATACAAAGAAAACATGAAAGGCTATTATTAAGAGCTTTGCTTGTTAATGTGCGCAAGTAATCATTGTTCATGAATATTAGATTTCTCCCAAAAAAGATCATGAAGTCACAAACTTATGACTGCTGTGTCTGTCATAAGCTTAAAAATGCATCATCAGTGACATAAATGAATGTGATAATAATGTGATAATATGATAATCATGGACATTAATTTTATGACACAACAACAAGAAAAACAAAAACAAAATTAGAATATATTCTCTATTCCAATTTCTCATTAAAAAAAATAAAATAAAAACAAAACATTAAATTATATCATATCAGTTTAAAACACTGGGAATGTGGGACAAAAGGCCACCGAAAGGATATGCATTGTTGTACAATTACATACAAATTCACCGAGCACAAACCCTGTCACCCTGGAAAAATATTTCACTCCTTTGCAAAACATGAAGAAAGACTTGTGTTTGCTAAAAAGTGATAATTAATGAAAGACGAGCTTTCCCTAATTAAGTGCAAATTTCCCCTCGTTAATCAGCGGTGAAACTGAGTTCATTGTGTGGCAGTTTTGCTGTTGCTTGGGGTTTCGAATGAAAGAATAAAGAGGAGATGGGAGATTGAAATAATTTGTTTAATTTGGAGCTGCTTAGTGTCTCAGCAGGTGAGACCGGTCTGTATGAGAGCTCCGGGGCCCGGCTGGACCGTGGGGCCGGGGTCAGGCTGCCGTGGCTGACTGTGTCACACTTCACTTCCCCCCCAGCTGCAGAGGCCCTAACACCCCCTTCACGACCCTGCTACACAAAACCAGCCACTAATTATCTCTGAATAGCAATTTTATTGAACCCTAATTTGTGGTAATGGATTGTGAAAGGGTGTAAGGGGATAGGTAGAGAGAAATAAAGAGAAAGAGAGAGAGAGCGTGTGCGTGAGAGAAAGAGAGAGAGAGAGAGAAACGGTTGTCTTTTATTTAAGCTAAACAATAGCTTTTGAGTTTAAGATGTTTGTAGCATGATATTTGACCTGAAGGAAGTTTTACAGATGATAGCCGTTTAGTCGAAGGACAGCTGAAGAACAAAAGATTGTTCCTTTTAAAACTTCAAAGTTTGAAATTGTTCTAAAGCTAGAGATTATTCTGAAAATCCAAGAGAAACGTGTACGCTTCGAAAATAGGAAAAGCGTCACAGGTCTTTTCCTGAAAAGCGGAATCTTCTCTTCTGGAATGGTGTTGTGGGGGAGGAAGCACTTTTAATGGACATGGGGCAACAGCAGATGCTGTAGGTCACCTGGGTCAACACAAACACAGACAAACCCACACACACACACACACACACACTCGCTTCTTTTCTTTATCGCATTAAGACTGCTCGGAAGCCTTCTTTGTAATACTTCTTATTCTGTAAGTATAAAAAAATTATCAAATTAAAATGAAAATGTCATATGTTTTCTTTTTCTTAATACCCAAAATAAACACCACAGATGCAGATAGTCGGGCTCTCCACTCAGCGGTCGGTCCGGCATTTGGTGTTTACTGTGGATTTTGGCTTCGTGGACTCACATAACAATACGCAGATTTAGAGATTTTAAAGGAAGTTGTGGGGCTTGCATTAGGAGAATAGAGACATTCCCCTCACCCTCTCTCCACACGCATACACACACACACACACACACTCTGCCTCTGTCAACCCGTCTACCCAAACCAGATGGCTGATGCCTAGGTTGAGCTTGACTAAGCTAAAATACCTGATTACAATTCACCGATACAATTCAAATATCGTACCCTGGCTTAAGGCTAATGCTACGGTAACAGTATCATTTATTTTCTGCCTGTAGTCTTTATCCATGTCTTACTGGGCTCTGAGCTCCTAAACCCTTTCACCAAACAGAAACAGATCAAATAACGCCATTGCATTGTTTCTTAGTTTTACAGCTGAGACAACAGATATGTATTATTATTAAAAAAAAATAAATAAAATATATGTATATATATATATATATATATATATATATAGGCTATAATTATTTTTTAAGGTGTATATTTAACACCAGCACTTAAAAAAAACAAAAAAAAAACATTTATTTTAAATGTAAAAAATTAATTTAATTAGTTGAAAAAAGAAGAGTTTTTTTTTCTTTTGTAATATGTAAATATTTAGTAATCTGATAAATGCACATACATTAAAATACAAGAATAAATCAATGTAGTTTTTCTGACCATTTTCCTCATGACATGAGGAAAAATTATATGCATTTATGTATAAATTATATTTAAATGTTATTAATACATTTTGAAATATTGAGAAAAAAAAGATTTTAGGTTTGAATATGCATTGAACACAACTAATGAATAATATTCCATATTAATGGTGTTACATTTTAATTAACGCTTAAAGGCAAACACAATATTTCAGAAAGGTTAAAGACATCCTTGCCCTATGATAATAATAATACAAAATGTAACAGTATTATAAATATGTTGTTTTAATAATAATAATAGTAATAATACATTATTATTATTATGGCATAGTAATTCTTTAGTGAGTGACAGCTTTTTGGAGATTTATTTATTTACTTACCATGTAATTTTAAAAAGGCAGTTAAATGCAAAAATGCTAAATTAAACATTGACAGCAGAAATGTTAAACTCAATTTATTGGGTATTGCTGACAGTTATGGATATGTTTTTGAATTACAAAACAAAATGATTTACATGTGCGCTTTTTTTTATATTTTGTTAGTGCAAAAATAATTAGTAAAATAATTATAATTTAAATATTCATATTTGTCTTAAGTGAAGGATATTTTACTCTAAATTTTAGATCTGAGAGTACTGTATGTTCGAGTTTGCTACTAGTTTGTGCTGGAGAGAGGGTGACTGGAGAACTCCTGAACTCTAGACACAGGATCTTACCCATATCCAAATAATATTCATTAGCAATTCAGCTACTTATTTTGTTTGGTTTCCCCCCTGGCAGCTAATTAATGCTTAATCAAAACTGCTGAACTGAACATCACAGAAAATGTAATGAATATTGAAATAAGCCTGAACAAATTTAGAGAATTCTGGCAGCACTTATTTTCAGCAAATGTCATAGCACATGTCCTTTTAATGTACTTTAAACAGATAATCATTCATTTAGAATGCACTATTTTAGTTTAGAAACATAAAATGATGACAATCTCACATTTTCTTGAGGCTTAGACTTTGAGATCCAAAAGTATTGCACTGTCAAACAGTTGTGACTTTTTTTAGTCCGAAGTGATATTTTAATGAAAGTGTCTGTTTGGGCATGTCAAGTTCATTTCAACCTACGATAATCTGGAATATAACACATTTCTCGAGGAATCTGTGAGAAGACTCTTTCATTTTGACACTGCATTGTGTTCTGCCTTGCTTAGTGACTTTTAATGGAACATGATTATTAATGTTCCCTTGCAGGAGGAGCTGTCATGTTTCTCAATGCTGAACACGTGAGGAGGTGGAAAATTATTTTAAAATATACAGTAAATTGAGCTATTTACCATATTTTATTACAAATAGTTGAATTGAAATGCATTTATTGAAATTCCAAATGTTCCTTTGTTTTATTATTCACGTGTCCGCACTACAACAGCCTTTCTCATTTAAATAGATTTATGATTTTTATTTTATTTTTTGGGGGAAAAGTAAACATATGTCTATTTTTACTTCTTGATAAAATCGAGACTGGCATAAAGGGCACCCACTTTCAAATCTTGGTGACAATTCCTGTAAAGTTACTCAAATGCAATCTGACTTGTGACAAGGGGATGTAATTCCTAAAACAGAATATGCCCATCAGTGGAGCCCCAATTTGCATAATGAGGAGACTTCCATTTCTGCTAGCAATATTTTTGACATCTCCAACTTGGAGCTGCGCTCGAGCAAAGTGAAAAACGTCGATAGGGATGAGAAGAGAAAGGAGTGAAAGCAGCGGGCACTGTCTGTGTGTGAGGAGGGCACACAGAGCTGAACAAACACACACACACACACACACACAACTTTGTCTCTCAGAAACACAGAGGCTCATTCGACTTTGGCAGTGGACTGAAGCAGTGTAGCTCAGAGCAGTACAAAAAGCGAACACAGAGCGCCACCACAGGAAAAGCTTTTTTGGACTTTAAGTGACAGCCTGACAAAAATGACCGTGCTGACATTAATTCCATGTAGCTCTTTTGCTCTAATTGTTGATTCAATTTGCTAATTACTAATTTGATTTAAGTGGCAGCCAAGACTCCATGTGTTGGGGACATAAGCAATAGAAAGGAGAATGTACTGAGGCTTTTGTGATGGCTTGTCATACAGGGCTAACAGAGGAGTTATGAATATTCTATGAGTTCAGTCTTAATAGTTTCTGATCTGTTTATTTTTGAAAACAGTGCTCCACAAAACACACCACCGGTCCTGCGCTTGACATTTACAACAACACAAACCCGCTCATTCAAACACAAGTGGTACTGAATTGCTTTTCTACTGAAGGAATCTATAAAAACTTCAATGGTACATTAACAAGTATGCTGTTTCTCAGATTTAAATATCTTTTTCAGCAAAGTATTAATGGGCGAGTTTGGTAAAAGACAAACAAATATATATATATGTGTATGTGTATATATATATATATATATATATCTATATATATATATATATATATATATACACATACACATATATATATATACACATACACACACACACACACACATATATATATAAATAGCAAATTCTGTAACAATGCTTTGACGCTTTGTAATGCAACATCAATTTAACATGATTTTTTAAAAACATTGGTTTTAATCTAATAACTTTACGGAATCTTTAATCAAAACTTACCTCATTTCTGCTGCTTAGATCTTCAAGCAGTAAGTAAACAGTAAAGAATCTTTGAGTCTTTGTTCATAGAGCTGAGAGGATCATTGTTCAGGGATACTCACAAACAGTAGGCTTACTTTCTCCATCCAGACAAGCAGATACATCAAGTCATCAAGTTTCTTGTTGTGCCTGTCTTGTTGTGATCTTTGGTCCTGTACAGTTTCCTCTGGTCTTCAGATGTTTGTAATTATTCAGCTGTGTATTTCCAGAGAACCTTTTTATGGATGAAAGTTTGAAAACACCAGAAAAGCATTGCTTTTGCTCTTATATTCAGTGTGGTTTTGTTGGACTTGCAAATGATGTGTTGATCTTGAACAGCATTGGCGTTTTTAGATGGAAATACATAAAGATATTGCATGTTACGATGAACAGTTTCTCTAATTAGAATAACAGAATAATCTCTTGGATAAATTTGGGTTGCTATGGTGACAGTGAATAAATATGGCCATGTAATTTATAGTTCATACATGTGAATAGATTTTTTTTTGCTAGTTGATTTAATAATTTGTGTGTTTTTTGGGAGGTTTGAGTAGATGTTCATGTAGTTGTACAATATCTTAATTTCGCATTAACAGAGATTTTAAATGTATATTTTATTGCTATAAATTCAATGTTTTATTAATTTATATATTTTAATTTACAGGGACATGATAAATATAGAAATATAGCTTCTGTTTAATTTGAGACGTCAAAAAATATATATTTTATATGTAACATATATATATATATATATATATATGTATATCCACAACATATCAGAACTGTAAATATCCTTTTGCTGTATATTTTCTTGTCCTATAGGAGTTATACTACATAAACTTTTTTCACTTCAACAATGGAAATACGTATCTTGTGGTTGGATGGAGCATGTGGAGTTTCAGTTTTAGGCGTTTTATATTTGTATTGATAAATAAACATTATTTAAAACATCTGTCAAGCCCTGTTAAATATCGTTGGCATGGTTCAGTGGCTTTCAGAACCCTGGGCATGGAATATTTAATTATCGTACTAACTGAATAATCAAAAAGTCAATTTCCAAACCGCTGCCTGCCCGTGTTCTGGAGACAATTGCATTTGTAATATTTGTATGCGTAATCTATGTCTCGCTGCTGTGTCCCCACCCACAGTCTTACGGGGGGAAATGGAGTGTATTTACACTATAGAGACTCAGATCAGACCTGCTTCAGCTCTTATTAATGACTTTAGCTTTAGAGCTTGTCTTTTACTGTCATGCAGACAGACGCTGGTGATACTGATATGTTGATATAGAATTTAATTTATATAGAATATAAAAAAAGTATAATAATAAAACTAATACAGCATGCTAACACAATAATATACAAATATAATACACTTATATTGAAACAATATTATTAATGTAACACAACAACAGCAATTCAAAATAAAAATAATTTAGACAACAATACACATACAACATACAAATATACTTTTGCATATTAAAACCATATTATTAATATAACAAAACAACAAAAAACATTCAAAATAAAAATTATTCTGAACAGCAAAAATAATATTTTTTTATCGTTGCTGCTGCTGTTATTTACGCTGTTCTATTATTTATTTATTTTTTAGAATGCTAACATTTTGGTTTGATATTGTTTAAAAATTATATTGTTTAATAGTACTTCACACTACATTTTTTAATACTTATTTTTTACTACATATTTTTTTAAGTGCGACACTATTTAAAGGTAATATTTAAAATTCTGAAAATCATTTACACTGAAAGCGCATTTAATTTTTTGCAATACACACACACACACATTTATTTGTACACCCTTAAATTTGAAGGTTGAATTTTATTACAGAAATTTCCTATAAACAAATGATTTAATTCTTTCAGTGTTACTGACCCTTACTGTCTATATCCGATGCTGTCTTTCCTGTACAATGAGATCATTGTTTTATTTAGCAGGCTGGCTCCCCTGTGCTGGCGTGAACGTGTATCCGTGTGTGTTTGGCAGGCAGTACCAGACTGGGTCAAACCAGCTTAGTTCCGAGCCGCTGGGTGACCTGGCTTGGTGGCGTGCTTGCCTGCTCCCAATGACCCGTATGATTTCATTACTGAGAGGTGAGGGACACACACACACACATAGATGAGTGAGCTACTTTGCTGTAAGCCTCATCTGCCACGTGGAAGGGGTCACACAGACATGCATGACCCACAAACACAAACAGACAGTTACAAACACAAATATGCCTCACTTCACGCACGGACACGTACAAATGCACATAAACACACAGTCTCACCACCTAGACACACAGACACATGCATGCTTATAACTTAAGTCAACAGGCACTTTTATCACTTAAACCTGTAGAACCTCGAAAATCCTGAATTTTGTATTACGCACAATACTATGCTGATGCCTTTAGCATTTTTTATTTAGAAACACAGCGGTTACGCTCATCACTCTGCGTTTTAATTTAAGCAATTTGCACTCATAATATCAGTATTTGAGTTTTGGAGGGCGTAAAGGTCAGGAAAAAAAAACTAGCTTCAATGAATCCACTAGATGGCGGTGTAGGTTTGTGCTGGCCGTCGTTTTTGTTGGGGTGGAGATAGAAGTTGTTCTCTTTGGCATTAAGCGCAGCGACACAGGACAAGGCCTCAGAGACAAAACAAGGACATGTGCTTTGATTTGCCATTATTTGCATATACTATTAAGCAACCCGAAGCATTCAAATCAATTTATATATCTCTCTTTTGAGAGTTTTGAGCACTCCGTGTCAATATCCGCATTAGCTTAAATTCCTTGTTTAATTGTGAAGTCTTTTGTCTAGGCATCGAGTTTCTCTTCAACACATGCTGTGTCCAGTCCGGTGTTTCAGAGATGTGTGTCTGACAGCCCTCACTGGAAGAAGTGAGTCTTGATTACAGTAATCATCCCAATGTCAGAATGAATGAGTGCAGAGGAGGAGTGTACAGTGCAGCTGCCCACTTCAGCAGCACCTGACACAAAGCCCCTGCTCTCTTTCACCCTCTCTTTATCCGTCTCTTTCTCTCCCTTTTACCTCTCCAAGAACCGTCCAGACTAAAGAGGCAGAGGAGGCTCGAGGGAGACAACTTACACTGGCCTGCTAGCATGAGCTGACACACGAATGCAAGGCTAGGAAAATCCATTCAACCCAGTGTTGTTTCAAACCTGCATAACCTTTTTTTTTTTCCTCAGTGGAACACCATTTGTGAAGAATTTACAGATGTTTTCCTGAGAAGATTGAAGTTTTTAAGCTTCAAAAAAAGCACCATAAAAGTAGGATTCTGTGTTTTCCAAGCCTTATGGATTCATACAGCTCTGTCTGAGGAACAGACCAAAATATTTAAGTTGTTGTTCACTGAAAATACTGACATCTACTCTAGCTCAACTAACCGTGTTTTTGGGACTTGTGAGGTAAACTAGTAATTATTTTCGAATATTTGGTAAGAAGGATTGATTTATGAATCAAAACTTTAACTTTCTAAAACTCACCGGAGAGAAAAACTAAATTATGACATAATTTTGGTTCATGTTGACTGCTTGTATTCCTTGCATTTTTAGCTCAAATGCTTTATTCCACATGCATTCACTGTAATTCCGTGGAAAACGATAGCCAGTACATTCTTCAGAACTTCTCCTCTAGTGTTTCACAGATGCAAAAAAGTCCTTCAGGTTTGATATAGCATGAGGGTGAGTAAATGATGACAGAATTGTCATTTTGGCTGCACTACTCCTTTAAGCCCTACTAATAAACAAATAGAAACAAATTTCTATTTTGAAGTGCTCCCCAGTTCAATTATGTATTCAACTCATCCTCTCTAAGCCTTTCTTCCTCTTTCCTCTCCTTTCTTCTTGTTTCCCTCGCTCCCCTCATCCCTTTCTAATGTTCTGATGCTCCATTCTCTGTTTGCAAGATCGGAGCATAAAATGCATGGAGAGGAGAGACTGGGGGGAAATTGACTCTAACAAATAGCTTGAAAGGAATGCACGGCATATCAAACTAAAGCCCGCAAAGACAGACAAAAACACCATCATTTCCTCCCAACTTCTGATGTCGATGCACAACAAACTAGCGTGCCAATGCCAGCAGAATGAAAATAGAGACAGAATCAGTCTGTGTTTTGTTGCGCTGTCACTTTGACGTGACTGGGAAGTTGCCTCGACGTGTTTGGCTAGGAGAGGAGAAGAGAGGAGCTTGTTTGATTAGCATCATCTCAGCGGTGTCAGTTACCGGCTTCCTCTTCACGGTTTAAAGGGCCAACTGAATCTGCCTCAGAGCATTCAGAAAGAGTAAATTCTTTTTTTGTTCTTCTGTTCGATCACAAACACTATAAAAGCAACATCTACATGTATGCAGAGACTATAACTTTCAGGAAAAATGGGCACTTTTCATATCTGGCAATGAGCGCCTGTTCTTTTTGTTTGCTTTGATAACGTAAGAGGCAGGTATTTCTCAATAGCGTAAAAAGGCCCGTCAAAGCTTCTACCGCCATTTTCTTTATAAAACAAGGCTTTTGCTGAATATCAGCACTCCATCCATCTCTGGATATATGTGTCCATCACTAATATTCAGCAGGTAAAGTAGTAACCTTTCCACACACAGATCAGGAGAATACTAATGTCCTGTCGCTCTGTTGTTTTAAAACAACTAAATTACCTCAACCATCAGAGGCTACTGTGAAAATCACATAACGTGCTCACAACCGCTCTCTTCAAAGTCTGAACGCAGGGGACAGAAGCACGCAGCGAGAGAGGTGGTAATGACAGACCATTATACACACACATTTCAGGAGAGAAAGGAGAAAACACAACTGAGGTATAACAATGAGCTTTCAGCATGCATCTGTGACACAAGGAAATGACTCTACTCCTTTTATTAAAGTGCTGGTTATTTTCCTGTTGAGATACACATGTTAAGAATATTTACTTTTTCTGTCAGCGCTCTCACCGACGTGCCTGACGGATGAAAATTCTCATTGTTTTTGCATTAATGCGTGCGTATTTAAAGAGACCGCGTCTCTGTTGTGTTTTGATCTTCCAGTTTTCATAACACACGCAGAACGTTCCATTGCTGCAGAACGGCGCTGATGCTTGTCGTCGAGGTGTATAAGCTAAACCTAAATGGATATAATCTGCAATCACTTTTTTGTATCCTGTTATTTTTTGAAAGCATTAATAATTTCTCTTTTTCACAACAGGCCTGTCAAGCGTGCACTTCGGCACCTTTCTGCTATTTGATTTCCCATGGTGCTGAATCAGTCTATCATTATCTCTGCTTTAGGTGAGCCTCGCTCCATGAAACAGGCTTTTTACAGGTAGTTACGTTAAAATATGCTCCCCCTGTGACTGTAGCCAAATCTGTTTTAGCCGTGCTAATGTGCTGGGTTTCGTGCATAAAGGCTATCGTTAGCGTATGGCGTGAAAGCGACACAGACTGCTAATGCTGCCTCATCAATTGGTGTCTGCCAGACCTCTGCTAAAACAGAACTATTTTGGCCCATTACCGCATTCCGGAATGGTTTTGGCAAAATATCTCCATGACTCTCGGAATTAGCCGGAAGGGCATGTGGACGGTGGCCTAGTTATACAGGTTATGGTTCTGTTAAGCAACCTGCGGCTATAAAACAAGCGAGCTGTTTCACGAGGAATGATCAGCGGTTTTAATAGTCATTATCAGGTTTAAATCCACATAATAGATGGCTTGTGTCCAGTTTGCAAACCCTGTTCATTTTTACGCCTTCTCGCATACCTGCTTGGGTCTTCAAAAGAAGACATTTTGCTGTGTGCTGCACAACTTGCTGTATACCCTGAATGCCATATAAGTTGCTTTGGATAAAAGCAAATCTAAGAAACTAATGAATGGAAAAGTACCTTTCAGTTCCATCTTCTTCACGTAGCTAAAACCCCAACCTTTCTAACACAAGCCTTTCAGCCTTCTCCAAGCATTTATCGCTGATCCTTTCCGTTGTATATGCAGCAGGAGGTAAAATGACGAGCAACTGATCCTCAGACCTCTTGGCCCTTTCTCCCCACAACAGAGTGCATTCTGGGTAATGAATTGCCCCGCTCCTGCTTATTAACCTCTCCTAATGAAATCGCTAGGACACCATTGTTCCTCTAATGAACCTTCAATGACAGGACACAGCCCCATCTTTGTCCTTCGACACCACTGCTAAATTAGAATTCCTTTCTTTCCTCCTTCCCTCCCTCTCGCTGTTTCTGGAGGGCAGTGGGGAGATGAGCGTGTCCTAGCAGCTTTACCGTTGCCCAAGCTACGCCGAGGAAAGGACTGCGAACGGATTCCCTGGTCTACGGGTTGGCCGTGGCTGCAAGCACCCTTATATTAGCTCTGATTAGCACCTCCAGTATGGATCTGCGGCGCTAATTACTTGTGCTGTCGTGGTTCACTGAGATTTAAATACCAGCGCCATCCCATTATCCCCAATCCCTGAAGTCTAGCCCTGCCAACTTACACTATAGAGCATGCGTACCTCACTGCAGGGTTATCGATACAGGCTCGGTGCGCTGTAGCCTAACCCTTTTGGTGTGAGTTCCGTGCAGACTATCTATCTGGCCTAGTTCTGGACTGGCCCAGGTTTGGCCTGAGCAAGCTGAGAAACAAAAGGGAGGGGGTCCGTAGAGGAAGGGTGTTTTCACACAGGGTCTGGGGAGGGAAATCACCACAGGGTGGGGCCCGCCGGATCGCACTGTGCATTTGGAGACAGGCCCAAGCCTCTTGGAGTTTGCATCTAGCCCCCCAGAGTGTGGAGGGCTCGCTCTTTGCTCACCCCACAGATACTAATTACAATTCACATGTCACACTCGCAGGATAATGGGAGTCAGGAAGCAGAATTAGAATATTTCAGAAGCCTGCGGGGGTGTTAGCGCAGGAGAGGAAAGTGTGTCTGTTTCTCTGAGACTTGGGGGTGGGGGTAACTTACACAAGGGTGGTGAAAATTGTCGCTATATTTGGCATCTCGGTGTGTGCTTCTGCCCCTTGTATCTGGCCCTGCTACCCCTTCTTCGCACGCCGGGTGTGTGCTGGCACGGTGATGGCTGTCTGTTAGACTAGATTGAGTGGCATCTGCTGGGTAAAGGGAAAGGGCCGGCCTGGCTGTTGGCAAGAGGTTGGCACGAGGTTGGCACACATGGCGCACAGGGTACAGAGGGGGCGGCAGTGCCAGCAGCAGACTCAGGCTGGCCTGACAGCATGACATCTTCTGGAATGAAACCGCTCCTTTTGCCTCTCTCTCTCAGCTTCGTTTCCTTTTCTCTCACCACCCTCTCTCTAGTGGGTCTCACTCGGTTGCTCGTCCTGCTCCCTCAGTCATTTATCCCATCTCTCACTTGTTCTGCCACCTTTTATGACAGTGACTTGCTCCTCTCTTTCCACTAGCTCTGCACCTCTCCCCCTCATCTCCATTTTATCCTCTTACCAAGACCACGTATTTAAAATGTTTCTTGCTTGTGTTTTCTTCTTAAGTCCCATGTGGGCATTTTCATCCACCCTTGAGTGTTGCTAACTGAATCTCTGCTCAATTCCATCTATAGTCAATTTGCATGCATGTTTGCATGTGCGTGTATGTTTGTGTGTGTGGAAGTTTTCTGATAAAACAAACACTGTTAATGAACCACTGTGCTGACATCTGCAGGAACCCAACGACTAAATTAATGCGTGCACCACATATCAAACAGGAGCCTTCCTACTGTCAGCCACTGCATCTCAAAGAGAATACATAACAAGGAGAGACAGTTCAGAGAGAGAGAGAGAGAGAGAGAGAGAAAGACAGAGAGAGAAAGAGTGAGAGCGCTGTAACTCCAGTCCTGCCCAAGCCACAGAGAAATACTTCTCTGCAGAATCCTCACGAAATTGATGCCTTAAAGGATTAGTTCACTTAAAAAAAAAGCTATAATTTACTCATCTTCATGTAGTTCCAAACCTTATATGAGTTTCTTTTTGGTGTGAATCACTAAAGGGGATTCACACTCTTTTTTTTGGTGCAACAATGGAGATTGGAACTTTCAACTTTCAAAAGATGCAGAAACATAAAGGTATCATACAACATTATTTCAAGTCTTCTAGAGGTTTTTATGTAATGTACAGGCCATCAGTTATTTATAAATCAACTTTGTCTCAGAGAGTTGAACTGGATCAATCAAATTCACGGATGAATCATTTTGTGAACAATTCATTTCTAATCAATGATCTGGCATTGCTAGTGCTCTTATGAACTCTTGTGAATGTACCAAAGAGAGCTAAGGTAAATGTTACAATTCTCAATGGATAACATCTTTAGTTTTGTAGGTCCTTCACACCAAAGTATGGTAATTCACCAGAAGAAGAAAGATATACGTGAAAGTAATTTCAACTTGGCAAATTTTGGGTGAGCTGTTCTTTTAACTCCAAGAAAGCACTTTCTGAAGTCATAATATTCAGTTCTATTTCTAAAGAGCCATGCAAAGTCTTTTAGTATCAACCGTTGTGACTTTTGTCTCTGCATAAACCCAGCGTAAAAAGACATTTTATTGCACTTCTAAAGAGACTCTTTGTTCTTCGTCCACTAAATAACTTTTCACTAATCAGTGTGACCGTTTTCTGGGAAGAATTAACCTGTTCTAATGTAAATGAATCCAGGGAAATATAGTGATGGATGATGGGGACACAAGCGTCATGTTTCACCCTGCTGCCGTCATGCAATGATTGCTTCTGTGCCAATTCACTGTTGAGTGACAGGCCCCCAGACAAGTCACGACTGCTGTGATGCCATCACTCACCTGAACTGATTCAGTCTCTGTGAAAGTACCATTCTAATAGGATGCAGGAGGACAAACAAAATGTTACGAATATAGTGTATGTGAGAACATATTAATGACAGAATTGAACAGCTATACATTTTCCTTGAAGACGGTGATGTACTTTTTAGTAGTTTTCCCAAAAATTGTCTTATCATTTACCCTCATGTCAAATTTTTGACTGTGTAACACAAAACATTATATTTTGAAAAATACAATATATTTTTTTTCTTACAACGACAGTCTTTCTAGGTACAAAATTGCAACACTTATTATTTAGCATAAATATAAATATTAGAATCTTATATAAGAAGAGCGTCTGTGGCAAGAGCTACGTCACCCATACCAAGCAGTCTTTCTCATCTTTTTAATATTTTTCTCACATTTTTCTCACTTTAAATGCCTATAAGCATCCTTCACTGAATATGTATTTTCTTATCTAGTGGAATAACAAATTATTGTAAATGATCCTGTACTAGTTTTCAATTCAATAAATTATATAGGTACGTGTGATTGGATCACATTGAAGATTCACTGGTAATCTTCAAAAAGCAATGCTAAATGCAATTCACCTTTAGATTATCAACAAACTGGATATGAAATGCACGTTAAAGCCAGATGTGAAATGATCTAACTTGTTTATTGATTGTAATAAATGCTGCATGTTAAGAAACTGAGGAAACATGGTAAGGAAAGGAATCTAAGGAACATTTTGGCTCTTCATTTATCCTCCCGCTTTTCGTGAATTGACCTTTATGATAGATCACCGTCACAGTCTTGTGTAATCTACTAATGTGTACAGTAAATTTGTCACTTACCAGTTTTGTAAGCATTAATTCTTTTTTTTTACACCAGCAGCATTTAGATCTGAGTGATAGAGACACGGTTGTTTGTCTTTGTGATTAAAAGGCGAGGAGACTGTCCTTTTAATCAGAGAGCATGCATTATTACAACCTTGATTAAAGCTGCCAAATCTTTACGTTGTCATCTCTCATCAAGGCAAACAGGTAGGATGCGGTTTTGATTAATTCCACCCTGCGAGTGCGAGAAAGAGTGTGTGTGAGTGTATGATTGCCCAAAGGACAAATCATGACAACCATCAAAGGAATGCAAAAATCACAATTGCACATCAAGTCTACAGATCACCATACTCTGTCGCCACAATATTTGAGGAGCTCAAGCAGTCCCCTGTAAAAAACGCTTGTACTGTATATTTTAGAGATTAAGTCACCTCTTTTCCTTGCTTTTCTCTCTCCTTCTGTACCTGAGCCAGTGATTAATGAGAAGATGCGGATGATTCAAGCGCTCAATGGCTCCTCGTGATGTGATGGTGTCACCAGCAGTGACAGCTGTATGCTGGCAGAGGCCAGAATCTTCTCTGTTGTACAGAAACTACTGTCAGTCATAAAGTCTTTGAATACATCTAATAAAAATGAATACAAAGCTCAAGTGATCTACGTTTTTTAAACCCATTGTGACCCATCAAATGCAAAGCTATCATTTCATAACTGATGATGTTACCACCAGGCATGGAATGAATCTGCATATTCCTTTGGTATTTTCTATGCTGATTTTAAAGGCAGAATTTATTCAATTAAATCAGTAAAATGTTTTAAAAATAACTTGTGGGGATAGTTGTGACACCTCTTGTTCTAAATTTTGTATTCTTTGATGTCAAACATTTATTTCCATTTATTGCTGAAGTTGAGGAGACAAGTTGTTGAATAAAGTTGTTATTTTTGTTTCCTTGAGTATGAAAAAAAAATTCTCATCGCTTCGAAAAATTGCTGTTGAACCCCTTAAGCCCCTTCAGTATACATTTCTGGACCTCGATTGTGGTAGTACCCTTGCTGTCTTGGGGGTTGGGTTGTTTGGAGTTGTTTTTTTTTTTTTTTAATGCTGGTTCTTTCAAGCTTGGTAGTGCTAGTGGATAGTGACCCTTGTTTGAAGCTCCATAAATCGTATATTGTGAAACTAACCTATACATCTCCACGGGGTTAACAGGGGGTGTTTTCTGAAGCAAATTGATAGGTTTTGTAACCAAAATATTTAATTTTTTTTAAAATTATAACTCAAATCACTGATGTCTGGCAATGGCTGTATGCGTGTTCACGAGAGAGTCAAATTCCTTGGCTGACCTCTGACTCGACGTATGACACACTGTAGCTGCATTCGTTCTTATAGTGAAATCCTCCGATTTTTCATGTTTTACTCATGTGTTAACCCACTGGAAGTGTATGGGTTAGTTTTACGAATGATATATTCGATTTTTGAAATAAGGGCCACTGTCCACCGGCATTAATAAACTTGGAAGAGTCAGGATATATCTGTAAAAAACGTGTGACTGTGTTAATCTGAAAGAAGAAAGTAATTTAGCTTGGGGTCATTTGAATTTTTGGGTGAACTATTCCTTTAACGTGTGTTCCGAAGATGAACAAAGGTTATGGAACGAGTTTGGAATGACATGAGAGTAATTAATGACAGAATTCTCAATTTTGGGTGAACTATCCCTTTAAAGCTACCTTTGTTACTTTGCTACAACTATTATTTGTCTCTACATTAAATGTTTCTTACCTGAAAGCTTAGACAAATTTACTGTGTAAATGTAATTTGATTCAATTCTGTGGAGCTTTTTGTGCAGATTTTGTGTGGGTTTGGTAATCACTCAAATATTTGAGATGCTTGAGATATGGTGTCATAGATTTTAAGCTCAGTAAAGGCCTTTTTAGTGCAACCGATCCTGCGCACACTTCAGCTGTTTTATGAAAGAAGTCTTGTCTTTTTGTTCTTTTCTTTTGCTCTGCCTTTCTTTTGCAATTCTTTTTCTTTGTTTGTTTCTGTCTTACAGCGTATGACCTCTCGGTTCTGGCTACCACAGTGCTCACATTAAAACAGCTGCAATATCTCGTCATGTCTCTAGTCCCTGAATGCAGGGTTTGTGTTTGGTGAAGCGGAAGTTGAAAGCCTTTATTTAAGGGCTCGTGTTTAAGGGTTCACTGGCCCTGACCTCTCCTCTAATGTCCCACACTACTGACTCTGGTTGCACATAATTCATGCCATCAACCGAACACACACACACACATTTTTCTCTCTCCATCTTGTGCCCTGTTTCGGCTCCTGAGCTTTTGCCCCATACTGCGGATCGCTGACCCCTGTCGCTCTGCAGGGGGCCGTCCCATCACACCTGGCATCAGTTCAGACCCCCATCAGCCCAGTCCAGCCCAGGGGAGTGGGTCAGCTCAGCTCCACTGCACCTGTAGACACACACACACTTGCCCACTTTATTCAGTCTTAAGGCTTCAACAGGAGGATTTGCTGACTGATTTACTTTAGAGGACAACGAGGGCATCCTTCACTTTGCTTCACGCTCTTCCCTGTGGCTTTTAGACACAAACTCAATGCTGAAACAAAGACAGACTGAAGACTGAACTGATCTATGACATAAAGACAAGGTTAAAGGCCTGTTCACAACATATGCGAATTTTGGCATGTGCGACAAGATTTTGAAACGTAGCTATGCATATAAACTCACACCAAGTCTGAAAAATCGGCACTTTTGAAAGCTTCCAGGTTTGTTGACCACATTAATGTTCTGTAGCACTTCACTAAATTATTCAAACTTCAAAGAGCCGTATAGCTCTTTGAAGCCAAGTAAACCTAATAAAATGACAATTTTGATTTTATTAGGTTATTTTAAAGATCCAGGAATGCTGGGTGACATCTGAATGGGGCAACTTCCCAACTAACCCACCGCTAAACCAAAAAAAGTAGTGTTATTTACGAATAGAGAAAAAAAAGTGTTTCTATACCATTTAATTACTGAGAAACAACAGTTTCACTTTTTGTAACAATTTCAGACAATGAACACAATGCCATTTCAGGCCATTTTTTATTTGTTCAAATGAGCTTATATTATGTTATATTATATTTTATCATAATCTAGAGGAAAAAGAAAGTCATTCAAGTTTTGTATGAAATGATGAGGGTGAGAAAATAACAGAAATTTAATTTATCTTTAAATTTAACACTGATTATTCAGGTATTAAAATAACCCTGTTCAAGTCATTCTGAGTGATAAGAATGAACATAACTATGCATAAAGATGGTTCTACGTCAAAATCAATGTTTATTCTTATTTAAAACATTTATTCTCCATTATATATATGTAAGCATAATGTGCATGTTGCGACTATAACTTCAGCAATTTACAAAATGTAAAGCTTGTGCGCACACACTGTGCCATTTTGTGTTAACACCTCTCACAAGCCCCTGTGGTCCCTTCCTCCTCCAGACATGACATCATATGCGATAATCATGACTCAGCACTTCGGCCTCGCTGCCACAGAGGCTGATTACACGCTCATTATGTGTATAACGTCGTGTTAGGAGGTGTCTAATGCAATTACTTTACGTACGTACTGCATTTCAATAGCACTCCCACACAGACACACGCAAGAGCCAACCAGTGACACAAAATCAATGGGCATATATTCCCGCCTCTGTGTGTGCCTTTTTTTTCCTCTACTGTGTGTATCCTCATCCTCATGCTTGTGTGCTCAGAATGACCTCTGTTTCAGAAGCTTTCAAATGAGCCTGGTGTGGGTAATTAATTATTTCATGGTATAGTGTCTAAATTACAGCTATTTGACAGCTAGGTTTGATGCAGGCGGTGTCACTGTGTGTTTGTGTGCGTATTCGTGCCGTGTGTTTATATGTGTACTGTAGCATAAGAACGTGTCAGTGGAATAACGAGCGTGTCACACCAGATGTGGCTAAATTACCTCAGAGCGTCAGGTGACATGACACTGGAAACAATCACAGTAACAGCGATCTCAGAGTGGGAAGAACATAATATAAAACCCAAAGAGTGACAGACTGACAGATGGAAAGATGGGTGGAGGAAGAGGAATGAGGTATGTGTGTGAAGATAAAGATATAGGAAAGACTGACATGGCTGAGATGTAGAATGTATGTGCAAGTATAAATGTGTGTGATATAGACAAAGAGTGTGTGTGTGCTGGGTGTATCTAGGAACTGGTTAATCCCAAAAATTTACTTTTTGTAACACCAGCCAATTGCAGGGAATGAGACCACAAAAGTACTTATCAGGAAACTCGTTCCTATAAAAATTGTGCAATTTAGACGTTTTACGTTTACTTTTTTTAGTTTAAAGGTAGGCAGTTCTACAAAGAATGAAAAACTTCACCATAAACATTTGTGTGGTATATATACCACTCTGACCTGTCCACCAGTCCACCAGTCCACCAGAAGTTTTTAAGTGGAGTCAAATCTTTGACAGATATTCAGAATGTAGTTTGAAGCACCCAGCATTAAGTAGTGGCAAGTATTTGTATATTCTAGTTTTATGATGTTTACATTGTTCTAGCATTGCGATGCTGCACCACAATAAACTGTCAAAAAGTAAAAAAAAAAGAAATAAAATGTAAATGCATTAATGGTAAGCACTAATGCACTAATAAAAAGTTTCATGTTACACCACTGGAAATTACAGCCAAAAGATACTGTACTTAATGTGTTAATATCTGTAAGTTGTTAGTTTTATTTTTGTTACTGTACTTGCAGCTCAGAGTAACACATGTCCATTCAATAATTTATGAATATATACCAAATAAATTGCATGGTAAAACATATCTATATGCCGTTAAATGTGGATATGATTTCTTTATTTGAAACGCCTTGTCTTCATAGAATCACACAATCATGTATTTCTTAAAAATAGATTAAATTATGCTTAAAATCTTGTAATGTTTCATAATACAGTAATACTGTATATAATACTTCAATACAGAGGGTTATGCTTAAGGAAAGGATAATGTAAACACCATTACCTTATTATGAGAACTACCTTGTGAGGCTTTAAAGGTGTGTTTATAATTTATGTGACAAAATATGAATGTATTTATGGATTTATAATAAATTAAAATACCGTTAGGTGAGGCACAATGGAATCATTATTTCAATCAGAAACGTGAAGCTTACAATTTCTCTATTTGTATGGTTGTTTATTGAATAGCATGTAAAAATACTCTGTGCTGGTGAAATACAGTCATTGGCTTAGTCCACTTCCATGTTTTTTTTTTTTTTATTACTTTAAGGGTATATCAAAATTATGCTTCACATGCTGTTGATCAAGCTGGACTACCATATATTCTAACTAGTAGAAATTGTTGTGCAACCCAAGTGATCAATTCTTGACCAGATTAGGCTGCAAAGTGAACCAGATGTCATAGATGCCGAAGAATTCTAACCCTAAAACCTAATTGGCAAATAAAAATGTTGTTTCAGGACCAACATGGATGATGATCCAGGAGCATGTCCTACTTCAGTAAATAGGTCTGGGACAGATTTGTATAAGCCTGCTTTCACGCACCAGAGTACATGCACATGCATCTCAGAGCAAGCTATAAATGCTTTAAAGTTATAAATCTTTATTTAACAGCATATGGATTTCAAGACAGAGTGTCATGACTCTGGAAGCCTGTGGCCAGTGAGGGAGAGCTGTGTCGGCTCAGACCCGGAGCTGGTGCAGATGAGCTGGGTAAAAGGCCCTCAGAGGACGAGAGTGGGAGGTGGTCGATACATTAGCATAGGGAGACAGCTGGAAACATGAAATAAACCACATCTGACCTCGTTCACACTCTAAACGTACTACTGAATATCTGTACCATAAGGTTATAGATACAAGGTGACTATTTCCATTGTAAGCTAAGACCTGGATTAAAAGTGTTTCTGTATACTTTAGAAAAGCCACAATTTCTGTTTAAGTTCCAAATGTTCTTCTAATTTTTTATCTAAATCGTGACAAGCATGGTCTGCTATCCAGTCAAGCATCAGTATTCATGTCTGGTGAACACAGAGTATTGTTCCACATGGTTTTGTCTCATTTTTAAGTGTGAATATCCGTTAGATTTACCTTCATTTGATATGTACGAATAGTTAATATAATATAATGGGATTTGGGAAAATTGAGTGATAAACGAGTTATGTGCTGAAGATCAGCCACTAACAGCGTTATTCACATAAACAAATATATATATATATATATAAAGGATGAGTATTTATTAAAGCATTGTTTATTTCACAAAGTCTGTACTCATTTATATATTCCAATAGGTTTGTTGTGCTATTACAACCAATATACTTTTTCAGAGGCTTTATTTTATATGTAGCATATCACTCAAAAACATAATTCTTCGGCTGAATTTATGTAATTCAGTTTACTTAAGGTGATAGTTCACCCAAAAAAGAAAAATGCTGTCATCATTTACTCACCCTCAAGTTGCTCTACTATGTTCAGCAAAAAAAAGAAATGAATTGAACTTTGGAATAACATGAGGGTGAGTAAATGATAACAGAATTTTCCTTTTTGGATGAACTGTTGCTTCAATATTAACTAAACAACAATAGTTATAGTTCAAATACAAATGTAAACCAGTTTTGTAGGTTTTAAACAGTGAAAGTTGTAACAAAATGTTCAAGAATGGAGTTAATATTAGCATGGTTGTTAGCTAATTTTAATTAAAGATTTTAAAATGCATAATTTGCTCACCCCTATGCTGTCTGAGTAAGTGTAATTTGTAACTTTTGGGCATTTGCGCTACAACTAGATTCATTTGTCACTTTTTTTTTACACCATCTGCCAGCAGTCTTGAGGAACAGTTTGCGGCAGGTCTAAGATGTGTAGAGAAGTGGAGAAACGTGATGAACAGAGGCAGGAAAGAGAAGGAAGGGTTGTTAAATGTAATGAATCTATAGACATGTGCCTGACTGCTATTGTTGCCTGTAATTACAGCCATGTTCATCTGGCCTTGTTTCTCTCACACACTCTTTCTTTCTCTCACTGACAGACGGTGTGATTTCTCTGTCCCCGTAAATGCAAGCTCAGAGCCTTCTCTCATAGACACTAATATTAAAGAGAGAATATAACACTAATTAAAATGGCAGTGGCTCTCCATTCAGTTGAAATCGGGGAGAGATAATCCTGGAGACCAGCAAGGGCTTTTCTGCTTTGTGCACACAGCATTTATGGGGTCTTTATGTCAGAAAGGAAGTTTTGGATCATCTCTCACTCTGTAATGAAACTGTGCAATTCATTTGTCCGTTTCAGGTGGGAAAACCCCAAGGACTATGTTTAACAGTCCTGCTAATTCAGTCTAAAATAATATCAGCTATGTGTGTCTAAACAGTGTAACCTGTGTACACCGTCCATAAGAGAGTGTGTGTTGGTTTACTTCACTATTTATTTGAGAACAAATTTGTACACAGAAGTAAGCTACAGTAAATATGACAACTAACCTTTGGAGAGATCCGAAGATGCCCTTGATTGGAAAAAAACATTCATGCATAAAATATTTTTTCTTTTCCATTTCTAAAAATACATAGAGTTTGGTTTGCTTGTGTATTTATTTATTTATGGATCAGAGGTAGAATTTAAAAGAAGTTTTTATGAAAACAATAGTCTATTTGAGTTTTAAAATGACAAATATCTTGCAAGCATTTATGAACACCCTTCGTAAAACTTAAACTTTAAAACTACATATACTAGGGATAAATACACACACACACACACATATATTTATATGTATTGTATAAATATGTTTTTATAAATATAAAAAATCATTTTATAAAATAATAATTATTACTATTAATTATTATTAGCACTTTTTTGTATCTTATCTGCCAGCAAAATAAATTAATTTACAAACAGTGTTTTGAAAGGAATCTTGAATGGTAATAATGAGCTGTAAGCAGTACGTAAATTTATTTATTTATTTTAAACATACAGTTGAATCTATTTATTAAAAATGTGAATATCAGAAATATGTAGAAAATATTATCTGAAAAAAAAAAATATTTTGCAATGTTATCTTTGCATAAAATCTGTGAATTATGTAATTATTTACAACCAGAAAGGAAAATTAAATGGAAAAAATGGTCAATAAATATATAAAGTATTTCAATTTTAAAATACATTGTTTCTATACTGTAAATATACAAATATTACAAAATATCAAAAAAAGAAAAAAAAAGGCAACTAGTTTAGGCAACTAGAGCAAATTAACATTCATTTTACGATTTCCAAGCAATGTTTATGAACAAAATTAAATGGTTATAATGATCTGTAAAAACTCTATAAATGTCTATTTATTTATTTGTTTATTTTAAACATGGACTACCTAGCACACTGCTATATATAGTCAAAAGTGTGTGTGTGTCTGTGTGAATGTTTCAGAGTAACACACTGAACAGTCCTAGTTCTCTGTACCTCAAGTACTGTCACAGAGAGAGGATTGTTATTGGAGACGCTGGTCTGTGTGAGCGTCAGTCCAGCCGGAAAGGTGTTTGGAATCTGTCAGTAATAGCAACAGTATGTATTTCCACATGCTGATCACAAAAAGAGCGAGAGGCAGAATTCTCTTTTACATATGGTGGCAACGCACCTGCTAGCAATTACTACAGCAGAGAAGAAACGTGTGGTGTAGAGCCGAATAGCGGTGGCCTCTCTCTCCCTCTCTTTCTCTCTCACTCAGCACAGCCCCAGGCACTCTAATTAATGCCCAGAAACCTGAAGAGCTGTCAAGATCAATCTGAACCTTATACACTGCAAACTAGAACCAGCTATTTGTTTGCGCTGCAAACGCTCACCCAGTACCTTACCTAGGCATCTGATGCTGTTTATTAATGCATATGTGCCGATCAAACTAGATTCTTTCATTAAACATACACTTCTGACCTATGTTTTTGAGATTTAAGGTATAAATTTGGATGTTTTTGTATATAAATAGATTGTAATGATGACTGAAAATTAATTCGATCCAATGCATTGAGAAACAGACTTTTCAAAACCAATTTTCACTAAATGTTCAGTTATTAAAATAATCTGGTACATCTAATTATTAAAGAGTTTTGTTCAACTGTTTGAAAAATTCTTTTTTTTTTTTTTTTTTGCTAAGGGTGCAGCTCAAAGGGTGTCGTTTTTTCGAGGTTGAGCGAGCAGACGAGAGGACTACAGATTAAAAATTACAAATGAATGATTTTTAAATAATGCTTTTGGAAAAGTGGATTGTTTCTGACTTGGCAATAGAGGATTGCAAATTGGTAACAAATGAGTTTTAGTGGGATTAAGGTGTTTGGAGGGAAGAACCTTTGCATTCATTAAAGAAACATCCAGGTTTTTTTGAGCATTTGTAGGCCAGTCTGATTGTGGAAATTTCATGGCAGATCTTGTATTTGATGTTCTAATAGGCTGTTTTGTTTTAGAAGAAATTGAACGGACCTTAGAAACTGCCTGAAGGATAATGTTTGATCCATGGTCATTTGATAAAAAGGATGTTGGTCTAGGAACATGTCCTTCTTGGCTAAATCACATTGTGCCCTGTCCCAGAGGCAGGAACATGTGTTGGACTGATCTAGCAAGATTGAATGGTAAGTTTATCTCGCTAACTGGACATGTGGAGAGGCAGTCTCTGCATCTGTTGTTGTTGTGTGATAGTCATGTGAGTTTACAAAGTGGCCTGGATTTGGTTAAACAGTGGGCCTCATTTATGAAACTTTCATTATTATTATTATTATTTGCGCATAATACAAATTTGCTCTGCATTCACAAATGAAAAAGACACCATTGCATTAGAGATGAAAACGTTGAGCTTGCAGCAAAATCTGAAAATCACGAATACAAATATTTAGAATTTATTAGAACAAAAGTTCATTCTCATGCTGTTATTAATGAAGCTCTACGTTTTAAAGTGTTATTAGAAATCGAAATAATAAAAAACAACAACAAAAAACTTATTAAAAAAGCTTAACTTAATAAATAAATGGTAACTATTCATTGTTAGTTTATCTTAGCTCATTAACTAATGTTAACAAACACAACTTGTGATTTTAATAATACATTAATAAATGCTGAAATTGCTAATTATTAATTCATGTTAACTAACGTTTTTTTTTTTTTACTAATTGTTGTAAAATGTTACCAAATAAATAAGTAAAAACAAAATGTAAATTTAATTGAATTCAAATATAAATGTTTTTTTAAATATGAAATAAAACTCTCCTTAAAAATAAACAATATGTATGTATTTATTTATCTGTATCTGTATATTCTTATGTTAATTTTCAAAAGGTTCTTTTTAGGGTTAGTTATGGGACTAACTGTATGATACTGCAGGTTTTTGACATGGGATGGAAGAGTAAACTCACACAGATGATAAATAGTTAGTCTTTTCTCTGCTTACTCATTTCTGCATCCACTCTCATCCACCTTGGTTTTATGATCTTCTTCTTCCTCCTCCTACTCCATTTGACCTGCAGTGGATTAATGCTAATTCGTCAAATGTTTGTTTTCTTCTCATTATCTCTTCCCCATCACTTTTTATTTCTATTGTTGACACAGCAGCATTTTATCAGCACTACTGCCTGTGCAGCTGACCAGCCAACAGCAGCAGCGCTACCACCGTGGGTCATTAATAATGCCAGGGCCCGTCTGTTTTGTACCAGCGACTGGAGGACGGAGGGAGGGGAGATGAGATGGTGATCAAACCTTTACTTGAAAGGGTTTGTACTGACAGTATCATGAGTGTGTGTGTATGTGTGTGTGTGCGCGAGATAGTACTGGGTGGTAATGAGGGGCACATATGGGACAGGGAGCTGGCCCTCGTTAACCAGTCTGAAAGAGGAAACATCCTGTCATGGGCACCAGGCACCGGGAGCACCAGACGGGGCATAAACACACACATTTGAGCAAACATACACACACAAATGCACATACTCACTTGACATTGCCAGCGATATTTCATAAAGAACATACACGAACACCAATGAAAAAGATGATTGCTGGTTTAAAAGTCTTTGGTTTTAGTTAAATATACACTATGTAACTTTTGGCCCTCTAGCAGTTGAGGCATAACTAAAATCCACTAAAAGTTACAGTCACACTTTATTGTGTCCTTGTTACATGTACTTACTATTATAATAACAATAAATTATGGAGAATTACACGCAAGTAACGCTAGACCAAACTAGCGGGAACTAACTTGGCAATGCTATTTATAGGCAAACGGACTTCAATAGTAATTGATTAAATAACTGGCATTGTTAGTGACATAAACATTGCTTTGCAAACCCAGCCAATGTAATACTATGTTGATTCATGTTCTATTACGGTCAATTTTCCCCCCTTAGGAGGTTAGGTAAACATTTATGTTTCTCATAAATTAGGCTTCTTTATCTTTAGCTGCATTATGATGATTTCCTAATTCAGAATATGATTACATAGATGGACGTGGCCAGGGAGTATAAAAATATTCATACCACATTCAACATTCATCAATACACAAATTAATGACATTACTTGATAAGTTCATTTGATAAATAAGATTGAAGACAGTAAGTAAAATTATCTTTGCATGATTACTGCCAGTGTTGGGGAGTAACTAGTTACATGTAACGGAATTACGTCATTTAATTACAAAATAAATGTAATTATAATTTGTTACAGTTATGGAGAAAAATGTGTGATTAAATTTCAGTTACCTTTAAAAAAATGTAATGATTACAAAGGGGGTTATATCTGAATTCTCTCTCTCACACACACACACACACACACACACAATTTTTTGGAATTTAGGACAATAACTTTGTTTTATTTCCTATTTGGGTTAATGACATATGCCTTATTTATTTATTTATTTATTTACAATTAATTAATTTTATGATTTTTTTTTCCCATGGCATTGTTAGATGCCAGGGTTTCTTGTCTTAACTATGCAAAGATTTGATTTTAGAACCAGTATCATAGCTATTAAGATTTTTAAAACTGTTTTTAACCTCAGAATGATCTCAAAGTAAATAAGAGGTGTTGAGCCTGATTTTGTGGTGGCTGTGTGAGTTATAAAGTCAGAGCTGTAAGATATAACGTTGCAACTCTGACTTTTTTCCCAGAATTGTGAGATATAAAGTCAAATTTTGAGTGGAAAAAATACTGATATGTTCTCACAATTGCGAGTTTATATCTTACAATTCTGACTTAATATCTCCCAATTGTGAGAAAATAAGCCAGAATTGTGAGTTTGAACTCAATTTATAACTCAAATCACTTATTGATTAATGTGCAATTTATTAATTCTATCATCCTTATATCGTGAACTCTGCATAGTTGACATGCATAGTCGAAACGACTGGATGTAAAATTTAAATATCAATCAAATGCTTACCACAGTGAGTCAATTTTTTTGCTTTTAAGAAAAAAAGTAATTTAGTGTACCTTTATTGTTCAGATAATTTGAAAACAAACAGGCAATTGTATACAGTACATTGAGATGCTACCTGTTTGGGCCGGTGGAGCCCAGCTGGCACGATGCCCCTCGCTGTGGCGCCCAGTGCAGAGGACAAGAGTGCAGGCTACCCTCTTTCACAGAGAGCCCTCACCAGCTGTCACCACAGCCCCGACAACAGCGCCTGTCACTCAAACCCTCTGGGATTTCTGCAGTCAGAGAGAGAGAGTTACAGAATCTGTCCTGGGCTCCCTCTCTCTTTTGTTTGTGGACAGTAAAATGGATTATGTTGCCAGGTTGAAGCTCCTTTGGGGACCTCTGTGTGGATGGAGTAAGGAGCTTGGCTGTGCTGCAAAGATGCTATTGCTGTCACTCCTTCTCTCTCTCTCTCTCTCTCTCTCTCTGTACCCTTTTCACCCGCCATGAGAATGTGCTAAAACACTGCTCAGAGAATAAAGGGGGAAGGAGAGTAGGGAGAACTGACAGTGAGTCTGTCTGAATCTCTCCCATGGCTGTCAGTGGCCTTTTGAAAGCAGCTGATGACACTTCTCTGTAGCACAGCTGCCTGGGTCTGGGCATCTACTGCTGCTGTGTCTCTCAGAATGGTAGTCGCACTGCTAGGAAACTGAGTTGACACTACAGGAGTTTGCCAGACGGATTACCCATATTGGCAGTTTTGTTTTTCAAAGGTATATTTTAACAAAATAAATTTAAGAAATAAAAATGAACCTCATGCTTTTTTTTAAAACTACATGCATTTCTTTTTTCAACCTCATTGGATATAATGTGCCTGTGGAGACATTTCGTATTACGTTGCTTCTTTCATGACACTTGAAATACAATGAAATGTCTAGTGAGTGGTGCTAAAATCATGTTCAGTTTCATCTGAAAGATGCGGATGTGAATCTGGCAATGTTTTATTAAGTTGTAAGCATTGTGTATTTTTGTAATTGAAATTTCCTGTGGATGGTGCTAAAGGGTCTAAAACATACGGTGGCTGAGAGAGCTCAACGCGCTGCAACTTAAGAAAACACCAGCACATGAAGAAAACATTTTCATTAAGTTGACAACACAAGTGCTGCCAATCACAACACGTGCAAATGAAGAAACGCACTGCAAATCCTCAACATACAACAACATACAAACTAAGAAAGCTGGGTATTGCGCGGACCACAATGGAAATGTGTCAAGAGGAACCAAACAGGCGACGGACCTGCAAAGATTTGCAATCGATTTTTTTAAATGATATATTTACCTTGTGAGAAATGGGCTGAGATTGAGTGTAATATTAATTTCTCAATCGTGCACATTTATCATCATTTTCACAACATATAAAAGAATACAACTAATGCATAAAGATTTATTTTATATAATTTGTGTAAAATAAATCATAAAAACATTTGCTGCTTATAACTTTCTAGAGAAATTATGGTTTATAGTAGTAATTGAAGTTGTATACTGACACGTTTTTTCTTATTTAAAAGCAATGTGTTGTGCTATATACAGTGCTATACAGTAAAGAAAATTGACAGGACTTGATTATTGTAATGAAGAGGCGGGAGGTGTGCGGATCCATGTGCAACCATTTATTAAATAACACAGAGTAGAGTCGGGCAGGGTCGATCAACAGTGAACATGAACGTCAGAGGCAGAGACAATAGAATAATCCAGTAATGTAGCAGTGGTCGGATGAACACAGGAAAACACAGGAAAACTCTGATGGTACTTTCACACCGGACGCGAATTGCGCGAATAAATCGCGCTATTCGCGCGTAGTTAGACGCGTGAACATTTTGAGTTTACT
>JAUCMS010000105.1:5596058-5625292 GCA_032357445.1 Enteromius radiatus
AGCTATTTATTTAAATATTTTAAATAAAAAAAAAAAAAAAATATATATATATATATATATATATATATATATATTCTCACAACCCTGTTGTTAAATATTATTAATTTATGTGAATAGAATTCACTGATGGCTAACCTTTTCCAGTAATTACCATTTAAATAACAGGGACCAATACTAAATTATAAAACTTTAAATATTACATAAAATATGCATGCATAAATTAAATAAAATATATAGGCTACGTCTACATGCCTTTGTGTGAATAAATATGATATTTTGTGTCTGATATCAGATTGTGTGCGTGTGTACACTAGTATTGGCTATTTGGCATTGATGTCACCTAACAACACAGTTGTCCCGAGTGGGCTGTTGTGCACAGAGCATAGCATTGTTGGTTTCTTCCGCACGCCAGCTGGCATGACATTGACCATGCCATCGACACACAGCACAATACCCCCTCCAAAACAGCCGCTCACTAAAGTACAAGGAGCCCCGGTGGCATAGAAGAGGCCCAGCACAGAGAAACGCCAGGTGCTTTAAAACGCGTCAGAGATAATGTAGCAGAGAACTAACAAGAATTTAGGAGTTCTACATTGTCATCGGAGTGGTACCTTTTCAAAAAAGTAATATGTACAGTTTACAGTAGATACTAATATGTTTACTTTATAGAGCTAAAGCAATACCCTTGTATCATGATTTTTTTGTTACCTCAACAACTTAGGCTAAACAGTTTATAAAACAACGACAACAAAAGATTGTTTATTAAAATGCTACATTTTGTATTACATCAGGGCTGGACTTCGTTAGGCTTGAACTTGGTCATTCTCAGGGCAAAGATGACACCAGAATAGAAAGATTCTTCATTTTCTTAGCTCAAAGATACATGCACTGTCCATGATTCCCTAGATTTAAAAAAAGAGAAAATATTGTAATATATAAAACAGTGGGTTTTATATTAAATTTATTTATTTTAATTTATTTAATATTTTATCAGCATGGAAAGTAAAGTTTTTTTAATGCCAAAAATCTATGAAAATAAAATATCAACTTCCATGAAGATATTATATATACATTTCCTAACATAAATATATCAAAACTTAATATTTGATTAATGATATGCATTGTTAAGGACTTCATTTGGAAAATTGAGATTTTCTCAATATTTTAATATTTTTGCACCCTCAGATTCCAGATTCCAGTTGTATCTTGGCCAAATATTATCCCATCCTAACAAACAATAAATCAATGGACAGCTAATTTATTTAGCTTTCACAATGTATAAATCTAAATTTCAAATAATGGTCACTTATGATTGATTTGTAATCCAGGGTCACATACATTATGCACTCGTTTAATATACACCATTTAGTGGTACAACAGATTTTTCTTTCACTGTCACATCCAACTCTCTCTCACTCACACACACTTTTTTTTCCTAACTATACAGTGTTAGTCTTCGCAATTCAGCCAGGACAGAGCATCTCCCAGAAATTGGCAAAAAACCTCCTCCTGTTAAATTTTATGCACTGAACGAAAGTGACAGTTTTGCATTTGTAAGGCTAAACTGGGAAAAACGGTTGAGCAAAGCTACAGAGAAACAGACTCAGCTGGGGCAGGAGGAGCGGTGTGACAGCGAGACCCCGAGTACTGTGAGGGTGTCAAATCTCTGTAAAAGTAGGTGGAAAATAAATAAGTGTGTAGATAAATCAATTTTACCGCAGTACAGGTAACAGTTACAAGAACCACCCCATTTTAGGACAGTAAAACTCTTCTAAAAATCTTGAGTCGTTGGCAGCATCCAATTAAAGACCTTATAACCCACGGACACACAGGCGAATGTTTACGCACGTCTTTCCAGCGAGCCAAGACAGCATGTCTGTGGATCTCATTAGAGCGGGAGCGTGTGTATCTATACGTATGTGGTATAAGCAGTTAAGGTATAAGTGAGTTGATGCACTCAAGCGCATGGAGAGGTTTTGACGGGTGTATATGTGGGTGTGTACGACAGTTTAAAGATTGTTTTGATGTTGCGATTCCTCTCCCCTCTTTCACCATGTGGCTTCGCTCTAGACCCTGCTGACATCACAAAAATCATGCACTCCCAATCCCAGCCCTCTTTTAATCATTCTTTCCAAACCTGCCAGCATATGCCCTCTGTTCCCCTTTCCTACGGTCTCGCCCTCTCGTTTTCTCTCTCTCTTTCTGCTTCTGTCCCTCCCTTCAGGCATCTCCTCTCTGCTCCTGTCAGTTCAGCACTTTAGGGGAACGCTGAAGCTTTGAAATGCATATTCAGGGCTGCTGAACGCTGGCATGTGTACTCTGCTGAGTAATTGTGGAGGCCAAATGTTTAATTACATGTGACAGGCACAGCAGTGGGGGGCCACGGCGTAGCGGCCTACAAAACAACACCCAGCTCTCCTCAGACCTCCACTTATACTATCACCCCAAACATGAGAAAGATTTTTTTTTTCTTGTTACTGGTGGTATTTGCCAAAAGAATTCCGCTAGAGCGAGTGAAACAGGAAGTTGGCTGAAGGGAGGAAGTTGGAAGCACCTGTGCAGGTCAGTGACATCAGATAAAACCACGCTAATTTCAAACTTACCCTTTGACTTGGCTTTTGATTCCCACGTCGCATTGCAGAGCAGGGCAGCAGCGGCAACAAGGTTAGTGCTGTTTCTGATTAACTGAGCTCAGGCTTAAATCTTTATCTGATTAACCTGCCTCATAAAGTTATACCGCCAAAACGTATGTCTCAGCGTTACGGCAAATTATCCTGTTAGCAGCACAACAGGGATGGAGAGTGCGATTTAAGCACTGAAACTCTAAGCCTGTAATGATCCCAGTGGTCAGCTCTGTTTGAGACCACTAAAGCTATACATTGTAAAACTACTCAAGAGCCTTTTATCCTATAATGACTTTTAATGAGGGGTCGAAGGCGTTATAAATGTAGCATAACAGCTCAGCTTTTGAAAAGACAGATTGTTTATCCTTGTGGGAGCTTAGAGCTTCGTTTGCAGGCAGCAAAACTGGACACAGTTTCTTACAGCGGTTTGCAGCAGGCGCTCATCTGGCTCCTAACGCAGACATGTCTGGCCATTTAAAAAACACGAAAATTCAATCTAACATGTTAAATTTGTCTCACACATGGGAGGTCGGAAAGGGGTCTTGAGGCATTAGTGTGTGAGTGCGAGCATGTGTGTGAGCAAGCAGCAACATGCTGGAAACAATCATGTTGTGGTGACTTACAAGCAGCCACATCTGGCAGTCTTCTCCCATTTTTACCCAAGACAGAGCAAATTTAAAAAAATAAAAAACAACAATCATGTGTGTAGCTTTACCCATGTCACATTTGTTTTATATACTTGTTTGTCATTAATACTAAATTTTTGCCTTTTTATGATCCCTCACAGAGTTCACAGAAGGAAATGTAACAGGGCAAGAGTAGAGTGATGACCATAGGCTGTAAAACCAATATGTCAAGTTGGGCCATGCCCCTTCCTACTTTGGCATTCATAAAAGGTCAAATGTCATCAACACTATCAACATTATTTGTTTGTTCGCCCTGCACAGCACGCAATCTATGAATATTTAGAATTCACAAGCAAATGGCTCCATTTTTGTTTGTTGTTGTTGTTTGATTGGTTAATAAAGTAATGTGATGTAAACAATAGATACAGTATCCTAGGGGTGTGGTCTAGTATAAGGGGAAAACAAATCCGTACATTCGCCCCAAGTCTGGGGAATCATACATTTAATCGTGTACATCTGCATCACCTTATTTTGCTGATTTAATTACAGGTAAAATAAATTCACAAGAAGTTAATTCATTCTGATTGCATTGTTTTGCCTCACACCTGTGTGACACATCATTTTTACCCATTGCATTTTATATTGTTGTATATTACATATTGATTGTTATATCAATCATCACAACTGAACTGTTCTGGCAAATAAAATACAATAATTAATTTTGCTTATATAATACTAGAGGATAATACATGGATAAAGAGGTATAGAGAATAATATAGGTATTAACTGAATGGCAAGTTTCTGTTTACCACAGCCACACTCACTTTTCTTAATAAAGAGCAAAACATTTAGTCAGAGATGTGGAGTTCAAATGTAGGGTGGGAGATTATTAGTATATCTTGTAGGTTATTATTATTATTTTTTTTTCATCTTTTAATATTTTTTATGCAATTTGCACACACTCAGTGTAAAAAAAAATCATCATGGCTGTGGGGTCTTCTATCAATAGTTAGAAATAAAAAAAGGAACTGAAGTATTTAAGCTTTTAAAATGCACAATGAAGTTCATGTATTTTTCAGTATCAAGATATTTGAGATAAAAGCCTATTTTACACTTAATTACTGACAGCTAAAATTATTAGCACCCCATAAACTTGAACTATTCCATATAATTATGTATTTTAAGTATTACAAGGATTAGACTATTACTATTAGGTGTGTTTATATTTTACACAAAGTATGCTAATATAATTGAAAGAGGTAATTGTTACACTTACGTTACCTGTATTAAATCTTACATTATGATGGCCTTTCTCGTTAAGATTATGATAGACAGACATATTTTACAACAAATTTTGCTGTTTAACTATTACTCAATTGTTATAAAATGTAATTTATCTGGTATGTGTAATACAATGAATGCTTTGCGTCATCTTCCAGTTTCTGCTGTCTGTTTGGATGCACCTTGAGGATGGATACCATATGTCTTCTGTGACACCACAATGACAGCAGATGACCGTTTCTTTGGAGGACATTAGTCCAGAGAGTACAAACAAACAACTCACTGTCTGCCAGCATTATTTTTCATATGAATTGTTGAAGGTGTTGACCAGAGCGGCGGTCAGGTCAGTCTGCTTTCAAATGATTGGCTCTCTGCCAACTTTACTCAGTTAATGGAGTTTAAGTTCAATTGAAATGTTGCCATAACAAAAGAGCAATATGAGGAGGCTTACAACACTATGAAACTGTCACCAAGAAAGTTAATGGCAAAAGTCTTTCACCTTTCACCCCTGCCCTGTTCCTTACGCCCACAAAACTGCATATTTTTCTTTCACTCATTCCGACCCAGAACAATTTAGCACGATAACACCTCAGATGTTGTTTTCAAAAAATTGCAGAGGACATCATAAAGAATTTTGTGTAAATGGGAAAGCTTGTCCATAGCAGGATCTCTTTTCCCAACAATATAACAAGATACAGGAAGTTTTTAACATAATACATAGCTTCAAAATAGGTCAAGATGGAAAAAAATTCAGGTTTGACCATGTTCACTGACCATGTTCAGAAACTATCCTCTGGTTACAGAGCCTAGCAGGGTTCCCGTTCTTTTCCTCTCCACAGAGCTTAAATTCAGACGGATACACCAGAGTTCCCCCGGCACAGTATGGGCCCAAGCTCCTGCTGAAAGCCTGGTTGAAACCTACAAGATGCTGCACTTAGCTCATGCTGATTCCTCTTCCCTGTGAGGTCAAAGGCCATGAACCCTCTCTTGTGAAAGTTAGAGTTCTTTTACAGTGCTCTTTTCTCTTGTGTTCCTCTCCCCTACCCCTTGTACCCTTAAACTTTCTTCTCTGCTGCAAACACATTGTTACACATGACACTGTAATATAAAGTGTTAACTGGTTTTCATACTGTATATTCTCTGTGTACTTACTATTATCAATTATGCATAATTGCATGCAATAACCCAAAACCTAATTTTAACACTAACCCAATAGCATTAATACATTTAGTTAATTAATTTTACTACATCATAATTAGGACATCATAAAATTAAATGTTACACTTTATTTTGACAGTCCACTTTAGATATTCTACTAACTGTATGTAACTTTGCAACTACATGTCTAATAACTTATCATTAATTATAAATGTAGGGTAGATTTAGGGTTAGTAGACTAAGTTGACGTACTTGGACCCATCAAAATAAAGTGTTAGAAGATATTAAGCAGACAGTCTACTAATACTCTTATGACTGCTAGTTGATATGTAGCTGCAAAGTTACTTACTGTTAGTAGAATGTGGACTATGTTAGCAAATAAAGTGTAACCCTAAAATTGAGATCTATTCACTCTCAGAATTACCAATTAACATTAGTTTACAAGCTAATTAAACAATAATAACGACATATAACTGTAATAATAACTCTATAGTCTATTAATGTATGAACTATAGTTTATAAACTATAAACAAATAGTTTATTAGTAATCTGTAAGTCCTTTAAGTATACGTATTATAACATGTTAAAAATTCTCTGACAATGAATCATTATTTATTTATTATTTATACACAACCTGGATCTTAAATCAACATACAAAAAAGAGAAACAAACTAGAAAACAATGCAATTGTCCATGCATTTTAAAAGCATCTAGTTTTAAACCCAAATTTGGCCTGTGGACTATACAGTTTATGGACTAAGAGACTTGAAAACCTTGTGTTTTTGTCTTGCTCTACTATTTTTTTTTTTACCTTCCTTTGCTTTTCTGCAGACCTTGCAGTCTAGTTAATGCTGACTTTAAAATGCCTTTGTTAAACGTCGGTTTACCTCTCTTTGAAGAATATGCTCTCCCTAAGAGCATTTCATAATTCTTTACACGACAACATGATGGATTATTCTGATTTTAGATCATAACTTTGACAGGCAAAAAAGAAAAAAAAAACTCTTACAAAGGTGGCTTGTGTTGAGCATTGCAAGTCACTTTCCGATAGACAATAAATCTTCCTGATGTATATTTTACAGAGAATAAGTATATTTTGACTCCTGAAGGTTAACCAATTTTGAGGCCGGATTTGATGCGGAGACACAGTTTAGCACTTAGTCCTTGTCTAGACTTCAAAAATATTCAAAAATAAGGAATATACATTATAACTAAAGTTTTGCTGTTGAAATGTCCCACTTGAACAAGATATTTTGTTTGTTGTTTTCCCAAAATAGCGGTTGTTAAAGTTTACAGTGTCATAAAATTCTCTTGATATGAATGCTTAGAAAAACAAAACAATCCCAAGTCCCCCAGGTGTATAAACAATCCCAGTCAGCAGTGGTTTACAAAGAGATAGCCTGCCATTGCGTACACACACCACCACGACAGGCCTGACAAAGGCCTGACTCTCTGATACACACAAAATAATTCAAATGTCAGGATTTGAATGTCATCTTCAAAGAGGCCTTTCCATCAGTCCTGAAGTCATTATATGGGAGAGGAGAATAAAAAGAGAGCGACATTGTTTTATGTACGGCCGCTTGATGCCAGTCTAATTAATAAAAGGCCTTTCTTTTCCTTTTGAAAAGCAGGTGAAGGGAGTGTGAGATTAAAGGTGCTTATTGTTTCTTTTGCTGATTTTACAGGTTGGGTTTTAATTTGTGAGAGGCGGCGAGGAGCCTCAGTCCAGATGGTACGATAACCCCGCCGAACGCTCGCACAAAAACCAACCTGATAACAAAGATATGTAGATGAGAGAGAGAAAGGGGGAGAGCGAGAGAGAGAGAGAAGAGAGCTGGAACGTTGCCAATTGCTCCCAGCTCTCTGTAGCAGAGGAACAAATTGATGTGTCCAGCAAACGATGTTTCCGGAGCAGCAGGGGTTTGTTCTTCACTGCCAAATCCATCTCCCTTTCATACGATAGCCCAACTAATGAGTAACCCCTCCACAATACTAAATAAACACTGAGAGCAAAAACGTTGCACATCTTAAATGAGTTTCATATTTCGAAGCTCTAAGGGCAATATTTTTAGGCTATATCTTAATTATGTACCTGCTTTAATGAGAGTAACGAAAACAGGTGTTTCTGAAAAGTGGTATTCATAATGTTGAGTTGTTTTGAACAAACAATCCCATCTACCCTGAATATCTTCACTTGATAAAAGTGAAAAGCAAATGCAATACCATCTAGACCGTTACTGAGGAAAACGACTGGTGGTGAATACATAAATTGAAATGATTTTGATATTTCATGTTTTTATATTAATTAAAAACATGCTATTTCTGTAGAAGCCCAAATATTAATCAACAAGTTTGAGAGATGAAATATAAAAGTCACATATATTGCAATGTGGTGTGAAAATTGCAATAACACCCCCACTTTCTCAGGGTAACAGGTTAGAGGAACACAACATCTATATAAAACAATAGAAGTCAATGCAAAGTCCCCACAAGGATACATAAACAAATGTGTATGTGTGTGTCTAAAGTTCTTCTCTTGGTAACATGTCTCTACTCTTCAGTCTAGACAGAGATCCTGAACTCCAGGTCAGTCCTACCGGTGAGATCCGGAAGGTTACTCAACCACCTCGACCCGACCATCTGACTGACACATCCTAAGAGCAGGTTCAATGTGAGGTAGCCAAGTAGGACTCAATGAGTGGCAGTTTATACTGCACTGATGCTATTTAAACACCATCACATACACACCCTGTGTTAACTGCACTGCGTTGCTCTGAAGGACAAGTCCCTGACACACTACATCCACCGAGATGTAACCTAACCTCTAAGAAGGGGACAAGAGAGAAAAGAACATATTTGATCTTAGTTAAGCCCAAAGAAGTGTACGTTTTATGTAACTTTCAGATCAAGAGGAGAAGAGTACGGAGTGTCTTTTTTTGGATTGTGCAGAACCATTTTGACAATGCTGTGAAAAAGGAGTGAGAGAGAGGGGCTTATAGCTCTAGGCTTGATAAGAAGAGTCATTATGCAGTGTGATCGATGCAGCCTTAAATGTGTGCGCGTGTGTGTGTGCATACATTTATGTGTGCGTGTTTGTTTCTGTCACCTTAATTACACGTGTACACCACACACTGAACATATACAAGTACAAACATATTCACACTCCACTACAAACAGATATTGATTTACAATAGTGCAGTTACTTGAAATAGTTGCTGTAGCATACCTATATTCTGCAAACATATTCAAACATAAAACAACATGAAATAACTGGAATTTGTATTTTTATGTATATATCTGAACATGCTGAATGTAGCACACTCATACAAATCACAATTCCAATGCAGGCTCATTGAAAAAACTAATGAACAAACAAAAAAACCTAGACTCTTTGGAAATATGTAAATAAATAAATAAAACACACATTTAAAACATGACCGTGGCGAGTTTTTGTTAGGTTTGTGTCGTTAAAGATTAATCCTGGAAATATCCCCTACACCAAACACAAACCTAAACCTTTGTTGATGCAGCCATGCCATTTTAACTTCTTTACGATGATTTGAGGTGTTTTGTTGAACTGTGGTTTTCACGTGATTCGAACGCTGTATTAGATGAGCTACCGAGTAAACCTACTGAACTAGAAACTAATACATATGAAGCTGTACATTTGATGACAATGTTCAAAAGTATCAGTTTTTAAAATCATGCAGGATGTTAAAATGTTTTGAAGTCATAACATAACACTCTGCAACTAACTTTGTGAAAATTAGCCTTTATTAATAAAAAATGTACATGTAAATCACAATTTTGTGTGAAAGGTTATAAATGTTGTGGGAGTTTTACTGCTTATAGTGTTCCTTTTAACTGGAAACTGCAGCGATTTGTATGTATACAGTAGGTAAGTTCTTTCAGTTTTGCAGAAATGTATGAAGAGGCATGTATTTCCAGTGAGCCTAGTTTGAAAAAAAAAAAACATCATTACATAGCTACTTGAACATAACATATTTAGTTTATACAAAACAGAGTTTTAAAAAAAATATAATGCTGGTAATGCTGGTGGATGATTGCCGTATCCATAAATCAGATATATCCACAAGTACTTTGTTGGAAAACTAACCTATACACCTTCGGGGTGTTATCACATGTCCTCTGAAGCAGATTGATGGTAAAAAAAAAAAATAGTTTTAAAATTATAATGTAAATAATGAAAGCATTGACTTCTGGCTTCTTGGCTGACTTCTGACGCAACATTCTACAGTATATGATGTAAGCTGCATCATACGTCAAATCAGAGGTCAGCCAAGACATGCTCTCTGGGAAATGGGGGCATACGGCTGTTGCCTGAAGTCAGTTATTTGGATTATAATTTTAAAACTAGAAATATTTTTGTTACAAAATCTCATCCATCTGCTTCAGAGGACATGTGATCCACCAGCATTATCAAACTTGGAAGAGCCAGGATATTGAAGAAAAAAAAACAAACTTTGACTGTGTTTGTTAGTCACATACACCTAGGATGGCTTGCAGTAATTTTCTTTTTTAGGTGAACTATTACTTTAACTAGCTTACTGATTTCTAAACTATTCACATTTCTGCTATGAAAAAGACTAGAACTACAAATATCTAATGTTATTGTTAATAATTTCTCTTGTGTGAGAGTTTTGTCCTTGTATAGCTATATTTTCATGCTAAAGTGGCTAAATGATAGGCAGCAGTATCATTTGGAAAAAAAGTTTGACTATTCTAGTCATTACATTGTCATAATTGCTAATCATTTCCTCATTTCTTTTTGGTTTCTGCTTGAGATTTTAGTATGAATTGTTCTAAAGCATAAGTAGAGAGTGGTGGAAGGTTGGGGGAGTGGTGGTGGTGGGGGGGGGGGGGTCAATTACCCTTTAATGGGCCATCAGCTTCTAATATCTAAATCCTCATCGTTCTGTAATTGCTACAAAATGCTTTTGCTTGTTCTTTAGAAGAGTGATTTCTCTGCAGTTCATCCACTCACTTATTAATGAAATAAAAAGCGAAAGTGCACATGAGAAAGGAGGGAGGTGGGTGAACTGGAAAGCATAAGAGTGGGTTGGGGGTTGAAAGAGAGAAAGGATAAGAAAGAGAGACCCTTATTTTTATAAAAATCCCTGTATGATGGAATCCTCCAGAGATCATTAAGATCTGTCTTCTCTTTCATATCAGCATGTAAGGAATAGTGATGGTCCGTAAGCTGCCAGCCTCAATGGCAGCTCTGTCGCCGGATCTGTGATTAATTTTCTCGTAAGGGGTGCTCCATTTGAAAGGTGCTTTATTTGCATTAGCATTTATAATTACTTAATGACGAATCAGATATGGTTCATTGCAAGCATGTGAAGAAACAAGCTGTCTGCGGCCACTGTTTCAATTAGAGCACCACTGAAAACATGTCCCCCATGACCGTACAGTACGAGTTGCATTTTATTAATGTAGCTGTGAAATTAGGGCATTCTTTGGAATAACAGGAGGACTATCTTTAGCCCAACCCTGACATGTTTTGTTCCACAGTAAACAGGTTTGAAAAAGTTAACAGATAAAAACAGATTATAGGTCTGTTTATCTAGTTTTCCTCATCACTTTCATTGAATAGGAAAAAGCTGCGCTAACTAACTAGCTGAAGTGCCATGGGGAGGGACCTTGAGTTTGAAAAAATCTTTCCCAATGAGGTTATAAAGTTTTCAAGCCTTTCATTTGGAAAACTGCTTCTCTGGCAACATCTCCTTTAATCAAGCCTGAATACAATAACTCCTGCAGGAAGCCAGAATAAATTCTTCATTATTAAGCATCCATTGATCCCCTTGAGGCACGGCCAGCACTGAGGGTGTTTAGGAGAACTTGCAGGAATAAATTTTGCTTGGTTGGAGTGGGTTAGGCCTGACATGGCAAGACTAGCTGGGAAGGGGTATAATGACCTAAACTTAACTAACCTAAGCTTGGCTACATCCCACTGAAATGAGAAAGCAAACACACACAACAACATACAAATCCCACAACAATTTCTCTTTCACTCAGATGGGTTTTACAGTGTCTGTTCTATCAATCAATCAATCAATCACTTTTACTTATATAGCACTTTTAACAATACAGCAGCAAAGCACTGAACATTATCAAATAGGAGAATAGAGTGATGGTAATGTATAATGAGGAGATTAAAATATTTATTTATTAAATGCAGAGACGGTTTCTGAAATCAAAATCATAATCACTAGAAATTAGGTGCCCCCAACTAAGCAATCCAGAGGCGACAGAGGCTAGGAACCAAAACTCCATCCGTGAGAGAATGGAGAAAGAAAACCTTGGGAGAAACCAGATGGTTTAGATGGGGCCAGTTCTCCTCTGGCCAGATGACCAACACCTAATTTCCAGTTCAATTTTAAGCCCATGTCATATTGTGCAAAGGATTTAGAGTGTGTGTATCAGAAGCCAAAAGAGTCTCCAACAGAAATAATAAAAAAAAGAAGCTATGATTCCTTCCTGAACTAATTGTATTATGCTTCTGAGTTAGCAAGTGATATTGCTATAGAAATATAAAATAAGAATGCTAACAGGAGTGAAAGAATGGGTCAAATGAGATGAAATGGTGCATACAGGAGTGGTTGGCATCGATATAAAAGCTCACCAGACATCTGCATCAGAACGTTCAGCAAATTCAAAGGGTAATGCATACTGAAAAACAGTGGTTAAATGAATTGCCTTCCACGGAAGTAGAACTTCAGGGGAGAGGGAAGGTGCTAGTAACCCAGTGGCAGTAGATTGTCGGTTGCCTTTGTTTGTTGAGTCATGGGGCACTGGACAGCCCTCACGACCGACCTCCACTCCTGTCTCTCTGCCGTCTTTTGTCCTGCCCTGCTCTCTCAGAGTCTGGAGAAGCAGGGAAAGGAAGATGTATGGTAATGCGCTGTCCAGCTGTACTGAGCCGCCCGGCTGCAAACAAAACACTTTATAAAAGGCCCATGGAGAGAGGTAAGGGGATACATCAATCAATTAACAATTACCCTGTTGCTAATCAGCTGTCCCTGGCCTCCATCGAGCCCCGGCTTTGTAATCCTGTTGGCAGCATCAATTAAATTCTTAAGGTTACTCTATTGAATTTTCCAGATAGAGGCAGAGAGGCGGGAATGAACTGTAACCGAGGCTTAATCGCAGCACAATTGTTCTGCTTTGGCTACTTTTTCACACCTCAGTGCTGTCGCACCATTGTGGGCCTGATAGGATCTCCCAGGGCATTTTTAGAGAGGAGAGACAGAAAAAGAGAGCGAGAAGGAGTGTGTGCTCATATATAGAGGCATTATAAAAGATCCTCCCTCCAGGAGGGACACGGTGCCTGTTAACCTACATACTGTATATCCATCAAGCACACAAACACAATCAGTCCAGGTGTATGAATTTCAAACATTATTTTACAAAGAAACATTGTTAGTAGAAACTGTACTCAAATTGTTAAGACTAGCCTGATTGCGTACTGGCTGGATTTACTTTTGTAATGTAACCAGCATGTAATGACACTTAAATGACCATATGTTAGTGTAAATGCTTACAGCATCGTGTTACCGCTCATGAATATGTGTAAGACACTAGATTAGATAGTTCAGTCAGAAAGTGCTTGCATGTTGAATAATGAGTCCCATGTCATGGGTATGAGAGTCAGGATCTGCATAGCAATGCATGTTTTGTCCTTGTCTTTGTCAAAGCCCAGTAAGTCAGGAAATCGTGTATGCGTATGTACGCATAAAACGAACAAGTGCTAAATATTTCATACTACCCAAGAGATATCGATGAATGGAGTATAGCATTCGAGGTACGGCTCCTAAATTTGAGTTGAACTCATTTTGATCTCTGTGTAAAACGTCAACAGGAATTTGATTTATTAGATTAATTTACAACAAAGTAATCAAACCATTATTTGTATTGAAGCATAAGCACTTTGTGGAGTAATAAAGAAGGTTTCTGCAGTGGGAGTGATTTGTAATTTAAAGCAGAAGGCGTGGGAATTTGATAAGCTGCCATAGTCGCCTGACACTGCTGAAGAGAGACTGCTGACTCTGGTCTTATTTCCTGAAATGAAACTTTAACAGGTTGACCTCAGGACCCTGGGCGTCTCGCCTCCAAAGACCCTCCTTCCCCGACCACTTATCTCCACGATTGCTTTGGACACTGATCGCATTAAAACATCATGAATCATCAATTAAGAAAAGACCGGGCAAAATTTGGGGGCTCGACCGGGATTTTCAAGACAGGTTTGACTTTGAAACAAATTGCGCCTGTAAACTCTTCCCTTCATCTATGACAAAAATACATATTAAAAGAAAGAAAAAAGAGCAGGTAAGGCGCTTAAAAGAAAACTGCATCAGGAAAGACTTTTTGTGTGAACTTGAGTATGAGAAAGAGTGAGAGAGGGAGGGCTGAAATTGTGTTTGTGTGTGAAGGCTCAGCATTAAGCCTCTGAGACACTTTCTTTTCTACAAAGTACTCTTGAGGTGACTGTGCAGTTGTTGTGAAGAGTGCGACTATGAGTGTGTCAGTGAGAAGTCCTGATTTATACTGACTACATGACTGTCAGACTGAACACTCCAAGCTACATTTTTGAGGTTACAAATAATGATTTACTGAAACAACTGCTGGAGAGTTACTTCAACTGTGTGTCAAATACCTTGTTCAGAAAGGAACCACTGAAAATTACTTCAAAATAAATATTGAATTTTGCTCAATAGAATAATATTTGGGTTTGTAACATTATAGCTATAATATTATAAATATTTATACAAAAGGCATATTTGCTATACAAAACTATAAATAGGGATGACAGGGATGGTCTGATACTGATGCTGCAACCTTGAGTATCTGCTAATACAGAGCAATCCAACACCAGTAGTAAATTTTTTCTTGATCGGTTTAAATGATTTATCCCTCATCAATTTGCTAACTGTACACTGCTCCATTATAAATGAGGAGAAATCAAATACACAGCATATTATACCAAAACTACAACCCAAACTGCAGCCCTTTAAATCAAAAGCACAGACGTTTATGTTTAGATTATGCATAATAATGGGACATTAGAACATCTTTTACAATGATAACTGTTGTAAGCAAACAATAATGTCTATTGGAGATTGTAAATTGTCATTTGAGACCCTGGACCACAAAATTTGCTGAGGTATATTCGTAGCAATAGAGAAAAATACATTGCATGGGTCGAAATTAGAAGATCATATTCCATTAAGTTATTTTGTAAACTTACTACTATAAATATATTAAACTTAATTAGTAATATGCATTGCTAACAACTTTATTTGGACAACTAAAGGCAGTTTTCTCAATATTTAGATTGCAGATTCTCAAATAGTTGTACCTTGGCTAAATATTGTCCTATCCTAATAAACCATACATCGTAAAATTGACACTTATGACTTTGGTTTTGTGGTCCAGGGTCACATTTGACAGCAGCAATAGAGGCAAGAGTTTCGTCAACTTCAGTCTACTGTAATACTGTCATTTTAACAAACTAGTACTGTCTGTTCCTCAAATACATTTTCTTTAAACCCTTAGCATTCTAATGTCCCTCCTGAGGTACAAATCCCATTCAAAAAGAGACCTGCTAAGGGGTTAAAAGGCTCACCAATACTTTGCATTTAAAATGGAGTTTTCCAAACACACAATTGGTTCAATTTGTATAGAGCTACATAACAATTTGGAACATATTTACAAGCTCCTTTCCCAAAAAAGAAAAATAAATTTTCAACTACTTGACTTGGTGATAAGCCTGTGAATAGTACTAATGAGTTCCAAATTTATGGCGAAATAGTAGATGGCAACTGTTTGTTTTCAGAAATCATTCGGAATCCACTGGAGTTGCCAAAGGACTGAAAAAAATAGACCTTTATGGCCACAGAGTATATGGATTTTCTGGTTATAGCGTCCGTGTAGAAATCTGGTACAGATGCTGTATGGCTGAGGTGGTCTGCGCATGCATGACATGAGACTCGCAGTGGATATTTGGGAGAGAATTGAGAAAGACACGCTTAACTGAAAGGCCGCGAGGGGTGTGCGGCGCACCTATGGCTAGACTGGAGACTGAACCCACACACTGCTGTGAAAGGACCTCTGGCAAGTTCTAGCCAGCACCACAAGGTATATGTTTTTCCACCAGAAGATTCAGCCATGGCGCTTTCTCATCAGAGCGAGCGTGTGTACTCGGCAGAGCGTGAAGAGGCAGATTTTCCGGTAGCACAAGCCTGAGATGGGATCCTGCATCTGGGGCTGGCTCGACCAACTCACCTCCCACAGAGCTCCCACTGTCACAGCTCAGAGAAGAGATACAGCAGCCCCAGGACATGAAAAGGGGAGGGGGCTCAGAGAGAGAGCCAGATAGAAAGAGAGAGAGGAAAAAGTCAGAGAGAGAGCAGAAGTGATAGAGGTTGCTCCCGGCTCATTTCTCTACAGAGAAGCCCATCTGCCGGGCACCCATGGTGGGACGACATCACTGCTCTTTGCCAAATGACAAAAAAAGCTCTGACGCCACAGGAAGCCAAATGCAATCCCATGAATCCCGGCATTGCCATTATTCCTCAGAAAGCCTTAAAAGTGCTATCTCTGTCCTTATGGTGGCTTGTTGATTTACTCTCAGTTCCATCATGACTTAAGTTGACTCTAATGTGCAGCAAAGAAGCTCTTGGTGCATTTTACATTTGAAATATGGGGATGGTGTATATATTTTCTTTCTCACAGAGTTAGTTCCATCAACGCTCAACACCAGGGGGGGAAAGGGAATTGACTCAGAGACCACAAAATGGTGTTTGCAGGCGGAATCTTGTGATATTGTAATATTTACTGTTAGCACCTCAGGCTACACGCCACGCTTGGCTGTCGCCATCCAATGAGTCGCTCCGAAACGGAGCACATCTGGTGTCTCTCCCCACCCTCTCACCCATTCCGTCTCAGTCTCGCTTTCTCTCTGCATCCATCCATTTTTGCAGAAAATGTGCCACTCTGAAATGTTAAACTTTCCACCCACTTTTCGAGCCTCTTGCCCCCGTCCGGTGCAGAGGAAGTGACCTGCTCCAATTGATCACCGCTAAGGCCGATAATTCATTGTGATGGAGGCTCCATGGAGTGAACGTGGGGGGCTGAGGCCACGCACTGTCACCTGCATACTAATAAGCTTAAGAGGCCAATAGGAATGCAAGGGTTGTGGTCACATGACCTGCTGTTTATTGTCTGATAAATGACGGGTCACAAAGGGTGTCACATCCCTCAGAGCCATGTCATGCTGTCTCAAATTCCCTGTCAAACTAATTCACAACACACACACACACACACACACACACACACATACAAGCATTCACACTCCATCACACACAACCAACCTCGTATCTGTCGTCACGGGCTGATTCCGGTCCACGCTTGCAGCACTGTCAGCACACAGGAGAAACTAACTTCTACCTCTACCTCTAACTCATGCAATTACTTTCCGTAATGTGTTTTGGAGGAGCACGGCAATTTGATTATCAAAGCAACACACACTCAACCCTCAACACTCCCTGAAGTCCTGGAGAAGAGGGAGCTAAATATTTCACTCTCTGTTGGGAAAAGTGTCATGTGTTATGGACACATAATTCTTTTTGAAGCTGAAGTATCAATCCAGGTCACTCAGCACTTATTTAACCAACAAAACCTTCTGGGCCGCATTTCCCATAAGCACTGTAAGCCACAATAAATCGTAGAAATTATCGTACGGATCATCTTAGAATTACAGGCTGTTTCTCAAAAGCATCATAACTTAAGTAGCACTTGAAAATCGTCTTAGATCTACGAGTGCTCTGGAGAAATTGTAGCGTGAGATAGACTCGTGCAGCCACCTGCAAGACAGACACAAAATTACATCTAAATTTACACTATACACACACTACACAGACTTCAAATTCTCATTTTTATCTTGATTTGGCATTTTTAGTAGAAAAAAAATTACAGTCAATTACAGAGTATACAATTTAGCATTTACTTTAATTCAAATTCGCTTTCAACAATACTTGAAAAACATGGCATTATATTAATGTAATACAGTAGGTAACTACAGTTTCCAGATGATCATGGAAGCTTGCACCCCAAAATGGCATTCAATGAACGAAGCCATGATTTTGTAATACATTGTTCTGTACATACAAAATAATAACAACGTTATATTGTGAAAATAATTAGGTTAAATATTTAAGATTAAAAATTACATATTAACATTACATAATTTACTAGTATTCCTAATGTTATGTTATGGAATTTCACATTAAGGGCACTGAAAAGATGTGATCCTACAGGCCTCAGATGATGTTGTACTTAATGTGTACAACACAACTGAAGATGAAGGACACTGGTGTAGGTTTTTGCGTTTCCCCGCTTGTTTAATTCCGTATGCCGCCACAATGCACTGAGACCCAACTTGCCCTCCACGCTTTATGCCGCTGTAACAATTGACATAGACTTTGAAGAAAAGACCAGTATTTTCTTCGTGTTTAATTGAAATGCAAACTACATCTGTGGCAGTGCCAGAGAATTGCTAATATTCTTTTTGCCGCAATGATAAAGGCCTTCACTATTTCTGTGGCTATCGGCTTGGTCATGTGTGTAATTGCTTCATGCTGCCTCAGACCCTCAAATGCACCAATGTAAATATTAAAGAGAGCAGAGGCTTAATAAAACATTGTTCAAACAATACAAGACCGATCTTCCCAGGGCTGTCCATCTGCACCCAGGCTCTATCTAGATGAGACCTGTTACACAGAAAAATATAAGGAGAAATGAATGATTTCAAGAGAACATAGAAAGAGAGACACAGAGGAAAGGGAGGAAGAGGAGGGGCAGACCAATAGATCAGTCAGACTTTTTAATAGTATTGATTGGCTACCGAAGCAGATGAGAGTGGGTCTGATATCCCACTGTCACCTTGACCTTGGGCCAGGAGTAGCCTTGTGACCTCCGACCTTATAACCCCAACCGCCAACCTCCATAATCCTGCTGTGTGGACAGTCCACGGGGAAAAGCATCACTGCTGTCTCCAAATGAGAATTGACTTTCCTCGCCTTGGATGCTGGAAATGTGGGTTAAAGTATGTCAATAATGTTTCACAAGAACAATTTTTCGCCTAGAATAGTCAACGCTGAAATGAATTGACATTTTTTTGTGGAGGAAGGGTCCAAGGGCTGCGCTGTACGAAAGCACTTGAAGAGAGTTCTTTTGCGCTAACCGCTTGGCCATATTGATTGCAAGTTTAAAGTGCACACACACACACACACACACACACACACTCTGAAGAGCATTGAGATTCAGACACAGGGCACAGGGAGCCTGTGCACACCACCACTGCCCTAATGGTAATTGCTTTCGATCTTCACTCGTACATCCATGATTTACTGGCTTCTCCTGATGAATAGCTGACACCAAATATTTTGGAAAGAAAAATGTATCACAGCGTTATTTTTTTTTCATCTGTGCCATTTGTCTTTTCCTCTCATCCTCTTCAGGAAGCTCTTCAGGAGCACAGGTGGAGGATGCCAAGTGGAGAACTTCATTAATATTACAAAGTAGAAAAGCGGCCATTAAACACGGTAGTGGATCATTTGGAGAGGACGCTTGGCTTTGTCCTACCCTGCTCCATCACGGCAGCCTCCTCTGTCTGCGCGAAGGGTGGGGAGAGAAGAAATGGCTCTTTCAACCCTGTGGCATAATTACTTCAGATGGATTGCGGCAGGAATTGCTTGTCCCTCACTGAAACAGTCAGGTGCCATTAATTGCCCTCTAAACACATCATTCAGGGTTGTTTTCAGGACATCTTTGGACTCCTAATAAAGGCAAAGTATTTGATTGAACTGATTGCAGCTGTAGGTCATCAGGAAACAAACTCTCAGTTCTAGCTTGTGAAAAATTGCACTGCATTCAAAGGTGTTGATTTGTCAGAAAATTACAGGTTTTGGATGCGACAGTCGAGTTTACTTTCAGCCCTCAGGAAGGATATTCTTTATTATCTGGTACCTTTAAGAGTAAATATTCCTATATTGTGTCTTATATCTTGACTGAGCTTGATAATTATGTAAATCCAAGCAGAATTGTGGCAATGTGTACTGACAGACACTCTGCTTTCATTGAGCTTCTTTATTTGTCCAGCTCTAGCTGACAATTTCAACTACAGCAGTTCATTAAAGGAGATTTCAATCTTCGCGCAGCCTGTTCAAGGCAGACTGTTTGTATCTACTTTCCTTTGCAAGCTGCCAATGGTAACCCTGTTTACAATCGCTGAAAAACAACTTGCAGGTCCATTTATTCCCAGCAGCCTGTTTTCCTGTCAATATCTCAGTCAGGTTTGCAATTACAGTCACTGTACTTAAGTATAAAACATTATTTTAAATGGCCAATTTGTATTGTCAGGTGTACTTGGAACAGCTCATAATGAGAAAAAAACATCTTGGTTACGTATGTAACCCTTGTTCCCTGATGGAGGGAATGAAGACGTTATGTCGTGACGACAGACTGGGGTCTTGCCTAGAGCCCTGATTTGCTCTGCTTAAGAGAAAACCAACGAAAATAAACAATTAAAAATTAAACAATTCACACCCCTTCATCCGTGTATAAAGAGGCGACAGGACAACCACTCATCAGATTTTCTGAGGAGCCGAGAACAAGTCCCAGCTCTCAGCAATGGTTCAAGGTCATGGCAAGGGGCCATGACGTCTCCATTCCCTCCCGAAGTCGGGCAGTACAACATACAACCTTGTCTCTCAGGCTGGTCCTATCCAGGCAAGCGAGCAGCGAGCGTGACACTGGCCAGTTCTTACTGCCAATTACCTGTTACCCAATACACATGAAAAAACTGGCTCAACGCGAAGATTGTATTATCTCGGGAAGGTGTTTGTGTTGCCCAGCCCGCGGCTCTGCAAATGTCTGCTAAAGAGGTACTGTGGGCCAACCCAAAGGAGGAAGCCATGCTCCGAGTGGAGTGGGCTCTCACCCCTAGGGGGCAAGGCTTACGTTGGGCCTGGTAAGGCAAGGTGATGGCATCCACAATGCAGTGGGCCAACCTCTGCTTGGAGACCTTTCTGCCGACATCCGTGGCAGACAAAGAGCTGCTCAGAGCTTCTGAAGCTCCGGGTATGGTCCTTGTATATATGTAATGCTCTTATGGGACACAGCAATGCCAAGGCTGGATCTGCCTCCTCCAGGGGCAGTGCTTGCAGGTTCATCACCCGATCGCGAAACAGCATGGTGGGAAACTTGGGCACGTATCCAGGCCGGCCCGAACACAAGGCACTCTTCACTCATCGAAAAGGCCTGTAGGTCCCCGACCCTCTTGATGGACGTGAGCACTGTCAGGAGCGCTGTCTTAGCAGACAGGAACTTCAGCTGGACTGACTCAGTGGCTCAAAGGGATCTTGCTGAAGTCCAGCCAGGACAAAAGAGAGGTCCCAGGAGGGCACTAAGCGTGTCCTAGAAGGATTCCTCCTGGCACACCTCAGGAACCTTACAATAAGGTTGTGCTTTCTCAAAGATCGGCAGTCTGCTGCATCGTGATGTGCTGCAATGGCAGCCACATACACTTTCAAGGTGGAGGGTGACAGCCTACGCTCCAACCTTTCCTGCAGAAGGAAAGCACAACTCCTATTATGCATCTTCAGAGGTCTTCAAGAAGTCGGTGAGAAGAACACTAGCTTGCGAACAGACTCCACTTCAAAGCATAAGATTGCCTCGTAAAGGGAGCTCTAGCTTGAGTGATTGTGTCTACCACTGCTTGTGGCAAGCCACTCAAGTCTGCCTCGTCCCGTACAGGAGCCACACGTGGAGGTTCCATAGATCTGGACGAGGGTGCCATATGGTGCTAGGCCCCTGAGAGAGGAGCTCCTCCCTCATAAGTATGCACCAGGGAGGGGCTGTCGCGAGGAGCCTGAGTTCCGAAAACCAGGTCTGGGTGGGCCAGTAAGGTGCAACCAGCAAGACCTGTTCCTCGTCCTCCCTGACCTTGCACACCTTGTACTTGTGTAGACCCGAGGCCAGCAGTGTGCCAGTGCATCCGTACTGAGAGGAGCCTCGGTCTGGGAAAAACCAAGCCGGCAGTGGGAGAACATGTGAGAGGCAAACAGATCTTCCTGAGCCTCTCTGAATCAACTCCAAATCAGCTGATTGTGTCTTGCAGCTATAAAACAAAATCTGATGAGTGGTTGCACCTGTCGCCTCTTTATACCCGGATCAAAGGGAGTGGCTCAAGGTTTAAGACTTGCCAATTTTCATTGGCATTTTCACTTAAGCAGAGCGAATCAGGGCTCTAGGCAAGACTCCAGTCTGTCGACACGACATAACTCATAGTGACTGACAGACAGGGAACAATATATAACTTGAAAAAGCTATCTGGAAAAAATTATCTCTATATAACATCTTCATGGTGTCATGTTTTTCTTATGGCATAAACGTACCTGGGTGCAGTTTTTAGCGAGACAAGAAATATGTACCAATATGTACATATCACTGCAGTTTCCAAAGGAAATGAACAGGAGAGGCAGTAAAACTCTTACTCCTACATACCTGAGAAAACATAATAAAAACACAGCAATATGTACCAATATCAACATAATAAACATATTGAACCTGTGTTTTAGCACCACTCAGTGGACAATTCTTTTTGAAACTGCAGCAACGTGCAGTAAGGAACATAAAAAAGTGCACAGAGAGTTACGTATTTTTATGTTTTGTAACCAGGTTGGTTTTCCACATGCAGCCCTGGTGTATTTGTTTAAGTATTTCCAAAAAATAATGTAATGTAAAATATAAAACTAAATGTAGAAGATAATCTGAAGTCTTACCATAACAAGATTTTGGTGTGCAGATAACCATAGTAGTGTTTCCATTGTGAGACCGATTATTGTCCGATCATACACTGCATCCCGGCTCTTTTTAATAAAATACAGTTGTCCAAAATGAGAGATTTTGACTATGCAGTATCTGGTAGATAGTTGAACTGACACCTGTGTGACCTCTCTTTACTCTGAGCATTTGTTTGTGTGAACTGTTTCAACAGCTGAATTGATAAAATGGATTGAGTCCAAGAGTTTATTCCCGTAATGTGTTTGTAAAGCTTCCGACAGAGACGATATGGCTCTTCGTCAGGCCTCTCATCAACACATGTGGCTCTTCAGTCGTTTCATACTATTTGTCTAATGGACTGTCCATTTTGACACACTGGAGAGAGTTTTTGAGTACCGTTTCATCTACGCTAAGTGGCCATTTAATTAATGTCCAATAATATGTATCATTTATATAAATAAACACTGGAAATGGTTCAGACTTTTCTCATTACACTGATATCACAACCACAGGATAAATGTATTTTTATTGTTTAAAGTATTTGGATTTACAGCTTCAGCTTGTTTTCTTTTTTCTTGTGAGTGACCTCTGACTTTTGGAATTTTGAGGAACCCAAACTGCTGTTAACATTAACGGATGGTTAAACGTAGCCATGCAGACTCAAGAGTTATATTCACTCTGATTACACCTTCATAATGAAGTCATTTTCATTTTTGAGTACCCTTGGCGTAGCTCCAGTTACTCTGAGATGGTTACCAGATGTCCAGATACATCTCTAAGACTTTCTATATTTTATTTTAAATGGTTAAAATTTGATCTCTGCCTTGCACTAAAAACGATATTTATATAAATGCAGCCAATATGTGACCAGTTCTTATACTAGGTGCTTAAATAATGATAATAATATTTTTCATTAACTAATCAAAAAAATGTAAACATCTGATTTTATATATATTATATTTTGTAGATTGGTACTTAATTCAATACAATGATTATATGTTATATAACCATTACACTGATAATAATACTGTTCAATTTAATATTGTACAATTTAATCGCTAATGTAAACAGACAGAATTTTTCTTGTCAAACACAGCAAGTGTATTAACAAGAGGTCCAGAAGAGCAGGAAAAATGCACTGAAATATTTATGCCAGTTTGATTCGGATCACCCCCTAAGGATGAGACACACACACAAAAAAAACATGCAATCTGTGAATAGCCGCAGGCAAAGTAGTAAGAAGGTCAGACCTATAGGTTTTTCTTTACATGGAAACCCGCCCATCAAAAGGATGCATCACAGAAGGACGAGAAGAGATATATTCTTCACCTGGGAGAAGAAATCTCAGCTTTGGCGGGCTATAGATTTTCCTCCTCCCTTTTCCTGTTGTTTCAGACATCTTTCCTCATTTTACTGGGATCAAAAATCCATTTTGGATCATCCGTTCAATATTAAATCTGGCAGGTGCTTGTATACACAACAAACTCAATTTACGCTAAGGTTTTGAAGTCTTTCATTGCAGCATCAGTAGCCAACATCAAAGAATCGCTGTTTTAGTTTTAATACCGCGGCAAAAAGGTTTCGCATCTTCATGTCAAGTTGAGAGATTCAACAGAACGTAATCTTTTCTAATTCTCCTTCTGGAAGTTCTGCTTTCATACTTATTACCAGTGCTATGAAAATGTTTTCTGTTAGTTTTTAATTTTGATGTTATGTCATGTTACAGGGATACCAGAGAGATTAAAGATGATTAAAATCTCTCTTTATGTACACAAAGTGTGCACAGATTGCACAAAATCGCACCCGACATTCAATAAAAATAATAACTAAATAATAACTAAAAATGCAGCATGCTTCACAGGTTCCTAAATCCAATTTCCAGTTTACAAAGTTGATTTCAAATCTGCTAATCATTGACCTGAACCCTGAGTTTCCCATGACAACTCCCGCCAGAAGACGCAAGGCTTTGTCTTTCATTTCCCCATGGTTACGCAGTCAATGAGCCCGGAAACATAGCAACGGGAACCAAGCCCTCTGTGCCTAATGGAAAATTCTAAGTCTCACTAAAGTGGTCCTTGAGGGTAAGACAGAGACATGCCTGATTACTTTTCTGTCAGACTTAGTATCACTCCTTCAGTGTGAGTAATACAGTATAATACTACAAAAACAAAAATTTGGAATTAGTTGGACAATAAAATGGCACACAAAGAAAGGTAAACGTCAAAGCATCTTTTGAAAATAAAGCCCATATTAAGGGCTAAATAAAATGTAATGTAATTACACTCCAGCAATTACCCAGTAAAGCCCAGACGTAATCGATAGGCCATCAGACAACAGGTCACAATGTTAGAGGTCAAGTGTCAGAGGTCATTGCTAGCTTGGTCCGGCCTAGTTGGTGTACTTGTATATATGTGTGTGTGTATTCAGTATAAGAGATGATGCTGATTCTGAGCTCAGATAAATATTGGTCTGAGCAGAGAGCCCAGTGAGATACAGCTCTGAATAGATTATCTGTGCCACAAGAGGCAAGGTGCAATCTATTGATTGGGTTACTGTGCTATTTTAGCCCAGAGTAAAGAACCTTTAAATGATTTTAGGTGCAGTTGCTTCAAATGAAACGGCTAAACTTGAAAGTGCAATATTAGCTCACAACAGAGGAGGCTGATAATGAAATTACAGTTTAGTTTGAGGCTTCTATTTGATATCTGTATAACGTGAGAGAAGCTTCGATCCCATTTTGACCATGTGTAGACCGGCTACAGTTGCAACACTAAATATTTCCCCTCTCAAGCAAGTCTGAACTGTCATCATCTATTCGCACATTTACATTGGCATCCTCTATTTGAGTGGAAAATGTGCAGTCTCTTCTTTTAATTTTTCCTATCTGATAATAAAAAAAAAACAAAAAAACTGCGATTTGTCTTATACAAATGACATTTTTGTCAACTGGGACTGCTGAAAATGATTAATGATGAATGAAAATGATTAATAAGAGAATGAAATGTGAAGGGAACATTTTAGTTAAATTAAAAATAAATATTATTGGAGTCCAATTTACAAGAAATGACTATTTCAGCCCTCCTACTTTATGATTTCGCATTTATTTTAAAGGTGTTAATTGCCATTAGTAATTATTCATAACATTTATTGTGAAATTTGGTGTGAAGTATTTTTTGTAGTGCTATGGTGCGCATTTAAGTGAATATTATAACTAGGGACAACCATGTACTTCGAAAAATGTGAATGTATCCCATACTTATTCTGGTCGGTAAAAAATAAATAAAATCACATACAGTATGTACTCTACTATGACACAAGTATGTTTATATTTTTGCTAGAACACTTTGATTAAAGGGATGAAACTACATTAATTGATAGCTGATTACTATTTTATTTATTTTGAAGGTTGCATCATAAATCCTGTATTTTACTGTATGGTCGCCATGTAGGGCTGTGAATCCAGTATTACTCGTTTGTGTGCATGGTGAGTGAATTACCGTCGTATTTCCCAGTGCTTCGCTGAGCACTCGGAGCAGGCTATGGCCCATCAGCACGCTCCTGCCAGCTACCAGCATGTTTTGCCATTTGTAGCTGCGCTACACCTCTGCCCGCTCTGATCCGTGACCCTCTCCGGCATGTTCGGAGGGATCATCCACACGTCATGCAGTAGTACATCATCTGCCCCATCCTGTGTTAAAGCACCCCCTACCTCACCCCGCTCCTCAGCTCCCAGTGTTTCTGTGAAATATGTGCAACTTCCTATTTAAATTAGGAGCCCCTGAACCATGAAGAACACCACAGGTATCGGTGGAGGAGGCAGCCGGCTACGACAGCGGCCTGTGCCAAGCAGCTCGCACACCACAGACACACAAGCATTGGGCTGTGACATATTAAACGCAGGGAAAATAAATTACCTCCTCCCTGATGACTTATGTGCTGTGTCTTCAGACTCTGCGCTGCTCATTGGGGAAATCTCCCTTTTTTTGGAAGTGGTTGAACTGTGATTTTTTTTTTTTTAACATTTATTTATTTATTTTATCAGCAGTTAATTTGGCACTTCCAAGTGCAAGGTACCAAATAGGACCAAAAAAAGTCATTTTTTTCCTTTATTGAACAAATTGTCAGTAAAGGAGGTGCTTGACCTTCAGAAAACCGGGAGCATTCTATAAATATTATGATGTTTTGTTTTCCATTCATTTTAGATGAGGTTGGTGATTTTTGCAACCTTGTTATCAAAAGAGTTTAAACCTTGATTTGTGTGAATTGGACATTTTATTGAGAAACACATTTTATAAATAATTAAACTAATTAGACAGCATTTATAAAGATAAAAAAAAGAAAAGATAAAAAGACTTATTTCTGGCAGGGTTACAAATTTAACAAATAGGATAGAGGCGACACTAAATGTTGATTTTTAACCACAATTAGTTAGACGTATCAAACATTAAAGACAAAAAAACAAAAACAAAAAAACAAAACAGAAGACAAAACTTTGAGGTTGACATTTTTATAATAATAATGCTAATTTATATACATTTTTGCAACTTTTAATCTCACAATTCTGAGTTTATATCTCACAATTCAGGCTTTTTAAAAACATTACAAGAATTAATTAGGTAAATTCACAATTTATATTTTAACTGTATATTGAAATGCAAGATATAAACTTACAATTCTGAGAAAAAAAAAAAGATATTAGCTATTAAGTCACAATTCCATTATTTATTTATTCAAAAACATGGGATCTGTGCCTCTAATGCTTTCATGGAACATCAATGTGAAATGATTCTGTTGGTATCATCTGTTGTTATTTTAGAGATCAGCTGATGAGGAATATGGAAATAAAATGGAATAATTATCCATTGTGCAGAGAACTTCATACTGTCACCTGCTGCACTCAGTCCATCTAAATATATTCCTGCCATTAATCTTTCACTATATCCAGATCAATTAAAGATTACCTACATTACTGCAAGAAAATGCAGTCACTATACACTGCATCTGTGTCAATTACTCTGTAATTGCGACATAATTGTTCAAGAAACAGGTGAAACCGTTATTTGCTTTTTAACTATGGACATTCTGTTTACTGTTACTCAAGTTGTTTACTATTCTGTTTGCCTGTTTTGACATGTTTTGCGCATCAGCAGAAAGTCTCTCATTACTGTAATGAGAATCTTTCAGAGTCACATGGTGAAGCGATGACTGAGCCAGGTGCAGACAAATAACTTCTAATGTACGTATTAAGTTACACAGTAAACAAAAAAGGAAGAAAAATCCATACGAGAGTAATGAGCCAGTGCTGCCTGCACTAGAGTAAACACGGCTACTGTTGACAAACTGAATCCAGAGTCTGATTCAATAAAGAGAGCCATAATAATGCTCTGTACCCATGATCGCACAGACAATATACTCTAAAAGAGGTCATACAGGACTGTTGAGGCTAATCCAGACTAATGGCTTGATTACAGTCTTATCAATATTACTCAATATTAAGCAAATACAAAAGCAGACTCATGATGCAATACAATTTCTTTGTTCATTTTTGATTGGTTATGCTTTATATTGGAAGTACATCAGTATCACATGCCCCGTAATGATGAAATTATAAGCAGAATTTTGATCAGTACCATTACGCTATTCGCTAACCATTTAGCCTAATAATGTGGATCACAAAATGATGTATGTTTACAAATTTAAGAGTTTGCTTTTAATAAATGGTACTAAATAATAATAATAATGATAGGCATTAAAACAGCATGTGGGGACTGATTTGTTTTGTGTTTAGAAAAGGTTGTGCTAGCAGACTGAAAGTGGCTAAAGGACAGTGTGGGTTAACTAGCACATCGAGGGGAGAATCAGTACATGACCAAACACTTTCACAAAATTGTGATGTACTGTAACACGAACTGCACCCTAATGACCACGAACAAATCATTCCCAGAGTCATTTTACTAATGAATGGACTCAAATATGATGGAATGAAAAAGAATTACCCTATATTACAATTAGTTTTACATCTGCAAAGTTACTTGCAATAAATTATATGGGACAGTGTGAATAGGAACTACATTTTCAAGTCTTCTTCAGATGTTTTCTGCTCTGTGTGGTACAAATACAGAATTCTGTACTATACATATATGGGTAGCTGAATAAATTAATTAATGAATCAATCAATCAGTCAATCAATCAATTAATCCAGCAATCCATTAAAAAAACAAAAAACAAAAAAACATTTTCAGAGAATTACAAAAAATAAGGTTGCCAGTTGAATGGACTCATCTTACAGGAATAGTACACCCAAAAATGAAAATCCTGTCATCATTTACTCACTACTCCTTGAGTAGTTCCTGTATGAAATTCTTTGTTCTTCCGAACACAAAGGAAGATATTTTGAAGAATGTTTGTAACCAGGTTGTTTTGGGTCATTACTGACTTACATAGTATTTTCCCCTACTGTGGAAGTCAAGGGTGACCAAAACAGTCTGGTTACAAACTTAAAAAAAAAAAAAAAAATGTATATATACATATATATATATATATATATATATATATAGTAATGGGCGATATAAACGATATGCGATATAAACGATACAAATTTGGCCTACGATAGAGATTCTAATTCTATTGCATTATCGCGATAATGCATGTTTGATGACTCAATCTACCCGCGAAA
>JAUCMS010000105.1:5634100-5660669 GCA_032357445.1 Enteromius radiatus
CCCCCCCCCCCCCCCCCCCCCAAAAACAAAAAAACTTTAAGCTTTTTAGAATAAATACAAATTGTTCTGCTGCTTAAATCAGTATAATTAAAATAATTATATGTTACTAGTAATCAAGCACGTTTTTGTAAGTGTATGTTCATCAAGGCGGTATTTATTTGATCAAAAACACAATTCATCGTGAGATATTATAACAATTTAAAATAACTGCTTTTCTATTTGAATATATTTAAAAATGTCATTCATGTTAATTTAATTTAGTTTAATTTTCAGCAGCCATTACTACAGTCTTCAGTATCATATAATCCTTGAGAAATTATTTTACTATATTTAATTTGAGCTTTATTTTATACATGATCATTGAGGTTATTATTATTAATCATCATTATTATTAATTAATAAATTTTTCTTCGACCAAATCAGCATATTAAAATAATTTATATATATTATGTGATACTGAGGACTGCAGTAATCAATGTTGAAAATTACTCTGTCATCACAGAAATAAATTACGAATTTCGAAATATATTCCAATATAAAACTTAAATTATAATATTACTTCTAAACTTTTGAACAAAACAAATTTGTCACTTAATGTAAAGTTATGGCATTCCCACGTAGCCACAATTATGTATTAATGCAATACAATTTTGTGTTAATGAAACTGCCTCATGTGTAAAAAAACTGAAATAATTTTAGCTATATCTCAGAACTAATTTCTTAGCCATTTTTATATTCATTTTTGATATATGAAGTCATTTTACAATAACTATGGACATGCCAGTTCCAGTTACTTTTAGAGCCATTGTATACATTTACACACTCTTTCTCTCTTCTCTCTCTGTCTCTCTCTCTCTCTCTCTCTCACACACACACATTAGTCTGAGAGTATGGAAAAGGTAGGCTTGCACTAAGAGGATTCCTGCACTTGCCCTGCTGGAGCTCAGGCATTTGAGAAAAAAAAGACACTGCACTTGCGCTGCGGAAAATCCATGATTAAGTGCAGCAGCTAAACGAGCCATGCAAATGAACTCAGCTCTCCCCCTTTTTTTTTCTCCCTGGCTCTCCGTTTCTTAAACATGCCCACAAAATCCAGCTGTATTTCCCTGTCTGTCAATAAGAGATGATCTGTCGGACACAAGTATTATGTCTTGACAGGAGGGCTTTGTTACTCTTTAATGTGTTCGCTATAGGTGCATTTTCAGACTGAGTTTAGCTGGTTTCAGGATTATTGACAGCAGACTGTCTCCTCTCTGTAAAAGGTGATAAATGTTCTGCTCAAATCCTTTTTAGGTTGCAGTAAAACACACATACAGTATTCAAAGAGAAAAGCCTCAGTCGTGATGAATACATCAAAACCTCTGTGTACAGTGCTATCTTACATCTCAGTAAATTGTTTCAGTGTCAGCTTCCTATAATTAAGGAAACCTACTGCTGTTGTTAGAAACCAACAATTTACTACCTTATTAACAGATACTCATATAGAGTCGCACCTAATTTTCTTCAGAATAAGGCTTGAGCCATAACGAATATGCAAGAAATGATGGTCTATATTGAAGTTTTTCTACCTTATTATTATTTAATTATTTTCCTCGCAGAAATGGAAAATGACTGAAATGGCTGAATGACATCTCTTCTATTCACTGCATTTGCTCATAGTTCATGTCGTTGACCCCACATCACAATGCAGGAGACGGGCGCTGGCAGACAAGCTGCGTCATGTTATCAATTCATGCAACATGACAAACTAATAACAACAGGATATGAACGAGTATTTTCGAAGGCAGAGTAGCAAATCAAAATGCACAATCTATGGATTGTTTCTTGCGAATGAGATGGAGGGGTGCGAACAGTGGCTGTGTTATCACTTAATAATGTGTTTTGTCATACGAGCATGGACAATCTTGTTAAGTCTAAACTGTGTTCATTTCTGCCATCAGGTACATAAAAAGTAACATAAAAAATAAAATCAAATTAATCTAGTCTCATAAAAATACACTTTACGTGCACTGTTTTTTTACGTAATTCAAATATACTTTTTTTGCTAAAAGCTAATGCTCTATATGTCCTACACCAAATCCAATGATAAAAATCTACTCGATAGTGTTAAAAAAAAAAGCATAACTGAGATAAAAACATATTTGTTGATGCAGCTGTGCCATTTCAAGTTCCTTTTACATAGATTTGAACTGTTTGTCAAACCGTACAAAGGATTCGAACCAGTGCTCCTCGCCTCTCAAGTACATCGCTGTACTCTGTGAGCTACCGAACAAACCTACTGTCTATGAAAAGCCAAAGATATAAAGCTGGATATGTGTGATGCTAACATTCAAAAGCGTCAGTTTTCAAATCTACCAGCATATTTATATTATTTTGAAGCCATAAGATGATATTTTTCAAGTAATTGTGTGGAAAATACGCTTTATTAATCAAAACTGGAGTTTTACTGCCTCAAGTGTTCATTGCAGTGATATGTACTTATTGGTACGTAATTTGTGTCTTGCTAAAAAGTGCACCCAGGTACGTTTATGCCATGAGATGAGGTGGAATAAAATAAAACAGCTTTTTACCTTCTTAGACCAAATGCAGCAGACGTCATGAACCTACTGTATGTACATAACCCAAACCGGACACCCCCATACTGTCCTAACAAAGGCGTTACGGTGGCAATTTAGAGTGTAGGCATTTGGAAGTTTGACGGCATTTGGCAAGTGTTCATTTCTCCGTTCGCCTGCACTGACCTCTTGCGAGAAATGGTGTCAGCCTGTTAAACACATCTGCGGTGGAAACACAGAGGGAGAAACATGCAGCAGCCACACCATCAATACCGGGTCAAACGTCAGACACAATAATTATAATCATCCAGCGGCCTCACTGAGTCGTGAGCATGTATGGCTGTCATTGTCATAGTACCTCTCCTCTCAGCTCTGTTTTGAGGAGGGGGGTCAAATCCCAGTGTAAATGTGATCTGATGTTCAAAGTATATCCTGTCATCTTCTGTCTTCAATATGTAATTGCTCCAGTACTATTGCTAGCCCATTTTCCGAGCCCGTGGCAATTACAGAAATACAATGAGTCCCCTCTCTCTCTGTCTCTCTCTGCCGAACGTATGTACTAATTCGCAATAAAGTGCTACAGCTGTCACTGCATTTTCTGCTCTGTTACTTCAATAAATTGGAACTGCAAAAAATAGGAAAAAATTGGCGTATTGCATTATGGGCCGCCTCCAGTGTGTGAGCCTTTTCTCAAACACAATTTGAACAATTTTATTTCCCCTAGATGAGAAAGTGTAGCTTGTCAATGCTGGACTGGACAAATATTCATGAATCAATTGATAATGGATTCCATTTGTCAAGAAATAATCATTTTAGATTAGGGAACTTTTTTTTATACTTTCAAACCAAACATTTGGATTGGTTGATATTGGATGTATTGGTGCTGCGGGAGAAGAAGTCAACATATAATATTACGAATAAAACTATGAATTACTGTCACTAAAAATGAATGGAATGGTTAATGGAATCATTAACTGTGCAGCAATAGTCGCAAAATGGGACAGTGGTGTGTCTGCATGGTAAACACGTGTGTGTGTGGGTGGGTGGGTCAGGTTCAGCCTAAATTGTGAGAACCAAATGTTCCTAAATGCAATGGGGGACAATAACAAAATTGGCTGATATTTTTCCTTTTTCGATTATCTCTACTTTAGTATTTTCATTTTTTTGGAAACCTGTATAACATAGTGATTCTGGATTCATGATGAGTCATTATGTTGTGCCAAATCTTTTCAGCCAACCTGTTGAGATGTTCAATTGAGGTCCAGTTTGCTCTAATTTATAACTTTTGCCAACACTTTATTTTAAGGTCTAACTGTAACTATGGTATTTGCCTCAATAACCTTGTAATTTCCTGCTTATCAATAGTTAATAAGGCAGTTGTTAAGTTTAGGTATTGGGTAGAATTAGGGATGTAGAATATGGTCATGCAGAATATGTGCTTCATGTGTACTATAATGGTAATAAAATATTATTTTTAATGAATCTAATTTACAACTCACTCGGAATAATGTATTCATCAAAGAACTCATTGAATAGATAATCTGGTCAAAACCAGTCTGTAGTTAACAACTCTCAATATGGTTATATTCAAACTGATCAAATAATCAGTACTAACATGATCCTTGGTGCACGTGGCAAAATTAACTGTTTGGGTTACTTTAGAATTAAACCATGATGACAAGTTTTAATGTTTAGTTATAAACATGAACAGTTGATTATTTGTACATCATGCATAATTAATTATATAAAAAATGTATGTCCCGCACCAACACATTGTTATTGACTATTGCCTAGTTGATGTCTCATAATAATTCATAACAATGTGGGTGAGCTCTAACCTATTTAAGCTCAAGAGAAAATATAGATAAACAAAATTATTATTATTATGCATCAAAAGTTTAACAACAAAAAATAAGTACTTCTGTGCTTTTTCTAATATAGATATTTTAAATGAATATATTTACTTTTACAGGAATAATATTTTATAAAGGTATGTGTGCTTCAAATTCAGAAATTGTGCACTTTGCTCTACAGTAACATCCACTGTGAGTTTAATAATATGCTAAATATAAAATAAATAAATAAATAAAAATAAAAAAGTTGCTCCATAGCCCTGTGCTATGCTCCAGCATCTAGATGGATGGATTAGCAGCTCAATATTAAATAATACAAGTCAAAAGAAAGTCACCACCATGATAGAAAACGTGTGTGTGTGTGTGTGCAATATGACAGAAAGAAAGATCCTCTCTGTGTGTTTGACCTGTAACCACAGCTCTTTTTGTTGGGTAACAGAGATAACAGGGTAACAGGGAGCAGCTGTAAGACCACTAAAGCTTTTCTCACAATGCTCACTCTGTGTGTGTGTGTGTGTGTGTGTGTGTGTGTGTGGAAGGGTGCAGAACCGAGTATCTGGAAGAACTGAAAGTAGCGTCCCTGTGCAGTGAGCTTCTCACAGCAGGCGAAGAAGGAAAACAGAGAGAGCAAGAAAAAGAGAGAGCCAGAGAGAGAGGAAAAGAGGAGCGCTTCTTGTTAGGGATCATTTATTAACTGAGATCATCTCTTCGTTGGCCTCAGGGTAATAACTAATGTCAATGGCAAATTTCACAGTTGTCTAGAGAAATGAATTAAATTTGCAATAAAAGGCCCTTTGGCTTGTTGTACATGCTCATTTATTGGAGTTGGTGAACTAGGACTGTAAAGCAACTGCGAACACTGCCTTCATTTCCCCTCTTGTGAAAACGTGACCTTTTTCTCTCATTATTGTGAGGAAAGGATGGAGAGCTTGCTGGAAAGAAAGGGGTCTGGTTGTTCAGGGGGCCGGTCGAGCGCGTTACCTCACACTCACCGCTGCTAATGAGTCTTACGGATGGTATTCCAGCATTTAACCATAGCTGCATTTACATCTAACCTCACTCTGCTCTTAGTCCACTATTCATCGCCTTCCCTTCGCACTTTGTCTGGGACTCAATGGGTGTGATTTTTGTGTGTGTGGGTGTACGTGTTTATGTGTGTGAGGGAAGGGAAAATGTGTGTGTGCGAGACGTGAATTAGAGATTAAAACTCTAAAGTATTCTCTAATCCAGGCATTGAGGGTTAGCAGTGTGAGGAGTGAGAATGGAGTGAGCACAAAGGCTCCCCGCGGCCCCAGACTCACGCCATCACCGCTGCTCCTGACGGCCACACAAAAAAAAAGCCCCACACACCCCCCGGCCCCACCTCGGCCTGCAAAAAAAAAAGCCTGTCAGCTCTCTTCCATGCCCCCGCGAACCCACTGCCCCCCCCCCCCCCCCCCTGCAGTTGGGACGGTAGGGGTGGGGAACGGGCTTTAAGAATAGACCCAAAAATTAGGCGAGTTCTCTCCTCTTGCGCTCCTTTCTCGTTCCCTTTCTCTGAGGACAGATGACAAATAATGGCGTGATTGAGCCTGTGTTTCAGTCACACATGTCCCCCCGTAGCCAGCTGCCAGTGGGGAGCAGTAAGAGAGGTTAATTGAGGAAAGGGTTATGAAAATAAAGCGCAAGAATCACTCGGATTCTGCTCAAAGGAGAGGAAAAACGGCATCCTGTCAAATAATGCTCGGCACAAAAGAGGAGAAATCAGGAGCACAACATGGCAAACAGCCGCAGAAAACAAGTTACTGTCTCCGCTGGGATCGCAGAGTCATGTTGCATGCGTTAAAATTAGAGATTCGACAAAAGCGGCGGTGCAAATGTGAAAAGAGGAAATTCTGAGGCACGGGATTATTCAATAATAAATAATTTTGTTCTACAGAATTGGAAAATCAGCCAACATTCTATGGCCACCGTTTTTATTCCCCTCCATCACATTTTGAGAGATAAATGTAACATTTAGCTGTTAATTCCAGCATCTGAAGTGTTCGTCTTCAGATGATTTAATTGCCCTGCAATTTTCTCCCGTCAAAAAAGCATCGTGCACCTCTGATGAGAGCGAGAGAACAGGAGTGTGAGAGTTAATTAGCGACCTCGTTAGAGACCTGGAAGTGTCTGGTGCGTCTCTGTCCCTTCTCACTCTTTCTGTCCCACTCTTTCTCACACGTAACAAGAAATCCTTTCTTTCCTTCTTTTTTGTACTGTAATCAATGCTGCCTTCAATTGCACCTGGGAAGCTCCTATTTGGGCATTTGTTACAACAAGCTGGAAAAATAATACAGATCATTTTTATTATCTCTTACATTTATTTTTTTTACGTATCATTTTAATTCCTATTATACATGTGTGGTATAATGTTCACACTTTATTTTAAGGAGTCCTTGTTACAGTGTAATTATACATTTAAGTATTGAGAAATATCAATTAACTACGCATATTTACTAAATGTAAAGGTTTAGGATTAGGGTTTGGCTTGGAGTTCCTTGCATGTAATTATGCTTAAGAAAACGTATATTGTAATAGCAAGTACATGTTATAAGGACAGCTTAAAATAAAGTGTTAGCAACATTTCCCTGCAATAACTTCCATGCTTACTACTTATTAATAGTTAGTAATGTATGTAGTAGTAAAGTTGTGGTTTGCGATTAAGAGATCTCAAAAAATAGCATTAATATGTGCTTTATAAGTATATCAACAGCCAATATGATATGCATGCTAGTTAACAGTTTTGTAAAATTTGTTGTTTATAGATTCTTTTAGTGTCTGTTATAGATTACATACTTAATATAGTACTTTACTATAGTAATAACAGTAAATTACGCACAATTTTAAGCAACTGTGTAAATTGTAAAAAAAAACTAATTTTCTGTTTAATTAAATATTACTTTCTGTTTCTTTAACTATTTGTGTCTATTTTAGATGAATATTAAACCAAAGCCTATAGTAAGAAAATTCTAATTAAAGTTATGCAATAATGTGTAACACTTTATTTTATGGTCTATTATTAGCATGCATATTACTAGAATATTAGCCATTTATTAGTAGTAATTAAGCACATATTAATGCCTAATTCTACATGACCTTATTCTACATCCCTAACCCAATACCTAAATTTAACAGCTACATTACTAACTATTAAGAAGCAGCAAATTAATGATGGGAAACAAACATGGTTAATACTGTATAAGTGTTCCCTATTTTAAAGTGTTACCCAATAATGTTATAATACTTATACTGTAACAAGCTTGTATTAAAGTGTTACCTCTCTTTCTTTTATAGCGACTTAATATTATTTAAATTCAGTTTTAATCACATAATGTACTGTCAAATACTGTATGTAGTATATACTGTGTTCTATGAACAACAAAAAAAAAAACTCTGTGTTCTGTACATGTGTGGATACAGAATGAATCTGGACACACTACATGTAAATTGTGGCATAGCGTGGATTCTATCACATATCACAAGCAGCAGTATATTTTTTCCGCTAGTTATGAATACTGTGTATATGGACATACCGCTTATTTTGTACAGCTTGGCATCCAGTCTGACTGCTGGGACTGTGTCCAGCTGATATCCTAGAATGTAGTAGGAGTTATATACTGACCTGTCTGCAGCGGGCTGTAGGAGGGAGACGTCTAGACCACTCTACAGAGGTAATAAAATGATTAGGAGGAGATGACGGATCTTGCTGCTAGTTGATTACAGCTGAACTGTCTCATGAGTAGGGGCTAATTAGCTGAATGAAGTGAATGGAAAGACGCTGTGTGGCTCTGCAGTGATGCTTCAGAACCACCTCACAGAACCGACTCTCTATTACCCACCAACTGCCTTCAAAGGATAACTCAAACACTATGGTTCAGACCGCAAGATTTCGCCTAGGTACTGGTTTAGGCCCAGACTCGGGATTAATCTAAATCTCAGGATAAGATTTAAGCACTGCTTCAGGATTATGTGCAAATACAGTCTCGAGCTCAGACATACATTCGGATATAGAGAATCAGTCCAGAGATATTGCGTAGCGATTCATGTTTGGTCACTTTAATAAACAGCATTTCTCTGACAGATCATAACACATATATTAAACCGGCATATGAAAGTTACAAGAAAAGAGTAAAGACAGTTCTTTTACACCTGATATCACACCGCCATAACACTGTAGCTAAAATTAAATGATTTAATATGGAAATGAAAAGGCAGATAATGAAGACGTTAATATCCATAGGACCAACTGAAGAAATTATACTATAGTCCTGGAAACTGGAATATTAGGAATAAATAAGAAGTTCTGGTATTATTATCAAGGCTGCTATTATCGTAGGCTTAGCTTGCAAAGCACTCTCCTCTCTCAAATGCCTCTCATGTGTCCGGTGGCAAAGTGAATAACATGACAAATAACTTCAAACAGGCGAAAAACATGCAAATACTGCAGGGAGACAAATGTCCAACCTTGTGTTTAGTGAGGAGGTAAGGTCATCCCTGACTCCATCTATCACAGCTGTAATCAGGCGGACGCAGGCTAACTCCGAGCTCAGCTTCAGCTGCATAGATAAGCGCACACAAGCAGGGAGAGCCAACCTAGATAAAAACAGGAAAAAACTGATAAAAGATTCAACAAGTAAACACTCTCTCGCAGCTGTGGTGTCCCCCTTTGTAGTCGCTAACTGTGGGGCTGGCATAAGGTTACACGTCTCTCTCGCTCTCCTTTCATACATAGAAATCTCTCTTTGAATTCATCTGTGACTATAATGTAGTTTACAACCGGATTACAGCGTCGTTTATAGTCAGTGCTGTATATATTTAGCTTGTCACAATAGTTGGGTTTTATAGACTTTTATCAAGCTATTTAGCAAAACGCATGCTGATCTTAAAGGGGAAAAACATGGGAATTCATTAGACTTTACAGTACAGATAAGAGCTGAACAAACATGCCTTTGCAAAACTTATAAAAAAAGGCACTCTGCTTAAATATCATCATAAAATATGCTCTTTTCGAAATGCATTTGAGCTCAAATTTGCAATTGAATTTAAAGGGATCCAACGCCAGCTGAGAATGAAGTAAAACTGTTTACACACTTTCCAAATGTGCAAAATTTTGAAAGTAATATCCTGATCTGATAATGTATGCAGAGCCAGCACAGAAAGAGCTCTAGGGTATTCTGATATTTACCTGCCTCACTTGAGATTGTGTTAACTTCCTTCTCCTCATCAGGTGTCAATGAATTCAGTCCTATCTGATTAACAGGTGTCATGAGCACAAAGGATGGATCTCCACATATATCATATCCTTTTTTTTATAACGACATTTTTAAGCAAAGTTTGGATAAAAATATGACATTTTTGATTAACAGTTTTGTGAAATTCTACAATAGTATTGTACATTTTGTTTTAAAACATTAGTTTCAACTGAAAGTAATTTTTAAATGGAAATATAATATTAGGCTATGTTAATGTTAGGCTAATAACTTAATTTATTTTAACACTTTATTTAAAAAAAAAAAAAGCACGGATACCAGCTGGAAGGGACAACAATAATAGAAAATGATTATTATTAAAATTGGTTATTATTATTATTATGGTATTTTAGCTGGTACTTTGAGATTGGATTGGTCAGTGTAGGGACAGCAAAGTTTTGAAAGCATTCAGTGATGTCTGGAATTACTTCGATAAAATAGATGAAAGTACAGTTAAGTGCAAGATGTGCATTGTTAAGCTGTTATATAACTCTACTTCAAGTACAATGCCCTTGTATTTAAACAAAATGTCGAGTGAAACCTGAGACGCAAGCCAGTCGACAATAAAATCTTTTACCAGTGCGAAGAGCACATTGACAATGTAACACTTTTAACTTGCCTGAAACCTACAAAACCTACAAAGTATTGCAAATCACATGCTTACAAACACTGCAGATAATATATATATTATATATATTTATATTATATATAAAAATTTTGTATTTTTCAAGATGATAACTGCCATAAAAGTTTCTCAGTTGCCATATTTTACACTAGAGACACACTAACCGGTTTGATGCAGAATTTTCTTTACTTATATTCACACTTTTCTATGTAAATGTTCACTGATAAATGATGTCATCTCAGTGGTGATGTAACCTACTTCATTTAAAGCATTGATTTAGCCTTTTATGTAGCAGTCATTCATTCTCAAGACTGTTAGACAAAGTTAAACAAATTAATAATAATAATAATAATAAAATAGCCAGCAACACAAATTTGCACAAATAAGATAAATAAATGAACACCTTATTAATTAGTTATAGTTTAATTAGACATATTTACCAGAAAACAACAACTGCTCCTTGTTCCAAGCTTTTATTTGTTTATTTATTTATTTTTTATACCAGTGTGAACATTGCACTCTCCTCTAGAAAAACACTGTATGCGGCGAGTGTGTGCTTGTCCTCCACATATTCTCTCAAATAATTACATTAATCAAATTCCTGCTTATTATTATTGCCAAAACCCACGTCATTTGTCACTGTGGATTTTGCCTTTTTGACATTGGCTGGGCTGTTTGTGATGAACGATTTGTCCTGGGTGGGGTAGGAGCGCTCGCTGGCTGGCTGACGGACCAGGCTGGAGAATCGTGTGGGGAGAAAGTGTCATGTTTTACAGCGGCTGGTGCTAAATAGGCCCTATGCCATTAATCTACCCTCCTCCACTGGAGAGAGAGCGTGGGCCAAGCTGGTGAATGTCTAAACAGACCAGCGGTCATGATTTATAAAGCCTATCCTCCATTAAAGATGCACCACAGTCTTTACACGCTGGACAGTTAAGGACACTCGGCACACATTGCTAACATACAGACACAGCAGTGAAAAGATATGAACTGAAACACACACTCTAACACACAACCATAGTTTATTCAAGGATGAAAGCAAAAGGTTAGAGAAACTATAAACATAAGTTTAAGTTTGATTAGTATTGAAAAGCCATGCTGGAAGAGGGAACTCTATGTGTGTGATGTGTTGATGAACACTACTGGTCAAAAGTTTTTAATAACTGAGACTTTTTCAAAATAATTAAACAATGTTTTTTGTGTTTTACCAATGATGCATTTGTTTGATTACAAAATACAATGAAAAACAGTAATATATATTTAAAAATAAACCAATACAAACACAATATTCAAAATTAATTACATTTTTTCTATTTTAATATATTTTAAATATGTATTTATTCACGTGATGGCAAAGTTTTCATTCTCATATGCTGATTTGGTGCTCAAACAGTAACAATTGTTCTAATCTATCTATGTTGAAAACATTTGCTTCTTGATATTTTTGTGAAACTTTCAGGATTATTTGATTAATAGAGAATTCCCAAATAATTTGAAAGAAATATCTTTTGTAATAGCTATGATATTTCTAGCATCATAAATGTCTTGTAAATTGTAGTGTAAACACGGTTTCTTGAGCACCAAATCAATATTCGAATGAGATTCAACTTTTCCATCACATAAATAAATGCAATCATATTTCACAAAACTGTTTTACTGCATTTTAACCATACAAATGCATCACAAAAACATATATAAAAAAAAAAACATAATTATTCCTAATTTTTGACCGGTAGCACATGTGCACATGTGCATGCCCGAATATGTGTGTGTGTACATGTGTGAGGGAGTGAGAAGCTCTATTCTGGCAGTGGTAATCCATCCATTGTGTTAAAATTCTCCATCTGTATCAGTTCATTGAGAGCACATTGGCCCTGGGGTCTGTAACTGAGCTGGACCCTGTCTGACAGGCCAGTGTGTGTGTGTGTGTTGGGGGGCAGGGGCAGTGGACCATGGGAAAAACACCGCCCTGCACCTCTCTGCAGCACTTGTTCCACCCCACTTCACACGCACACACACACCAAACATGGGCCACTTGTCACTGACCCCCTCCGTTCTCCCTATGCCCACTAAGTCTCACCCTTTACGGCCTCCTCCCGCACATGTGTTCTTAACACTAATGCACCCAAGTCCCGCGGTCCGCACCCGGCACCCCTGACCGGCCCACTTACACCATGCCCTGGGCTTTTCCTGTAGCTGTACTTCAGATCTTTCATCTCAGATGTGCCATTTTTCATTATGTCCTATTTTAATAAGCAAGAAATGTGTTATTATAAATGACAAACTCTTTGCGAAGCAGGCGCTGGGACACAAAGGGTTAATGGAAGTGGCGTGCGAGTGTGTTTGTGGATGTGTGCACACCTTGGTTGTGTCTAGACCCCTGTAACCAATATTAAAGTGAGCCCTGATTAGAAATTTACAGAAGAAGAAAAAAAAACATAATATTATGTATGAAATGAATCATTAACATGGACCATTAAGTTCTCTATTTTCATTTAATTGAATTTGTCAGCAGTATCCTCTTTAACTGAAAACCACTCATAACTGCTAAATTAAATAATAATTAAAGATACAACTATCAGAGGATTTGAGGGGAAGTCAGGGAGCATTTATTTCCGATCCAAGGCGTAATTTATTCAAATTATATAGAAGAGCGATTGAGAAAATTAGATGCATATTCCTTTCAGGCCTTTAAAGGAGAAAAACGCAACAAGTTTTCTATTAGAATTGCTCGTGGTTGTATCAGCAGAGGGTGCTTACAATCTTAATGAGACATATGTGATTTTATACATATATATATATATATATATATACACACACAATAAATTCCATACTTCAAACAGATTCAAACTTTCAGATAAAATAAAAAGAGCTATATCTTATAAAGAAAAATTGATATTTTCTGAAGAAAATAAACAAAGCGAGTGGAACAGATAGAACGTCGATATGTTTGTCCAAGAGGGGCAGCAGGTTGTGTAGCCCCTGTAGCTGCGCCGAGAAAAGTCAGCCATGAAGGCGGGAAGAAAACAGAGTAGGAATTTGGTAAGAAAGAAAAAGCAGTATGGGATGAAAGAAAGAAGACAAGCAATAGTAGAGCTGCTGAGGGTGGAAGGGGGAACGAAGAAAGATGGATGAGGGAGAGAAATAGTGTAGCCAGTAGGGGGAGGCACGACTAAAGAAAAGTCCACTGCAGACAGAGCGAAAAAGAAAGAGAGAGAGAGAGAGAAGACACACTTATACACACTCACATGCATCTGTCTTCTCATAACCCAGATACATCCAAGGCATACTTGTTTGAAAATCTTGCAAATCCACATTGGTGGTTAGGGTAGCATGTCATACAGTTTGCGCAGGCAACGAGCGATGCAGTGAATGAGCGTGCTAGCTGAAGTGTGATAAGATGGGCTGTTTGTTTGTGTGTGTCTGAGCGCTTTATGTACGGTACTGTGTAATCTGTGAACCTACACTGCATATTTACCACTAAACACATGAATATTGAAATTCATGGGCGGTGTGTCACCGTTTTACTTATTCGACCTGCCACTCCATGACACCTGCACCTGTTGCCTGCCCTCCGGGATTCTCTTTGCTGTTTTGTTAACTCCACCTCCACTTCTCCATCTATCTGTCTGGCTTTCTCTCTCACCCTCTATATATGTTTATGCATGTCTGTAGGTGAGTTTTTATAATGCTGCTTGTTCGGAATACAATATGACTCATCAGGTTGTTCAGGTAGGCAGTGAGAAAAGTGACAGCTTTAACCCACTCATTCAGCTGCTGGGCCTTCTGTCTGTGTATGCGAGTGTTAGTTTAAGAGTGACAGAGGGCAAAAAAAGAGGAATGGACAGAGAAAGGAAAGTGAGAGATGGCATGTCCTACAAATCACACATAAACAGGATCATAAAGAGTACCTGAGTATCCATAAATGTTATAGTGATGACATGCCTTTTTTTAGGTGCAGTTGTTTAGTGCACAATTTTTTGTGAAACCAGACTTTGGAATGCTTATTTATTTATTTACTTACTACCTATCACACACACTTTATGGTTTATGGGGACTCTCCATTTATACTGTACAAGCTGTGTGTGTTATTGACCTACACCAACCCTACACCTAACCCCACCCCTTACAGGATACACCATTTAGTATGTTTTTCAAGACTTTTGAATTACGGGGACATAGGCAGTGTTCTCATAAATGTAATTAAACAAATTTTGTCCCCATAAACCACAAAAAACAACACACACCAAAGTTTTATTTGTATTATTTTTGCTGTTATAAATAAACAAAGCAATATCTATATTAGCATCCACAAAGACAATAACATTCTGTTTATTACAATGTAATTATGCCATCTGTTGCTTTAAGTGCTTTAATATTGGGTGGCTTCTGATTGGCTCCCAATGTAATAGTCATTGTTGTAGTTATCTTTGATATGAATGTATATTAAGAAAATCGATCATGAAAAAAAATCACAATTTATGAAAAATCACCAAATTAAGACAACAATTAATTATATTCATTCAATGATTATTTATATAGATTAGATAATGCTGCATATATAATTGCGACCCTGGAACAAAAAAAACATTCATAAATCGCACATGTATATTTGTAGCAACAGCCAACAGTACACTTTATGGGTCATAATTATCATAATTATTCTTTCATGGCAAAAATGTTCCATGAAAAAAATGTCATAAATTTTCTATTGTAAATATATGATAATGTAATGTAGTATATTCTTTTTTTTTTTTTTTTTTTTTTTTTACAGATTTTCAAATAGTTGTATTTCAGACCAATAATTTCCTATCCTAACAAACCATGCATCAATGGAAAACTTGTTTATTAGTTTTCATATAATTTAAATTTCAATATATAATAATAATAATTTTAAAAAGAGACCCTTATGACTGTTTTTTTGGTCCAGGGTCACAATTCGGTTATGCAATTGTTAGTACCCAGGTATTAGTTTGGATGCGTGTTGATGACAAACTTTAACAGTTCTTAAGTTGATGGAAAGTGGATGAATTTAGTTTTGTGAAGTGTTACATCATTTATCTTAGATAACTTTTCTAGTTATCTTAGCTTCACTAGAAAAGTCTCCCAGTTAGTTTCTGAAATCTGGTCACTTTAGTGAATCTGGCTCATTGCCCTATACTCGGTGTGTTTGTGTATGTATATGTGTGTGTTAGATGTTTCTCCGTGTTGGATGTTGCTCCCTCCTCCCCTCATACCTCCTGAATAAAAGGCTGCGTTCGCTAAGTGCAGACGGATCCATTTCACAGTGGAACTACGCACACAAAGCCTGGGAGTGCAGCTCTCATGCCACTGCCGGGTATCTCTTACGCCCTCTCACATTTACCATTCTCTCTCTCTGCGCTGACCGAAAGGTGACACTGTGGATGGACTGGCAGATAGGCTCAACTCAATAACACGCCGCCCAAGTAAAGACTAGGCCTCCCTCCTGTTTTACACTCGCTCTGTTTCTATTACTCTCTCTCTTTCTCGTTCGCCCTCCCTACTCCACCCCGTCCGGTGCTCTGCTATGGCTAATGCTCTAGAAAGTTCCTCCAACAGAGTCTTCACACTTTCTTAGTCACACTAGAGTGAGTGGGGGAACATCTAGAGTGATGTTAATCGTTGCTCTCTCTCACTGGCAGTGGCGACACACGTGAGCGGACAGTGTTCCGCTGTGTTCTACTGGGCCGTGGACGGTGGAGTATGGCATTCAGATGAGTGAGCTGGCAGGAAACAGGCAGTGCTGTGACCAGGAACTCCATTAAAAACGACACAGCACACTTTGATTACCATGACTGGTCAGCCAAGTTTAAGCACCCCTACACACACACACACACACACACACACTGTTTCTTCTACATTTTGTCTCACTTTCACGCACAAACACCCACACGCATGCATGAACACAGCCACATCTCCTCTCTCTGTTAAACAGCCTGTGAAAGTAGTGGATATAATGGTCCTTTTGGCCTCATTTCCTCAAACACTGAAAAAACAACGCATGAATGTTATGTTTTTACAAAACTATATAAGCTATAAATAGATGTCTCTTCAACTTTAGGCACTTTTGGCTATATACAGTATGTAGAGCTTTAAAAAACTTTGTATACCATTAATAGGTTATAATAAGGTTTGTCTATCAATATTCCAACATTCAACATATGCATCTTAATTATGCGCGTTTTCATTTTTGAAATAATAAATAGTGCTGTATGTATGCTAATGTAATTTCCACCACAACTCATATTATGTTTCTGAATGAATTAATGAATGAATGAATACACAAATATTGGACTATATTCTAAATACTTAATAAAAGCTAATACATTCTCCTTTTTTTACGTAATTTGAGAGTTATAGGTATTTGGACAGTTTTATAACACACGATATGCCAACATTATGTCAAATGAAGAGAGTGAGTACATATACAGTACATACACACACACACACACACATATATATATATATATATATATATATATGTACTAATGCATATTTATATTACAATTAATGGTAGGCTACTGTATATATGATGTTTTAATATTACATTTAATCATTTAGCAGAAAAGTTGATCCAAAGTGAGTTATACATGAATATAAGTCAGCAATCAATTCATCTGAAGGATAAATAAACATGAGAAATAATAGTACAATAACAATATCATAAAGTTTTGAGTTATAATAATAATACAAAGTTGCAGAAATCATTTAAAATGGTTCGAGTAAGAACAGGGAGGGATTAAAAAACAGTAAAAGCATATGTAAATAAATAAAAATCAACATAATTGATGCCAATTGAGTGTGAAACACTCAAATGTTAAACACACAGTCCTAGTCACACACACGCATATACAGACCCAAAATAAATAGCCTTTAGAACTAATTACTAACACAAACTTAACTAATTGCTCTAAAATATTCTTGTTATATGCCGTACTAGAGGGACTGATGGAGTACAGATGGCCAGCAGAAGGTCCTACACTAAAAAACTTCCTGGTTCATGAATCAGAGTTTCAATGGCGATCCAGCAGCCAATCATGTGGCTTAGAGAAGCAGCGTTTGAGAGCGTCTCTAGGGCAGCCTGCCTATTAAAACAAGGCCAAACACTTCACAGACAGCGAGTGAGCCAATTAATTCTGCTGGGGGCTATGCTCCCAGGTTAGGATTTGCTTATGGTGATAAATTGGCGCTTTGTATCCATGCTAAACTACCTCCATTTCTCTCGTTTTCTATGGGCTGCCAGGTCCGTGGATGATGTCACAGGGCATATGATGATTAGGGGATGCCTCATGTCCTGTTGTCGCAGGGTCAGCCCTGCTCTGCATGTGTGAAATTAATTAAAATCTGGCTCATGTCACTGGTTGTGCTAATGCTAACACAACCAATGCTAACCGCGTGACCTGCACAATAAAACAAACTAAGACAGTTAGACCTAACATCGAAAAGGTTAATATGTTCTAATGTGAATTATCAAAAATTATTCAAAAAAATATTCCATATAACACACAACGCGACATGACAGGCATTTCTTTATTCTATCTGTTACAGTACATAAAAATGCTTTAATATTTGAAAGACATTAATATACAGTAGGCTATATCATTTTAGCATGTTCTTAATTTCTGAATTTTTAGGGTGAAAAAATATACTTTGTCGGGGTGATACAACAGTCCTGATACTGTATCTTGTTAAAATAATGGCATTCTTAAAAAGAAAACAATACTAAGCAGTTAATATATTATTATTATTATAAAATCCGTAACTGTTTTTTGTTGTTGTTGTTGCTTCACTTCTTAAAAAATATCTGATATCTTTTGTCCACTAAATCAAAGTCATCTAGTGCCACCAACATGACTGACCAACTTATATTACTGACTAATAATATTACTGATTATTTTGAGCAGAACTAAGTCTTGCATGCTTTGCTTTAGACTCATTAAGGAAAGTAAATGTTGAAATTTAATGTTATGTGTTTTGTACAAGTGTAATATGAATGGAGATCTGTTAGTATTTATTGATTGTGATGTCTGAGTTTTAGGGGGCTTATCATTTTTCTGAAGAGCCAAAAGGTCTATGTCTATACTGATTTGATTAAAAGTTCTAATGCCACTTGCTGATGCAGTGATATGGATTATGTATTAGCCAATGTGTGCTTTAGCCTGCTAAATGCTAGCTAAGCAGCATGCAACTGTAAGACAGTCAATAAAGTTTAAAATGATTATGTTTAAATGTGAAACATTCTTTTACACAAATTAAATAAAAGTAAACTTTTTAGAAAGTTGTTTTCCTTAAAGGAATAGTTCACCCAAAAATGAAAATTCTGTCAATATGTACTCACCCTCAAGTAGTTTCAAATCTGTATAAATGTCTTTATTCTGCCAAACGCAAAGTTAGCTATTTTAAAGAAAGTTTGGAAGCAGGCTGTTATGGGTTATCATTGACTTCCATAGTTCCATAGTAGAAGCCAATGGTCACCCAAAACAGCCTGGTTACAAACGCTATTCAAAATATCTTCTTTTGTGTTTGGAGAACACATAAGATTTGGAACTAAATGAGAGTGAGTAAATAATGACAGAATTTTCATTTTTGGGTGAACTATTCCTTTAACTGAAATGAGTTATGACAACTTGTTGGGTTTTGTGTGGACTGTCTTAAAGTACTAAATGTTAATAACTGATTTAGCTAATTGTAGCTAATAGATGGTGAGTTAGACTTCAAATTCATTGTCTGAGAAAAGGAAGAGATTATATGGTAAGAAAACAAGCTGAATGTTTTGATTTGACAAAGCTTCCGATGCCGTTCTTAGCGGTGATGGGTTAAAAGCTCTGCTGTTAGCTGAAGAACTGTTGAACCCTCCAGCCACCTATTTCCTGATCTGACCTGTTCGGATGTGCATTAATTTGAAAACGGCAACGTAAACAAACCTCCATTTTAACCACAGCCCTTGGTCATCTATCCTATGCTTTCGTCTGTAAATCTATAAAGCTCAAAGTCAGCTTTCAGATTCCAGAGCTGCATTTCTCCTAATAAAGACATGTGGTCTGCGTTTACTTTCTCTCTCTTTTTTATCTTTATCTCCCCTCTCTCCTTCCTCTCTCTCATAAAAGAGACTCTCTATTGTATCTCTCATCTGAACTGTGGAGTGGTTAGAGGGGCTGTTGTGGGGAGAAGGGGGAGGTGGTGAGGGGATTGAGGGATTGGAAGAGCATGGGCATCCTTTCTCAAACAGGAAAGGTCCATATTCCCCCCGTTATTTCACATCAAGACCGTTTTTCTAAACGCAAAAATGGAAGTCAGTCACGGGCAACTGGCTTTGCTTGAATAGAGGAAACAAACAACAGCAGCAACCACAAGAAAGAATCTCCACTGATATGGTTTTCAGATAAGTGATCCTGTCTTTGTAGGCACTATACTAAAGCCGTTCGCCTTGAATTAAACCTTAATTTAATTATCTGTAGCACTTGTCAACTTTAATAGGCAGTAATGTAAGAGAAAATACAAAGAAAAGATACTTTCGTCATTTCATAGCCTGCTTTTAAAATTAGAACTATAAAAAGAATATGAATGCATAATGGCTTTTGTGAACCTGACTAGCATGTTTGGGTTGAGATGGCAGGGCCATCAGACTGACAGTTTCCCCAAGTGCGGCTGACAGAGTTCCCCGCCTGGCTTTTGTCGACTTTTAACACTGTGGATTTGTCAATCGACTCAGTGGCCTGAAGAGGCCTTTGCATTGTGCGGTGCGGCTTTTGGACGCTGCCAAGCAAGCTGCACGGGCGAAGGCTTTAAGAAAGAACACAATGAGCTGGAAAAAACCTGGCTACCTGTGAAACAAAACCAGGAACAGGCGGGAAAATATCCACCCGAGAGAGAGGGAGCGAGAGAAAAGAAAGGACAAAAAAAATGAGTGTCACCATCTGACGCTCTCCATGTTTTTGCCACAGCCAACTCTCTGAGTACTATGACTGAATGACAGCCTGAGAGAGTGAGTGTGTGTGTGCGTGTGTGTGAGTGAGCAAGCGAGCGATTGAGTGAGATAGAGAGAGAGTGAAAGGGGAGGGGGGAGGACCGGGTAAGCCTTGAATCCTTGTCATCAGCCCCTTCAGTATGAATAGGCCTAATGAATGTGGCTAAGTGGTAAGAATCCATGGTCAGCAGCATCAAGGCAGGTAATACCGCCCAGATTTAATTGGGAGCAGGTATTGGAGGCTGTATTACTTTAATTGGTTAGGGGTGCTCTAAATGGAAAAAGACAAAGTATAATGGCCAAATTGAGGCACACAATAGCACTTAGCGCAGGATTGTATGCAATCGCTAATCTGCCGAGGAATGAGGCAATTCGGTGCCATTTTCTCAGTGAAACCAGCTGCACTGAGCTTGTCCCTTTTGTTCCCCCTTGGGAAAATGCAAGATTGAAACAGAAAATACCTTTACCCGGGCAATCATTTGCCACGTGTAGAAAACGGATACAGCAGTGAGCGACGGAAAAAAAGAAGGGATCTTTGTGGTGGAAGAAAGGATGGAGAGGAAGATAAAGGCTGAAAGTGGGGCCTGTCACGGTCAGCCGAGGAGGAATACAGTGATGACATTTGCAGTGACAGACGAGCCTGCCAGGAAGGCTGGCCAGTGTTTAGAGGCAGGAATCTGATCTTTAAAAGACATGAGCTGTGATAATTAAAAGAGGACAGGTATTTAAGACTTGGCTTTGTCATTAATATTGACCGAGATCTGGTTTAAATCTTAATGATGCTCAGACAGCTGGACCTACACAATAGACTGAGGTCTGAATTAAACACCAAGGCCTCTCCATTGACCACTGCGAATGCCTTGAATTAACATGCAAACAAAGACACTGAGTGGTTTATGTCAGTTTGGAAACTTACTTCAAATACAGACAGACCAACACTCTCTCTGGTCAAAAAATACTAGTTGCAAACACTCTTAAAGTTCTAAAATGCGATGCCATGGAAGAATAACTCCCCAAAGAACCTTTCAGTGAGCCACGCAGTGTGAAGAATATTTTATTAATCTGAAGAATGGTTTTGTGCAATGGAAAGGTTCTATGGATGTTAAAAATTCTTCCTTCTATCAAAGAACCTTTATTTTCAAGAGTGAATGAAGTCTTCAGAAAGTTCTGGGATGGGATAAACACACACACACACACACACATCAGTATCTAGTATACCACTTTTGATAAGAAGTGTTTGATGTACTATATGGAAATAATTGGTCATTGTACTGTAAGTGGTGTGCAATTGAGAGAGAGCAGTTTACTTGTGTTTGGTGTTGTAGAAGTAGCTTTTGAAATGCTGTAATTAGTGTGATGTGGGGAGTATTTTGTTGCCTGTGTTTATTGCCATGTCTGCTATTCTGTGTTTATTGAGTCGTGTCTTTTGTTTTAGGTGTTGCTTTGCAGTGCCATGTATTTGACAGCTCTGAGAAGCAGCATGATGTGACAGACCATATGGGAAGCATGTAAGGTTATTCTTATATGTCAAGCTTTCCACTGTTGTGCAAAGTGCAGCTGGGTGGATTTTTGCTTTTGAATGTAAAATTCAATGGTGGTTGGTCTTTCTCACCTTAAAGGTATGATAAAACTGGACGCTATGGTGGAATGGTTCTGTAAGTTGAAGTTGCTTTAGTTTGTGTCTTCAGTTCTCATTGTTTTGATTCAATTGAGTTCAATTTGATGCTATTCACAATTTAGTTGTTGTATTATGCTTTTTATAGTGTTGTTAATGGTTGCTTTAGTTTCCTGCTAATTTGTATAATTAGCTCTTAGCGGTAGTGTTACAGTTAGTGGTTAAGAGTTATGAGGGACAGTGATTTGCTGAGAGGAAGTGACGAGACATACAGTAACTTTATGCAAAAGAACAGCAAAGTGGTGTGGTAAAAACGAATGGGAATATAGACAGTGATCCACCGTATGATACAAGTAAAACACTGCTGTAAAACACTGTATGACTGCCTACTAAAAAGACAACAGATCAAAGACTATGTGAACTTCAGTGATTTAATTGCTGCCAGTATGACTGCAGCTTTAGGTCTTGACACTTTTGATCCAATCTAAACAAACTTTAAAGTGCTTTATTGGCATCTAAATGAATGTTACTGTATGTGCTAGTGATTCAAGACTACATGACTGCCAAATCCACAGCTTACTTTTTGTGCCATGGTGTGCAGGTGGATGTTACATTGAAGGTCAAGGTATTGACTGATTCCAGCTTCAAAGTAAAAAGTCATCATGCAAATAGTGCTGTCTTCTAGGATGTTCAAGCCTTAAGGGTTTCTTATTTAATCTTAGTGTTCATCCCTGAAGGAGGTTTTAATGGCTTTGTAAGTTCTTGGTTTTTACGATCTGTAAAGTGAAATGTTCTACAAAAATAAATAAATAAAGTAGCAGTAGATCATAGATCCAGAAAGAAAGATAATAATTGCATATATACAGTATATACTGTATATATTAGGGATGCAACGGTTTTCGGTGGTTTATCGAACCGTTCGGTTTGCCCTGTTCGGTTCGGGACACCCACGTGAACCACAATATTTCGGTATCCTATTTGAAGCATTAAACTTTCATTTTAATTAAAAGTCATTCAGAATGATTACAATTAGTATCACAAATACCATGGTGAAGCTAAATGGTTAGTGCAGCAAAATCATGTGAATGTGTGGTTACATTAGTTCAACTATTATGATTTTGCATGTAGTGAACCCGTTTAATTTTTTTAATCAAAACATATGTAACTGAGTGCAGAAATAACCGTCAGTTACCTGATACTTATATTACAATAGCCAGTCTTAACAGTGTTCTTTTTTTTTAAATAAATGTTGTGTTTTGAGTTAATCTGTACCTTTTTTACATTTAATATTGTCTCTGTACCTTGATAACTTGAAATAGAAAGGACAAATGACCTCCTGCTATGTTAGAGCTCACATACAGTACAGTACTGTACAGTAATATTGATGTATCGAAACCGAACCTTTACCGTGTTCAGAAAACCGTGATACAAACCGAACCGTGGCCTCACTGTACCGTTGCATCCCTAATATATATATATATATATATAGAGAGAGAGAGAGAGACATATACAAACACAACCTCCACTTCATGCTGACTTTCAGTAAATCTCATATAAAACATCTACCCTGGTCTCATAAAAATAAGTACCTCTGTGCACTTTTTGTGCAAAACCTTTTTTACATTCACTACTGCACATTTTGCTGCAGTTTCAAAGAGAATGTCCACTGAATGTTCAAAATGTGAACCCTGGCACATTTTTTTAAACGTTTATTTTGGTATGTATTGTGCCAGTTCAGGATTGAAATAACCATGATGGTAATGTTCAAAAGCATCAGTTTTCAAATATTCCAGCATATTAATTTACAAAAATTACACTTTATTAATCGAAACAAAAGTAAATTAGTGTGAAAAGGTATAAAAGCAGTTGGAGTTTTACTGCCTCTAGTGTTCATTTCTTTTGGAAACTGCGGTGATATGTACTTGTTGGTATATCATGTCTCACTAAAACGTGCACCAAGGTACGTTTATTTCATAATACCAGGTTAGAAATTAATCAAAATCTAAATAATAAAGCAATAAAAACAAACACATGCTATTGTTTTTCAATTTCATGAACTTCACCTGTGCAACTTCTCCTTATTTATATTGTTCTCCATTAAGAAATCTTTTACAAAGGCTATTGGTCTGTCGGAAACGTTGTTCAGAAATAAAAATTGCTTAAATGGGCATGCAGTTTTATTTTATCTTCAAAAATCTACAACTTAAACAATATATAGTCTAGTTGTAGTAGTATTATTCACTGAATAAACAATAAAAAAAAATGTTTTAGCTACAAAATCATATTAGATAACTGTCTAAGAGTCACATTATCCAAATAACAAACAAAAATGATATAAAATCATGCATTTTTCACTGACAGTATCATAATTCATTCCTGTCAATGTGGGCATTTGCACAGTATACGAGTGATGTGTTGGTTTTACTCAGAAACACTGCACCGACTGTAATAGTTATATTAAATAATAGGTTACAATGCGGTCTGTGTTAATACATAAACACTACAATCCTTATTTTAAAATAATAGATTGTATAACCGCTTTATTCAGTATAATGCAAGCAAATTTCAGTCATAATAAATACAGTTCTGATTTATAGGCTAAATACCTTAGAGTTAATTTGATAGTTAATGGTTTTGCATGCGGAATGAATGAGGAACACTGCACTGTACAAAACAGAAGGTACTTTTACAAGATCTACTGTAAATTTATACATATTGCTTGTATCCAAATTTTGTTAAAGTAACTACCTTTAAGGTGCTGTTTCACCAAAGTGACAAATTGATATCCGCTTGTTACATTTAATGTGAAACTATTACTTTGAGGTGAGACAGAAAAAGGTGACCCTGAGAAAGAGAGAGAGAGAATGTTATTCTGTCTGATATGAACTATATATATATATATATATATATATATATATATATCAAAAGAACAAGAAGAAGCAACTGATGAAGTGTACTACTGTTCAAAACTTACCACTCAAGTCTTTTTTTATAGTGGAGATAGAAACAGATCTACATGGATAAATGTGTTTCGATCCAAATAGCTTTATCACAGATTATATCGGCAACTCTACAATGGGATTATATCATGAAGTCTAAGACAGAGGCAATAAACTAAGCATTAGGGTGATGTGTGTGTGTTTGTGCGTGATATTTCTCTCGTCTCATCTGTGGTGTCAAAACAAAGTGCTGTGCTCAGGTACTGAGGAAGAGCGATCTGCCGCCTCCCTCCCGTACCTCACCCAGCAGCCTTAAAGCAGCTCTTTGGAAATCAGGTATTTGTCACTTTTAATGAACATTATTTCACACCAGGCCTGAAAAAAATATATACACATATTCTAAAATAACCATCCAGAGTCCTGGTTTGTGTGCATGTGTGAGGTGTGACAGGAGGTGTTATTTCATTAGGAACGACCATATTAGTGGTGTAGTGATATCCAAAAGGGAGAGTAAAAATAGCGGGATTCTGTTAACATCATCACTTAAAAGGTACTGCTGTTTTATGCTTTTCAAATGTCTTATATTCCATCCGGGTGTGAAGAACTTATATATTATATTACTTATATTATTTATCACTCATGGAAAGTAAGCTTTCGTTTGATACTGAAGATTAAATCGTGATAGATTTTGTCATGGCAAAATGAAATCTTTGTCTCATCATTATTCATTAAAATAGAAAAAATTATTTATTTTGAAAAAATTTCCCTCAGAATTTTCTAGTTAATTTCACAAATAATTACAAAGACGCAGCAAGTAACGCTCAATTAAAAGTTACATTTCAAACTAGAAAGACTTAATTAGCATTTTTGGTAACACTTTAAAAAAAATGTACTATTTATTTTAGTGTTGAGCAACAATGAAAGAGATTTAATCACATCCAAAATGAAAGTTTTTGTTTATATTATGCATGTGTGTGTGTACTGTGTATTATTATGTATATAAAGACACACACACACACACACACACACACATTTACATGTATATATTTATATCCATATAATTAATATACTACATAAATATATTTATTTAATACATGTGCATGTGTATTTATTTATACATAATGAATATACACAGCACACACACACACACACACACACATATAATTTTTATAAACAAAAACTTTTATTTTGGATGTGATTAATCATTGCCCAACACCAATTTATTAATGACTTATTTTGCAGTTTATGGAAAATGAGGGAGAAAATGGTAAAGAAAGTCATTTTAATGGGCGGACGTGTTCTAGGACATATTTGCCTAAACAGAGAAGTCTTCAGTTCAGAAAAATCTGCAGTTTTGCTCTTGTGGGATCCTAGTAATGAGGTGAAAGAATGTGATAACTTCCCAAAAAAAGCTTAAAGCTCATCACTCATTTGAGGCTGTTGGGTGGGCTTGACCAACCACAGAACTTTTGTTTTTCCAAAGTATTATGGAGGTCTTGTGAAGAAAAAAAGTAATTCTATCTATCTATCTATCTACAGTATCTATCTATCCATCCATCCATCCATCTATAAAAATGCAATACACTCAGTAGATTCTACCCCTGGCCTCTTAAAGCACAAGTGTGTGTGTGTGTGTGTGCATGTGTGTTACAGTTTTTCTCAGTCGCTTTGGTGCATTTCTCACAACAGTACTTACATTTGCACAACAGTTAATGCATTTCTCA
>JAUCMS010000105.1:5669398-5680883 GCA_032357445.1 Enteromius radiatus
AATGCATTTACATGTAAATACTTTCAAAATATATACTGTACATGTGTGTTTTAATATAAACAGAATAAATAAACGCAGCATAAAAGCATATATTATGTAAAGAAAAACTTTTATTTTGGATGTGATTAATCGCGATTAATCGTTTGACAGCTCTATTCGAAACGTTTGAGAGTTAGCAACACATATTGACTGGTGCGTCACTGGCTTATTCACATCCTAGCACAGTAATGGCGAGTTCAGACGGCACGATTTTCAAAGTAGTCGCATCACAGATCTTTTCACACTGCATGACTATCTGAGGTAGCATTCAGTTGCTGATAGCAAGCAAAAGAAGCTTGCCATACAAATTGAATGTGTGCTCGTTTGCAAATAAAAGAAGATTATGAAGGAGGATATTTACCTTCTATACCTTCGTAACTCCTCCCCCAACATCCCCCTGTTCTGGATGTTGCTCTCTCATTGGCTGTAGGTAATCGCTGATGTTATTCAGTCAGAACACATTTCACATGGCATGACCCTGAATAGTCGACAGGTCCAGATATTTAGCATGCCATTGCCAAATATCTCACGGGTGCCTGCGTAACGTCAGCAATTCTCTCAGATCGCGTCTTTGATAGTTCATACTGTGTGATTGTCACTCGCAATGAAATAATGATGGGTCGTTCTTGAACGATTCGTTCATTTTGAACGAATCTTTAATGTGACTCAGGAAGAACGAGTCGTCTCGTGGGAGTGATTCGTTCAGTCGCGCATGTGCATTTGCGCAACATCCTATAGTTTCTGTATTGGAATTATTGATTCATCTGTTTCGGGTACTGAGCCGGTACGTGCCAAGTTGTCATGTTACAAAAGAACGAACGACTCAAAACCGAAGACTCGAGACTTCGACGAACTAATCAATTCTGTTTCCGGCTCAGGCTGCATAGGTTAAGCTTATGGGGCTGTCACGTGATGAATGAACGACTCAAACCCGAAAACTGAGGTGAGGTGAGCGAATAGATTAAAGTCCCAGGTAAACAATGAATTAATCTTTTCTGTTTCTAATAGCATTATATTTTTGTCTTGTTTGTAGTGTTATCAACGTTTGTGTAAGCAGTAGATGTGTTAGGGAGGAAACAGGTAACATTTAAATTATATTTTGCTAAAATGAACGGAATGAACGAGATGACTCGAAAAAGATTCGTTCATTTTGCTGAACGAGACTCAAAGGTCCGAGTCGGTAGAATGATCCGAACTTCCCATCTCTACAACAAAAAGAATATTATAGAGATGATTTTTACCAGCTATACCTTCGTAACTCTTCCCCCAAAATCCTGCTGCCCTGGATGTTGCTCTCTCATTGGCTGTAAGTAATCGCCAATGGTATTCAGTCGGAACACATTTCAGACGGCATGATTCTCTCAGCGATTCTCTTAGATTGCGTCTTGCACTCGCATGAATGAACACCAATTTGCCTGTGATTTTGGGCGTTTGTCTGCGATTTCTTAAAACCTGTCGGCGAGGCAAAATCGGGACTAAATTCATGCATCGTGTTTCTTTTGCTGACCTTTTGTGACCTCGCTTTGTTTCCATGTCACTTCTCACGTGGGTTTGGCAGTGAGACTCTTCCTATTGTAAAGCCATGCAGTGTGAAACCCCCTGTCGCCGATCTATCAAGCAGTGTGAACACAGCAGCAACAGAATGCTACCCCAGATAGTCATGCAGTGTGAAAAGATTTTTAAGACTGACCACATGGAAAGCTATGAGTAAAATGTCACATGTTGTCATCTTGGAATTACCACAGACAACAGCAAAACTGCCGGGAGTGAATATTTATTTGCAATAAAGCTACAAATCGTTTAACTGTTAATTGTTAGTAGCAAATACTGTAGACTTATTGGAACATTAACACAAACAGAAGCCTACATAAAGAGCACCATGTGCCATGCTTTTGTTTGTTTGTAGTTTTGTAATTTAAAAACCACTAATAATAATTAAATACATTTTTACTATTTTTTTAAATTTCTTTTTTTCTGTTTTTAAATGTAACTTAGAGGTACAAAATAAAACGAATAACTTTACTTCATGAGGGACTTATGCTTTAGGTACTGAAGAAAGGCAAGAAATGTCTCTCGTAACATACAGTATATATCATGTAAACAGCTTTTAGAAGGTGTAACTTTTATGTGTGCTAACTTGCAGTTTTGTTAATGTTCATTTCTGTGCATGGTTATGCCTATTTACAATTCCTATATAATGCAAATTGCATTTCTTCCTAGCATTGTTGTTTACTATAAACAAAAAACCCTGCATTACCAAGGCCTGTTTACAAATCCTCCTCCTCACCAACAAGGCCAATTACATTACAACCACAAGCACATTACGGTGACATTAGAATGACTATGTGTACGTTATTGCCTGTTTTTGTATTCAGCAACATGCCAGGTGAACGCAAGTAATAAGAAGATATTATTATTATTATTATTCCTAAACAACAGAAAAAAATGGCTTACTATTATTCCAATGGGAATACAGTTGATGTGGTGGAAGTCTGCCAAACATTACTTTTCCTGGCTCTGGAATCCCAATAGCTTTCCAGATGATCAAAGAGTTGGGAAAGAGTGACTTTTTTTTAAGTTAATGATAATGTCAATCTGACCTTAACTTTGTATGTGGCACTTTTCAAAGCCAGGCTTTGCAAAGATGCTGTTACTAAAGAATGCTGAAGAAAGCTACCTGAAAAATTATGGGGAAATGTATCTCGGAACAGAAGCTGTTTTACCAAAAGCTGTACCAAATATTTATTTGATTTAGTTAATAGAATGTAATTGATCAAATTAAATCTATTTATGGCATTCTTCACTATAGTGTCTTAGACTTTGAAAAGTACCGTAGCTTTCCAGGTAGGTTTTTTTTAAGCATTTTGGAGACGTTGCCACAGTTCTGGATTTAGTCAGTCTCAGTTTGTTCTGGTACTTCATGTCATTCCAGACAGACTGGATGATGATCAGATCAGATCTCTGTGTGGAGCACTGGCTGTTGTCAGACTCCTTTTTCAGACAATAATCTCACTGCATTATTACAATTAATGACAAAAATAATGGAAATGTAAACTGATATTTCCAACTGACACGCTACCGCAAAAGTTTGTTGGGGAAAATACTAGTGGCCTAAGACTTTTGCACAGTACTGTACATATATTTAGGAGACCAGGTTGGAAAAATGTCTACAAATTAGGATGTGGCATTTTTAAAGGGTTAACAAGACCTTGGGTTTTTTCTATGCTTTTTTTTTTTTTTACATATTTGGCCTAAATGGCTAGCACTCTGGAGTCCTATACTGTACAGTAAATACAAATTCTTTATTCAAATCTGTTACTAGAGCACATTCCATACAGTATTTCATAGCAAGATTCATAACAAACTTCCCTTCACAAAATTCAAGCAGTATTGGATGCAGTCATACCCAAACTCAAGCAAACACACACACACAAACATCAACCTTCAACTCAGGCGAATGATGAGTAATACACGGCATCTCGCTGTCTCTCTTTCCCTTTCCCCGCTCATCCTCTCCTGACATTTCTCCGCTCTCCCCCCGTCTCCCCCTCACTCAGGAGCTGTGAGTGTGTTTGACCTTAAACCGTTCCTCTGCCTTTACACTGTCAGCTCCAGTCTGTGTTCTTAGGGCCTGAGAGATCCCCGCCTGCAATATGTCTGCCGACAACCCATAAGAAACGACTTGCTCTGTGTTTATCTATTAATAATTGAGCAGTTCTGAAGATGGGAGGGGGGCAGTTTGTCACAAGGGGAATTTATACCTTTCACTAAGGTTTGGGCTAAACGGCACTTTCTTCCGAGCTGAGAGACAGAGAGAGGGAGAGAAAGGAGAGCTTAGTGTGTTGTTGTTGTCCATAGCTTAAGGGTGTGTTTATGTATGAGTCTTCAGAGAATGAAATGCCATAACCTTGTGTCTCCTCTTAGTAGTCCTGGACAGATTGTTTGTGTTTATCTATCTGTGTGTACATGTCAGGGCATGGAGAAATGATTAGATATAAATGTTCAAAATGTAATCTACTGTTCATTCATATATATAGTCAGAAGTCTATACCTGTCATTCAGCATTCTAATTTATCTTAAAGCCAGTGTCCTGGCTGATGTGGGACCCCCTCACAGCTATAGTTCTCAACATGATTTTTGAACCAATCACCTGTCACCTGTCACAAGTCGTAAATGCAATGTGAATACATACACTGGAACTGCAGGAAAATGGTATCATGACAGCATCACAACCCCATGAATCCTCGGATAATTAATATTTTAAGTTTTTTTTTTTTTTCTGGAAAACTTCTCTGCTCTCCGATATTTCATTTATATGATTAAAACTACAGTAATATTGTGAGATATTATTACAATAATAATAATAATTTTTAAAAAAGTCATTACTGCAGTCTTCAGTCTCGCATCATTCTTTAGAAATCATTCTAATATGCTGATTTTGTGCTCAATTATTAATAATGTTTAAATATTTTTGTGGAAACCATGATATATCTTTTTCTTTTATGGATAGAAGTTCAGTGAACAGCATTTATTTAAAATAATGATGCATTTCTTAACTGTCACTTTTGATAAATTGAACATGTCCTTGCTGAATAAAATAATAGTTTTAATTACTTTCTTTTCTTAAGTCTATAACTTTCTTTTCCAAATTAAGAGTTTATTTGCAAAAACAGATGACTTTTTTTTAAACAATTTTTTTTTTTTTTTCCATTGGGCATTCCAATTGTTCAATCAAACTGCATTTTTGTTATTTTGATTAGGTTTAAACATAAATTAAAAATAGATTTAATTAAATGTTTGAACAATTAAAAAAAAAATTTGTTATCTGTTTTTGCAAATAAACTCTTCAAAACGTTTCAGTTTTCACAACAATCTTAAGCAGCAAAAATATTGTTATCGATAATTGGAGCAATGCCTCCTGAATATTCAGCTTTGTCATCACAGGAATAAATTTTATTTATTTATTATTTGTAAATGTGATATTTAAAATATCACTATTTTTACTTTGTGATCAAAAATGCAGCTTTGATGAGCACGAGATAACTCTTCAAAAACATTGTTATTTTTAAAATGAACAAGAATAATTCCCCTTCAGTCAAGTCACTCTGACATTACGGGAACTCGCACGAGAGACCAATCGCCTTTGAGCTGAAAAGGACAATGAAAATTGGCATGCACTGATTACATCCAGCTGCACCTCATCACTACGTGAGTATAAGAGGGCGCTGATGCAGTGCATCTGCAGACTTTCGCTTCGGAGCCTCTCCACTACTGAGCTGGAGTTGCCGACGAAGAGTACTGAAGAGATTCTTCTCAAAAGAGTTCCTGCGAGTTGATGCTCTCTCCCCCTCTGACAGTGAACGACTGGATGGCTGTCAGCAGGTGCTGCTGGCTGATGGCCTTTTTAAAGGTTGATTGGTTTCTGGGGCAGGGACCACGTCCAGTCCCACCTTTCTTCCCGGAGGTGCACGAGGAGCTGATTAGGTTTCCCCCTACCACTCGCCTACCCCCTGGCTCCTCTCCCATCGCCTCCCTTGATGGCATGGCAGCCAAGGTCCCCCAGGCTGAGTGCGCTGTTGCAGTGCATGCCTGCGGAGTGCCGCCACCTGGCTAGATCAGCCGCGTGTGCCCTCCAAGGTGTGTGAGTTCTCGTCCGCCTTCGCAGGCCGAACTTGCCGCTGCGGGCCAGGCTGCCACTGCCCTGCATGCCACGATCTGCATGAAGGTGGTCCTGATCAAGGGCTTATGCAGGAACCTCGCACTGCGGCCGAACTTGCCCTCAACAAAAAAGGGCGATGGAGGTCACGGCGCGATCCCTTAGCCAGGTGATGTCCACAGTCGTGGTCCTGAAGCGGCACCTATGGCTGAACCTCAGATGGCAACTGGCAACAAAGCACGCTTTCTTGGTGCTCCCATCTCGCAGGTCGGCCTATTCGGCGACACTGTCAAGAACTGGGCCCAGCAGTTCTCGGCAGTTCACAAGCAGGCCGAGGTGGTGGGGCAGCCAAGGGCCCAGGCTGAGCTCACTGTCACGGTGCATGCCTGCAGAGCGCTGCCATCTAGCTGGATCAGCTGCGTTTGCCCTCCTAAAGTGGAGTCTGCCCCGCCCTGCACGCCTTGCTGTGCTCAGCCTCCACCTGCTTGTCCATGAGGGTGCACCCCTGCGGCTTCCAAACCCGTTCCGTCCCCTGCCGATGCTCAAAATTCAGGCCCCCGAGGTCCCTTCCTGAGCAATGCGTTGCCTCCTTGGATTCAGACCCGGAGCCCTATATCACCAGCACGGGAACCAGGGAGCAGGCAAGTGCTGCCCAGTCCAGTCAGACTTTTCTCCAGGATGTTTATCCTTCTGGGATGATTCCTCCTTCCCTTTCCCCCTAGGCTGCCCCACCATGCACGGTGGTCAACGTCCCTCTGATCCTCCTTGCGACCAGGCTGGAAGCCTGGTTATAGCTTCCAAGCCCCTCGTGGTGGCTGATTCGGACGGAATGCCTCGGCTATGCAATTCACTTCGCCAGGCATCCCCCCAGGAACAGATGCATCCTTTTTCACAACTGTCCACGTGGACATGGATGCCGCTGTCCTGCATGTGGAGGTTACGGTCTTACTGGCGAAGGACACAATTGTGCCTTCCAGCCGAGATAAAGGTCAGGGTTCTACAGTCCTTACTTCATTGTGCCCAAAAACAGTGGTGGGTTAGAACCCATCCTGGATTTTCGAGCCCTGAATCAGCCCCTTCTCAGGCTGCCGATCAGGATGCTTACCCTGAAGCACATTCTCTTGTGTATTTGGCACCAGGAGGGGTTCGCAGCCATCAACCTGAAGGATGTGTACTTTGATGTCTCGATTTTACCTCAACACAGACCCCTCCGGAGGTTTGCTTTTAGGGTCGAGCATGTCAGTACTCTCAGTTGGCCTGTCCCATTCACAACTATCTCGACGACTGGCTCTTTGTAGCTTACCCGTGGGATCTGTTGGGCGAACACAGGGACCTGGTGCCATCTGGACCTTCAGGGCCGCAGTTCCCTTCACAGATGTCCGAACGTTGTCGTTGTCAACGTGGATGCTTCCTCCACGGGTTGGGGTGCTGTATGCAACGGGCAAGCAGCTTTGGGCCCCTGGACAGGTACCCGACTGCTGTGGTGGCCATGCTTCTTGCCCTGCTGCACCACAAGCACGTGCTGATCTGTATGGACAACACTGCATACTCACCGTAGCATACATCAACCGGTGATGGTCTACGCTCCCGTCGCATGTCACAACTCGCCCACAACCTGCTCCCGTGGAGTCAAACACGGCTGAAATGCCTGCGCACTGTTCCTGGGGATCTTAACTCATGAGAAAGGACCTCCTTTCTCAGGGGATATGCACAATCTGGCACCCGCGTCCCGATCTGTGAAACCTGCATGTCTGACTCCTATACGACACGCGTCAGACCTCTCTGGTCTATCACTGGCCGTGATTGATAGTATCACTCAGTCAAGAGCTCCCTCCATGAGGCACGTCCTCCCGTGTCTTCAGTTAGAAGTAAAAGCAGGTGAGCGGGAGGCCGGTGTCGGCTTGCTAGTCGGTTGTGGTTACAAATCTCAATATTCCACAATAGACCAGCCAGAGGGCCGTGTTTCCCCTCATATATCCATAACTTTATTGATATATTGAGTTATTCAAAGTTCCACATGTAGAAATGCAAGTATAGTAGCTTGTGCTCCGCCCCCTAACTCCTGCTTCAGTTACATTTACATCCCTGTGGCACCCCCTAAATTCGGCCCTCAGGGTGTTGGGAAGGTTATGTGCAGACTCCTCTGTGGACACATCCGCCCATCAGCACGGGGGTCTCTGCGTAACGCGGCTTTAGGGTCGTGGCCTTTTCCACGAGTCTGTTCCCATATGTAACATCGGAGTGACTCGACTGAAGGGGAACGTCTAGGTTACGAAGGTAACCCTCATTCCCAGAAGGAGGTAACGGAGACATTACATCCCCTTGCCACGACCCTGGGTTGTGCTGACGCCGGCTCGGCTTCTCAGCGAAAACCTGCAGGTGCACTACATCAGCGCCCACTTACAGCTCAAAAGCGATTGGGCTCTCATGCGAGCTCCCATATGTAACGTCTCTGTTCCCTCCTTCAGGGAATGAGGGTTACCTTCGTAACCTAGACATTAATTATTGTAATCATACCAGTATGGTGTGATTAAATTATATAAAAAGAGAGGAAATATATATATATATATATATATATATAAAAAAAAAAAAATTATAAAGTAAAGTAACTTCTTAAAGTAAATGTCTAATATAGTTTGCAATGAAATGTTACAAATAACATATTCTATCGAAAGGTATGCAAATTTATTGCCAGAAGAATACATTCTTTGTCAGTGGAAAAGGACGATTTTGCCTGCAGAATGCTCAAAAAAAAAAAACCAAGTACTTGCAAATGATCAATGTGCAAAGTACTTGTCGTACTCTGACTGGTCAATAGGGAGACAATTAGAACACCTTATTTCGTCCTGGACTCTAAAGCGTTCCGCCATATATATTTTTGGAAGTGCATATAAATATAAAGCCCTAAGAGAAAAAAAGAGGTGCCTAAGAGTGCATTTAAACAGGTAACGATCAGTCGAGCTCCTTTTATTCCCTCTGTTTGTGCTGTATTCACATCTGAGGATAGCCTTACCTCTCACTTTCTCCCTAATTAAGTAGCCTTTAAACATTTCCCTGCTGAGAGCCCGCTGTCAGAACAAAGTAGACATTGTTTTTCCCTTTGAGGCTCTCAGTGAGCGGGAGCCTCCTAACGTTACTGCAGGCCGATAGGGCGGCGGTCCTCAGAGGCCTGTGATGGAGTAAGACATGGAATCGGCCCTATCTCCTGTCTGGAAGGACGATTGTTTAATGGGAAAAAGATTGCTGTGTTCACTGCTGATTGCATTTGGACAGGGCAGCTGATGATGCTGGGAGGTTCCTCAGCCCTGGAGGACAATGATTAGTGGAAACTGGAGACGAGGAAATTCAACTTCCCATGGAGTCGAAGGGCAGTGGGTAATGACCCGGTATGGGCTTCCCCTCGGTTAGCTGAGACAACCTCTGTTTACATACAATGAGCTCTAATTGGGATGGTACTGGTTTTTATTATGTGCTATTTCTTTAATGCAAGACATTCACAGGCACAGAGGTTGAAATAGACACTCTTCCTTCTGTGTGTCAGGAATTTCACACCATTTACGGCAATCGCCGGATGCCTCCTTGCCTTAAAACAACTCGGATGTCTCCATTGAATTGATGTTTTTGACAATTCAGGGCTTAAGCAAAATGAAGATGCTCAGATTCAAAACAGCACAGTCATAAAGATGGATGTGGGCGGTGCAAAAAGCTGCCCTCCATTCTGATCCCAGAATCTGCCTGTCAGTCTAGTTGTGCTCATGCACCCACAAGCCTCATTCTCTCTGATATGGAAAAAAGCACCATAGCACACTGATATATTTACATTCATATATCATTAACTGACTATCAAACCCCTCCAGAAACAGAGAGAATTCTCTGAAGGGTGGCCGCTGTCTTTCTGCATGGCTCATTAGTGCATTGCCCTCGCACAAACGTATCAACAATGTTCTAAAGCTAATACACTCTTAGATTTCCTCTCCTCATGATATAGGCAGAGAAGAACGGGGGTCAGTGCAAGCGATTGCCTCGGCACAGAAATGATTTATCAGGCATTGCTGTTCCGCTCCGCTCTGTAGAGTTTCCTATTGATGTGACGAGTTGAAATGGTTTCTTCAAGAGAATGACAACGTCAGTAGCCACACAAGACGCATCTGGACCAGCACACACACACACACACAGTTCCTCTCGTCAAATGCCTCTCTGCTTTTAATTTGCTGCAGACTGCTTGTTTGAGTACACTGGGAAGCAGGGATGAAAGATAGCACCGTACCTTCCAAGTGGATCCCACTTTGTTGTAGTTGTTTGATAGCTTTTACAATCGCCATCATGTAGGATCGAAAGAAACATAATGAATGTTTGCTTTACACTCTAAGTCTGAGAGTGTGGTCTTAACTGTGTGTTAATTAGACAGATTACTAATAATTAGCAGGTGATGTTTCTAGATTAGCAAAAGCATTTTGTCTCACCTAAAACTTCTCAAGATTCTTAGTTTCTAAGGCAGAATAATTCAGATGCAGGATAACAATACATCGAAAGCCCATCAAGATCAATTCTTCTTCACTGTAAGTGCAAATCATTCACTGTAGAGTGAGATATTCTTAATGCATGTTATGGGGGATGGCAATCATTTAATATAGCTCGGATTCTTCTTTTAACACACACACACAGCTTGCAGAGCCAGCCTAGTGTCAGCTGCACACATTAAAGACGGCGCTCGAGGTGAGAACATGAGCTTGTGAATGAGATATTAGCAGAACGCCACAATGCAGTCAAGCTAAAATTCTACATAGCAGCAAATTGCAGTGTTGTGACCACTGGCTCATCAGGTACAATAAGATGAGTATTTATTGTAGACCAGAGAGACTAAAAATGAAAGAAGCAGTACTTGCATGATGGGCTAATGGAATGCAGACCTCCATTAAAGATAATTTAAAGCAGAGCGAAAGCTTTGTTGTGAAAAAAGTCAATTGATATTAGCAATTATGTAGCTGTGGTAGTTCTTTGCTATGATGTTATCAATATATTTTCCTGCAGCTGGAGACATGGCCTAGCAGTAAGCAGTGAGTTCCAGGTGCATTCAGCTGTGGTGCGTACGAGGGAGATGCAAATTCAATTGCACCCTGATCTCATGTTAAACAGTTTTCTGTCCTCTTTGAAATGTCTGTCAATGAAAAAAAAAACATAAAAATCCCATATTAAAGTATGGCAAGTAATAATTTTAAATGAAGTAATCATGAACCATTTATTGAAATTCTTACATAAATTATACTTAGCACTTAAATACTGTAGTCAAAAGAAAATAATTTTGCCCCTTGTGAAAATGATCAAAAGTTAGTGTACTTTACAACCAAGGAGTTGAAGTACACTAGCAGTTCAACACTCTTTAAAGGGGTCATATAATGCGATTTCAAGTTTTCCTTTCTCTTTGGAGTGTTGCAAGCTGTTAGTGAATAAGTTTAAAGTTTCCCAACCATAGAGAATTTCTTTATAAATGTTTTGCTTTTTTAGAACGATGAGCTTTGTACAAATCGACCCGTTTCAGGAATGTGGGGCTTGGAGGAGAAACAATAATATGTGGAAAACTATGTGGAAAATAATGTGTTTTTTGAACCTTAAACCTCATTAACACATTGCTTTACACCAAATACACAAAATAATGTTCTTTTTAGCAACATCATTGGATGCCCTTTTTCCACAAGTTGATAGCCTACATTTATTTGCATGCGATGCTGTTTCTATGTGCTATATAGTAACGTTAGACTATGAAACCATATGATAATAGTGCAGGATGAA
>JAUCMS010000105.1:5680983-5710135 GCA_032357445.1 Enteromius radiatus
GCCGGTGTCCTGCAGAGTTTAGCTCCAACCCTAATCAAACACACCTGCCTGTATCTTTTTAGTGATCTTAAAGACATCGATTAGCTTCTTCAGGTGTGTTTGATTAGGGTTGGAGCTAAACTCTGCAGGACACCGAATTTGCCTACCCCTGAACTAGATGTTGCATATTTTCACTTATTTCTTATTTGTGAGTCTTATTTGTTTTTTCTTTCAATATTCTGATTACTAACTACATATTTTACAAAAAAACTAAAAAAATTAATCTGCCATCGTGCTATTCTGTAATGCGGAAGTGTGCCACTTGCGTGTGTTGAGTACGCAAGTTAGCTGAAAGACACATGATCGCTCACATTCTGCCGCATATTGATTGGTGTAACGTCTTATAAACAAAGCATCACGATTATCCTGTACACAGCGCTAAAAAATGTAGTTATTCAGAAATTATTAAAATATATTTAAAATATCAATACCAAATTAAAAGCTTCTGAGTATCGATATATCGATACTCCAGCATCGATGTGCACATCCCTATTCGGTGCACAGTCCTTTAAATGAAAATGAGATCTGCTCGCCCTATTCTGTCTTTCATAGGTTGATGAGGCTGTAAACTAGCATTTATCATGGAACATTATTAGGAATTGCAATGATTAATTTGATACACATTAAAAAAAAAATATATATAAATATATATATATATATATATAAATATATATATAAAACTTATAATTTATATGTTGAACATCACATCCATCTGACAAAGCTTTAAGCTGCATTAATCTACAAGCTTTTGCTTAAAGTGCTTAATCAAAAGCATTTTTATGTAAGCATGTTTGCCATTATATGATGGAGGTGAGTGGTGGATGTTTTCTGTGTGCAGAAGTGTGCAGACATGATTAGTTGATAATCAGTTCATCATTAACGCTCATATACTTTGTCAATTCAGTTTTACAGATTGTGTCAGGTTATGACAAAAGTGTAAACATTATTAGTAAAGATAATAAATATTGTGTGTTTCCAGCACAGAATGATGTTGATGCATGCATTCAATATGCACTGTTGGATATTCTTAGTGGAAGAATTAAGTGGGGTTATGCATGTATGGACCAAAAGTGTCATTGGTGTCATCTGTAGAATGTTTGCAGGATGATTTTACCAGTGTTTTGTTTTTATTTTTCATGTCGTTATGTACAGTACCCGAGCAGTTATGCATATCTCTGTAGCAGCTATTTAGTGTTATGTAGCAATTGTGCAGTATGATGTCTACGCTAAATTTACTGTAGTGGCCTAGTATAATGTCTGTGTCAATATGTAGTAATTATGCTATCACAGTCTTGATGCTGGTGTATTAAAAGCTGTACCCACAGTACTGTTGGCTGTGAGAGTGCCTCTGCAGGTTCTCACCCAGGTGAAGGGAACTTTGAAGAAAAACTCTGATCTTCTCTCCCAGTTCTCCAGGCGCTTTGTTCTGGTTAAGCAGGCGAAGCAAACACAAAAACCATCTCTGCACACTTTTAAAATAATCATCACAAGGAAAGCGAGAGACAAAGAAAAGAGACGAAGATACAGAGAGAGAGAGAGAGAAGGGGGAAAGGCTCAGAGAACAAGGTGAGAATGTGTAAATTTTTCATCCAGGCATCAGGCTCAGGATGGCAGAGGATTGTAGTGCTGGATTAACGGTTCTAAGCCCTAACAAGGGCTGCTGAGAACGTGGCCATGAAGCAAAGATACTGCAGGAGACACACGGATCAAAAGCAGCTGGTTTCCATGACATTCAGAGTCTTCGCAGCTAATTACGCTGGCCAGGGATCTCCCCCCTCCAAAAGTCTGGCTCACACCAAGTTCAGAACAATGCACACAGCTGCTCGCTTCACAAATCTCATGTATCCCTCTGTGTAAAAATATAGACTAGACTTGACATCACAAGCATGAAACATGAAAGTATGTGAAAATTACACATTAATAGAAATATGTGTGCTGTTATCTTGTATCTTGTAACGGCCAATGAAGGCGACATTAAATAAAAATGTATTCTGTTTACAGTTAATACACATTTGGGTCTAATAGTAAACGATTAATCGGTCCATGCTCATTTAAAGATAGCGATAGCATAATCTTTAATTGAAACATAACTTGCTCTTCCTGTAAAATGTTTCTTTTTGATAAATGCCATTTAATGGCCTTGTGGGCTATTGCACAATCTTAAACAATGGTCTTAAATGTGCAGACGGAATTAATTGATAATCAGTTGCTTTCATTAGCAATTTTTTAAATTCATATTTGTATTACATTTTGTCAGTTTATGCAAAAAGTATGAATATATTATGTGTTACTGATTTTTATCAAAAATTGTCAATATTTTATGCATTTAAGAAAAGCAAATACTTTTGGAAAAAAAAAGAATTTCACCATAATTTACCCTATAGAATGCTGTTTAACAGAATTCAGACAGCTAGCGGTTGAAATTGGTACTGCAAAAATGCCCTGGAACGCACATTTCAATGTACATAACGTGTTTCCTAAATATCTACAAACATATTATGTAATTTTTTGCCTTTAGAGCACCTTTAAACGATTACCATTGATGCCCTGGGCTAATGCATCTTAACCAGTTCTAGTAAAATACCGAATTTCCATTCTGTATGGCTGCATTCTAATATGAAATGTCGACTTTTCATGATCCAGATGGATAAAATCAACTCTACATTTCTCTTTTAACGTTCTGAAGCATATCAGATTATGAAAGTAAAATGGGTTTGCGAATAAAAATTCTCTCGGCAGATTAGAGTTAACTAAAATCTGCACCGCCCCAAGTGAAGCTTTAACAACAAGACACCAGTAGCTTCCAGCACTTCTCTAATTTGAAGATTAGTTAGTCAGGTGCTACGACTGTTGCAGTGTTTCTCTCCTGCATTTACATGCTTGTCTGGCATGCATGCAGCTGCTTGCTGTTGATGTTAATGTTCTTCAGTGGGCGGATTCGGCTTGAGTGGCAGAAACACTTGAAATGCTATTACGCCTCTAGTGGGCTCGCTTGCACTGGTGGCATGGCACGTTCCGTCAACACGGCTGCAGGATTCATACGAGCGCCCGCTCAGGATACAGATTGCTTGTCACTACACGGCTTTGCATCTCCGCTGATGATGATAATCACAACAATTCCTCCAAGTGGCCGTAAACACGGAGAGTAAGACAGAAAGAGAAAGAGAGGGAGATGGAAATCTCTTAAGAAGAGTATATATTGTCACATTCTGCAATCAAAACAGAAATTTGGACTTGAGACAGAGTTAAAGATGAATGTTCTACTGGGATGGGTTTTCAGCTCTGAGGTGGCTTGTTTCGGGATTGTTTTCTCAACACTGGTTTTGGATTTGGGTGCTGAGAAAGATGGATCTTGTGATGGGATTTTTTTTTTTAGAGTGTGGAATTAGAGGCCTTTCTGATTGATTTGCAGTCAGAAATAAGGGGGTCTCAGATCTGACATATTGGAATTGCTTTTTGGATTTTGTGATCAGTTCCATCTATCTGTGATGACATCAGTAGCCACTTTATGACAAGATGCTCACATTGGCAAATATAAACTCTACACATTATTATCTGGCCAGCGATTATTAATTAGTTTGACAATGTATACAGTCTACAGTTATCATTTCTTTGGGATTGAGGATGTTTAATTGAGAATGTTTTTTTATATTTAATTCAATTCTGGTATTTGAATTGAGTGTTGATTGAAAATAACAGGCAATGAATAATTTTAAATTCAAAGAAATTTGAATAATCCTGATAATTTAAGAATCTTTGCAATTCTTAAGAGAACGTTGGAAAAGAAAAAAAAAAGTCATTTAAAAAAATGGCTTTGCAGTCTTGAAATATATATGTAGACTGAATGCCTGTTACCTGATGAATTTCTTTGAGGTTCAGTAAATTCTATTTCCTGCCATTCCAAATCATCTTTCTGTAGTGCGTGGGTGGCCAACTAATTTCAAATTCCAACTCAGGAATTAAAAGAGATCTAATTCTTAAATGGTAAATTCTGCCCAATTCTAAAGGGTCGCTCGCCAGTTTATAAGGTGAGAACAAAATACATATTTCTTACGCTGCAACACAGTGTTGTGTAGAAAAAAAGTTAATGATTAAAAATTAATGACATTTAACCATTTAATGCTTTTATCCATGCATTTATTTAACTTCCATTACATTCAGAGTACACTTTTTCCCTTTAGTTCTCAGTTCTTGTTTGAGAAACAAGCCCATGACTTTGGTTTTGCTAGTTGTTTGCTTAAGTTTTAATGTGTTGGACATCTTTTTGGATAAAATCCTTCTTTTAAAAAAGGATGTGTCAATGCTCCAATGTGAAGTAAAGTTTTGAGAATACTTAAAAGGTTAGTTCACCCAAAAATGAAAATGCTCCTGTCTTTTACTCAACTTTGAAGCATCCTAGGTGTATGTGACTTTCTTCTATCAGACAAATTCAACCAGAGTTATAATAAAAATTGTCCAGACCCCTCCAAGCTTTTGAATGGGCTTAAACGGGTGGAAGCAATTAAACTTTGGAAGACGTGAAAATAACGTGCACATATTCATAATAAAACGTGCTTCACATGGCTCTCACATGGGGTTAAAAAAAAGGCCCCCTTTAGTGAATCCATGCTGTTTTGAATGATAAATAGCCACAAATTTTTCTAAAACTGTTTAAAAAAATAAAAATTGTAAATGTGTAACAACATTTTTTTTACTTTAGCAAAGGAAAACCAGTCTCGTTTTGGCTTTTATCAAAACCCTCCTACATTTTTCTTTACTAATCCTTGGTTTGTGCTTCTGATTCATGCATTGTGTCTTGTTCTCTCTCCACGTTCGTCACTAATCACATAACGCATGTGTCTTACGTCATCTGCCTGCATCCGACTGCATCCCGTTTTCACAGTCAGCAGAAGTGAGAGAAAAGTGCTTATTACATTTGATAAATTTTTGGGTGAACTACCCCTTTAAAGGAAAAGTTCACCCAAAAATGAAAGTCTGTCATCATTTACTCAACCTCAAGTAGTTCCAAACTTGTATGAATTTCTTTGTTCTGCCAAACACGAAGGAAGGTATTTCTAAAAAGTTTGTAACCAGGCTGTTTTGGGTCACCATTGATTTCAATAGTAGGAAAACTATTCTGAAAGTCAATGGTGACCCAAAACAGCCTGGTTACAAACTTTCTTCAGAATATCTTCCTTTGTGTTTGCCAGAATAAAGAAATTCATACAGGTTTGGAACTACTTGAGGGTAAGTAATTGGTGACAGAATTTTCATTTTTGGGTGAACTATTCCTCTAAACTCAATGGTGAGGTTGTGTCTCACAAATGTATGCGTGTGTGTGTGTGTGTGTGTGTTTTACAGTCTCATTGTTAGATTGCCTTTAATTAATAATGCTCACTTCTAAATTCAACACCAACAGATTCACACCAAATCAGCTTTCTGTGAGTGTTTCATGCATGAAGTGCATTGTGCTTTTGTAACTCACGCACATCAGCGCATTTTGCCTAAAAATAATTGATGTATTATTTTTAAACTCATTACTGAAATTCAGTCATTCAGGTCTTGTGAATCTGTATGAGCGAGGGTTATTATAGTTATTTAAATATATTAAAAACATTTTCATGAATTGAAATCTGAAATAAAATATATTAGCTCAACCTTGTTGAACTAAGCACTAAATACTGGAAAATAATAAATTCTAAAATTGAAATTAAATTAAATAATACAAGTAATATTTAAAAACATTAATGAATACATGATACATGAAAACTACCAAAAAAAAGTAATAATAAAATAAAACTGAAAATATAAAAAAAAAACACGTCTAATTCAAAATATTATAATTATAAATACATTAAATAATACTCAATTAACACTGTTATGTGTAAGTGCCAATGTGTCTGTGTTAGACCCACTTGTATATATGTATAAGTGTGTGTGTCCCTCACAGTCACCTTCATGAGTCAGAAATAATTACAGACAGGCAAGTGACCAGAGGGAGCAGCAACCCACCTCGAGCGTGTGGACATGTCCTTGAGACATCTTCATTAAGGGCGTCATCTCACTCACACATATAGACAAACACACACAAACACACACAGTCACACACTGCTCACCATCAGCAACGTCAGTATCTCCAGCTCTGCAGGAAAGGGCGACCTCTCTCCCTTTCATTTGTCGTCTTTTCTCTATATTCCCTGTCCTTTATCACACTCTTCCTCTAGCACTCTCTGTCTGCCAGTGGGGTCAGGCAGCCGGGGGAGAGGACGGTGGGGGGGAAGAAGCAGAGAAGAGAGAAGGTAAAGGGGTGCTCAACTTGAAGACGAGGAGATAATTCGCCACACTGTTTAAGGTTATGCTGCCATTAGCATTTCAAAAGCTGTGCATGATGTAGCCACCTCAGGGACGCTGCCTGGCCCATGGCGTGTCATAATGTCAGCAGGCGCCAAGGCCTTGATGGAATTAATAGAGCAGCCCATGATTGATAATACCCCTCATATGCCATGCCTACCCTTCTCTCTCCGTCTCACAGCTCGTTCCTGCTCATCTCGCGTGTGCCCTGTTTTGGATGCTGGCTCGTTTAAGAGTATTACTCTGGCATGTTTATGCATGGGCCTTTAGGTACGCTGCGTCGCCACTGCGATGGGCCCCTGCTTCTTCTGCCTTTAAAAGTCGTTTGAACCCAGTGTGGAGTACTGTGTGATGGAGGGAGAGAGCTCGGTTAGGTGTGAGGGAGGAATAGAAATCAGAAAACAGAGTGAGAGAGGAAGAGACAGGTGCAGGTGTGAGGAGGAGGAGTGCAGGCAGTGATGAAGAGTTTTCAGGTGCGAGGAAGAGGTGTTGATGGAGATGAGATGTGTAAATAAGAGCAGAAAGTGAGAGAGACTGACACAGACCACTAAGTCTAAGCTTAGAACTGTAAAATCTCTTGCAATGATTAATTTGGGATGACAGGATAACAAAAATTGGTGTATTGCTGGTGGAATCAATATAAATACATTCTTATAGCTTTATTAAAAGAATAACCTTAAGTACGCTTATATATCAGTTATGTGGTGCAAAAGGAATCTTTTTGTTTTGTCTTTGTACTGATGGTACATTACACAATTTTTTTTCCTTTTATTAATATTATTAAATGGGAATGTAAAAAAAAAAAAAAAAGGAAATGGTGTATTTTTCCAATATAGTATATGAATATAAAATTAAATAGCCTATTCAATTTCATTCTGTAAATGTCCAATTCAACCTAACAAATAAACATTCTAATAACTTGGTATTTATAAACTTTTTTTATGTTTGATATCACATTATGAATGTTGCTGCTTTTTTGGACTAGAACATGAATATTTCAATTCAATTCAATTCAATTCAATTACAGCTTTACAAAAAAATGTTCTCTTTTTTTTTTTGCTTTTTACCAAGTTTATAAACTTTTTCATATTTTACTCAATTGGTTAAACAGAAAAATAAATGAGTCTCATGCTTTATTATTGTTAACAACATCATCATCATAAGTTACAATTGCAAGTTGCAAGTGGAAAAAAGACTAATATGTTCTCAGAATTGCGAGTATATATCTTCTGACTTTATATCTCGGAATTCTGACTTAATGTCTCACAATTCTGACATTAAAAATTTCAATAATATGTTTTTATTTTTTATTCAGTGGTGGAAACGGGCTTCCATAGGTTATGTTCTCTGAGACTACAAAATGAATATTAAATTAAATTATTAAAAAATAAGTTTGAATTAAATTATTAAATTAACAAACTTTTTTTTTTTACTTACCATGTACAGCCAATCAAGTATCATCCTTTGTTATTATTATTTTTTCTCTCTATCCATCATATTATGAAAGTGTTGCAAATAATGTTTCATGCTATTACTCTTTAAGACTAGAGCAAGACATTGTGTCAGAGATCCTGGCCTGCAGAGTTTGCTGTTTGCACACCTCTGCCATACGGGTTAAAGCAGGTAATGGGTGTATTGAGAGAGTGAAAGAGATGTGACACTGCATTGATGCACTTGGGAAAGGGTGTCAGTGATAAATAAAGAGAGAAACAGCTAGTGTTTAACACCCACTAATGGATGTTATAATCTGGGCATAGAGGTCAAGATGTCACAATTTTCCCCTCTTCCCCCTCTACTTCCATCTCTCCCTCCCTTTCTGATAACACCATCAGCATTCCACAGAGGAATACAGAGTATTCTACAGTCCTCTCAGGAAAACGCTCAGCTTTTTTTTTTTTTTTTTTTTTTTTTTTTTTTTTAATGTTCTTAAACAACCAGATTTATTGTTATCAGTCCTAACCGCAGGGAAAGAGGGTTTTGGCTGTGATCTTCAGTGCTGCGGTGTGGGCTACGAACACACTCACTCTTCCTGCGTTGCTCCATATTCATTTCAAAAGCAGTTAATAAGCACATATTATTGCCCCTCCAATCACTCACTGCCTGAAAGATGAAATGAGAGAAGCACTAAAGGGTCTCTCATCTTTCTTGTCTGCCCCCTTTTTTTTTTTTTTTTCTCGCTTATTCACTCATCTACACTGGCCATTATCCCAGTGTATTGAAGCTGCAGAGATAAAGAGAAAGAGAGAGAGCGAGTGTGCGAAGGAAGAGAAAAAAAAACACATGAAGGTGAAAAAAAAAGAACAATAAAAATGGCAGAGGGGCGAGCGTCGTTTGAATCAATTACATCCTAAAGAATTTTTCATTTGCATTCGTATCTGCACAGAACCTGAACAAATGCCAGCTGCCTTTGTGTCTGGATATTTTTAGTTTTTTCTTTTGATAATTGTGTAGGAAATATCAAATTTGCATAGAGTGATTATTGTTGATTGTTTATCTAGCCGTCAGGATGGCTCAATATTCTAAGGCTGACAGGTTGTCAAGTACTTAAAACTCATTTATTTGGTGAAATTTGCATGTAATTTGGTGTTAATTAGGGGGAGGCGCAGGGCGTGGATTAGAGCCCAGTGATACAGGAGGAGACAGAATGGACTGGCTGTCATCTCTCCTCACAGCTAACCAAACACACACACACACGCACACACACATCCCTTAACATGCCACCTATCTCTCTGAGTGGACATCTGAGAGCGTATAACATAAATCTAAACCCACAGTAGTTGATTTTCATTGTTATTCAAATCTGAAAAGTGTGCTAGCTCTGCAGGCTAGCTAAATTAATAAAGGAGGCTAGAGGACAGTTCTGTCCCCTTTGAAAGTGTGATTAATTAGGTTTTTATTAACAAACAGAGAACAGATGACACCCTCACCACACACGGACGAGAACGGACCGTCCCAACGGCCCTTCGTCCCTGTTTGTTGTCGTTTATCGGCATTGTCTTTCATTATGTCTTCGCTCATTTGCCAAGCTCTCCAAGCAAATTAGTAAACATACACTGTTACAAAATCATGGTTTAAAATAAATAATAATAATAATAATAAAAACCAATCTGTTTTATGCACTGAATTTAGATTTATAGTAAAATATATATATATATATACACCGATGTGAATTGGTAATCCTCACCATGCCTTGTAGAAAGGAAACTTACAGTTAACCAATAAACAGGATTTTTATATGTTTTACCATTCTTTGGTATGAAGGAAGAGCATTCTCTTCACCTGAAGACCTCTGAAAGAAACTTCATGCAGTATATTTTGGGGGGAAAAAAATCTCAAAAAACTTTATTTAGTAGACTTTGTGATAGTGTGGAGGTTGCATGCATCCCTCGCAGATATGAAACATTCAACCCATCTTAAAAAATTAAGCACTTCTCCCTGAGAGTCATGTCATTTTAAATCGGAGCTTCTGAATCTTCTGTTTGATTTGATTCTGAGGCTCTTTAAATCCAAGCAGGGGGCTTCTATGGAAGATTCACATGCATTTGAAATCCATGTGTCTACTGGAAATCCACGTGTGGCTGAGAGGTCAAATGGCAGCGTGATCTCTCCTCCTCTTCTCCAGCTGTGGGTCCACCTGCTGAGGATCCATGCACCGGTGACAGAGCGTTTAAGGCAGGGGGTGGGGGGCTAATAACTCCCAGAGCGGGCGGTTAAAAGCCTGGGTCACAGCTTTAAAGAGCATCTGTGCGTGAGCAGATCTCCGCTTAACAGTGCTGGAAAGGACCTCTGAATGGGAGCAAGTTCCTGAGTGCTTTCAAAGGCAGTTAAGGGGAGACGATCACTGCCCTGCTCAAAACTACTCTAATGCAGGTACACACACACTGATAGACAGAGAGATGAGGTGTTTGACACATGAAGAGGCCCTCCACGACTACCTCTCTTTCACATTCGCTTTGCTAAACCACAGCATACGCAGCAGAAACTCGCTCTCTCCTCTTTAGCTCTTCATCACTGCATCTCTCCAGTCCGTGTTGTCCTGCTCCTACATACCACCTTAACTACTCTCAGCACAACACCAATTACTGGACAATTGTTAGAGGCTAATAAGGGTGTTCAAAGCTAACCACACTGCAATCAAAAGAGATTTGGGTGCAATCTTAGAATATGTAAATATTTACAATATTAAAATTTCAACATTAGGATTAAAACAGACTATTAGGTCAGTTTACTGGGTCAGTGTATTATAATATTGGGTCAATATTAAAAGTCACAGTATTGTTTGACCACTAGCTGTTTTAAGTACTACAGTCTATCTTGCCCTCATGAAAAAATGTGTATGTATCACAAATTGAGGTAAATAATAATACTCAGTGTAGTAGCTGCACAGAACAACGCAACAACAAAATGGTAACACACTGCACTAGAATATTGCAATGAGCATTACCTTACCAGCATAAGATTTAACAATACTAGTAGCAAAAATAATTGAGATGAAACATGATTATTCAAATGAGAAACTGTTAAGTGTAAATTATTATTTATGAACGTCAAAGCAATTAATCATATTCAAAATAAAAGATAGTGTTTTTGTAATGTGTGTGTGTGTGTATGTAAAAAGGCACACACATATATGTACATATTTTAAAATATTTATGTGTATAGATGATACACGTTTATATATGATTATATATAATTATATATGACATATATTCAAATTATACACATACGCATCTGTATGTGTATTTACTGTATATACAAATGCACAACACGCATACGATTTAAACACAGACTTGTATTTTGGATGTGATTAATCACAATTAATAACATAAACCTAGTAGGATTACTTGTTACTTCCAAAAAGTGAACATTTAAATTTGTCTGTTTATAATTTTTTAACAGTAAAATATCATAAAAAGTCCTGTTACATTCTATTTAGCAGGTCTTAAAAAGTCTTAAATTTACAATTTTTTTATTTATTTTATTTATACACACACACACACACACACATATATATTATTATTTTTTTATGTAATCATGAACTCATTTGTTTTATCAGTTTCACAGAAAATAAGACTTCTTATCTATTATCATTACTTCTTAAGTAGATACATTTAAGAAACTTCAAACATTTACACTGGAAAACAAGACCATGTTTTTAATATATTTAGCAAATTCACATTAATCTGGTACAGTTTTGCTATGCACTGTGCCTATCACAAATGCCCCTGTTACACTGAAAAATATCGCAATATTACAAATCTATTTTATACTCAGCTTGAAGCGTTTTAATTCTATTGTTGTTGTGTCAGTGCTTTAGTGCTAATAATATATGTTATGTTATGACTGCAAATGATATTAATGTTCAGCCTTGTTACGTAAGTGGCCTTTTAGCTGCATCATTAGGTTTTTATCATGTTTAACTATTGATCCACAGTCAGGAGATTCTAGTGATTACAGATGACAGGAAAAGAATTGATCACAACTACTTGGATAGATGACTCCTATCTCAAAATGTTCTTTGATTTATTATTTATAGATAAAGTTGTAAAACCATTTTCCCCCAAAATCTGATACTCAGAGACGTAGACGTTCCTTTCATTATCTAATCCTAATCCTATCTTCTCTCACATCTCACTTAAACCCTTTCATTTCTGTGTGATTATAGTTCTGTCATTGATAGTGATGGTTTCAATTGTTGAAAGAAATTCTGTCAAAGTACTCTTCTTTGTATTTTATGCATTTTGTCATGTTCGTATTCACTACACTACAGTACAGTACAGTACAGTGTAAGTAAGCATGTTCTCTGGTTCTTTTTTTTTCAGTGGACATTAGCCCACTATAGTGCTCTCTACATTGTACTTTGATTTTGTTTGGGTTTCGCAATATGAGGTATGATCATGATGCGTTTATGTTGTAATTAGGTGTAACATGATTAATTTGCCAGTATTATTCTGGTCCAGAGTTTCGGTCTGCAAGGGGTCAGGAGTGCCTCTTCCGACCAGAAACAAGCTCAGCAAGAAGATCATTTTATTTGCCTAAATTTGGTATTGAAAGAATTTCAAAGGAGCGGTGCCACTCAGTTATAAGTGCTTTCACGATGTAGGCACTTATTTTCTAGCCTACAGTAGTTCAGTAGTAGTTTCAGGACTGTTGCTAATTGTGTGAACAATTATAAGGGTCCACAAATCAAGAGTGGGCCAACAATTATAGTATTCCAGTAGGATTGCTGTATGATTCAGGATTTTTTTTTCTTTCCACTCCTGAAACTTCCACTTCTTAAAACTTTTATTTTGAAATTGTAAAAAGAATAAATAGAGAAAACAAGGAAACTTTAATCCATTAAAATAACATTCATTTACTATTAATGCTAATAATTATTATAAGCATTAGTAGTGCTTTCAAACAATTAATCGTGATAACATGCATTTTTTGAGTTATGTGTTCCAACATTTTAGAGAGTATCACAAGCAAATGAACGCTTAACTTATTTGCCGTAATCAGCCTTGTTTATGTCCAGATGGAAAGCGTGTGCATCAATGTAATCTGTGGTTGTTTACGCCTGGAAACCGATCTTATGCGTTGTGATACTCCCTAAAATGGCAGAAAACGTAAGAAGAATGGTTGAGTAAATTATGTTATTGTTGTTTTCTTGGCGCAAAAAAAAAGGTATTCTCGTAGCCTCAACAAAACTGAATTTGATCCACTGATATCACATGAACTATTTTATCCAAGTTTCTGGATCTGGGATCATTTCAGTTATGTTGCAGTCTATGGAAGGTCAGATGGCTGTCCAATTGCATCAAAAATATCTTAATTTGTGTTTTCTGAAGATGAACGAAGGTCTTACAGGACTTGGAACGACATGAGGGTGAGTAATTAATAACATTTTATTCATTTTACTAACCCTTTAAATGTCATAACACTTTGTCAGTTATCATTCTTAAAATGTTTTCTTAAGAAGAACTTAAGTAGTACAGTAGGTGCAACAACAGCAATTGTTGTGCTCAATATTTGCACAATTGAAAGATAGAGCGTGCAGCAGAATTCTAAACAACTTCAGCATGAGTCCCAAAAGAAAAAAGTTTGAGAGACACAGCTCCCAGTAAACTCTCTCTTGTAGGTTCTCCAGTCTATTGCTCATATCTAAATGATGCAGGAGATGTCAAGAGAAAGTAACCACTCTTAACCAAAGTTTTAAAATGTCTCTTTAAATGTCTAGGTGTTCAATTCTTTGATATTGATTTGATTTTCTGCACTGGAATAAGATACTTTAAATCTTATAATAAAATGTCCACCCCCCATTGTGTCCAGAATTAGAAATACCAATTTATTGCATAGTTCTTATTACGTCTCTCAGTCTGACTCATTTTGTACAAACACATCGCTGATTATATTCCATGTTATGTCATCGGAAGCACTCAAAACAATACCAAGTCCTTTTGGAATTTCCTTCAGTCGAATCTGGTGCACTTGTCAGTTCAGATCAGATCATCCCTCAGAATGGACTCAATCAAACGCTGAAGTGAAACACAAAGTGTAGTTGAAAAGAAGGCTAGGAAAGGAGTTTAAAGAGAAGAAAAAGAGGAAGCTCTGGTTGAAGTATGATTTATTCATTGTTGTTTTTCTCAGGACTTTTTTTTACACTAAAGGACAGGGTACTTTGAACTGGAGTACAAAGCGATGTATATTTGGGTCACACGTTATTCTGCGTCTCTTCCAGAAGAGTTTTTTTTTTTTTTTTTTTTTTCTGTTGTACGCTTTTGCTTCAGAGAACTCGTCTAGTGGCTGGGTTGGTTTCTTCCTCCTCTTCTCCACATTCGTCCTTGAAGAGAGGATCAGCGGGGTGCCCTGATGTGTGTGTGTGTGTGTGTGTGTTGGGAGGTGGGGGTGGTAGCAGGGGCAGAGGGGCTCTGAGCTAAATAATGGATGATTTCTTATTGAAATAAAGGTGAGGAGAGAACAGTGTGGGCATTACAGGAAACAGCCGAATACCTAGTCCTAAACTTGCAGAGTCAAAACACAGCCAGACCAGCACAACCAGTAACCATTTCATTATTATAAAAAGAATAATTCTAACAACTAAAATAAACATCATTAATGCTGCAGCAAATTATAAATATTATAATATGTTTATTTGTGTCAATGACACAAGCCCCCACCCCACCATGTCTAATAATTTATTAAACAATACATAAAAAATGCAATTCATACATGCAGTGACTTGAGTTGACCTCTTTTGTGAGGAACATGCTAATGAAAATTCATTTTTAATTGAAATCTGAAAAATAAAATTGCCTTAAAATGGATTCTTACAGACTCCCATGACTTAGTATGAAAGTCGGTAAGTCTCTTAATTGCAAATTTTTTTGTGAACAATTGTTTATTGGCAGTCAAATTCAGGATAATACAAAAACGTAACAGCAGTTCCAATCTAGACTGCATTTAAATACCACCACCCACCCACAAGGCAGACTCTCACTGTTCTGAGGAAAGTATTTAATAATGCAGTAAAAAAATGAATTGCACATTTTTTATATAAATATTTGTTATGAAAACTATAATGCAACTGCCTAAAAAATTAATTAGCTTGTAATATTTTGTATGAATTTTATAATATGATGGTTACCATTACATTTAGACTTTCTCTTAAATTTGCTTGAGTTTTTGTTTTTCAAACCCATTTAAAACCAAAATGAATATGGAACATGGAATTTTCCCATATCTTTCTCGTGATTACTCTTAGTTATAAATTCAACTATTGAACTATTAACAATATATACATAACTATTATATGAACATGTTTGGGAAATCCAAGAAGAAGAATTTTTACTCTTATCTTGGATAAACTACATAGATGCACATAATATTAACAGATGCATAATATACAGTAACAGTTGGAGTTATGAACATTCTTGTATCATGTTAATCATAAAACTTTGGCCAGTTGGTTATTCTTGGCTCTTATACAGTATGTTGCATTTTGTGTATGCTGAGAAATGTTTATTGTTTTTTTTTTTTGTTTTTTTTTTAAGGCCTATAGCAAAGTAGTCAGATATTGGGCAAAAACTCATTACTTTTTGCAGAATTACTTCAGTTGTGGTTTGTAGTCATTAATCATATATTACACTGCTTGTTTTTGCTTCAATCGCCGGCATACAGGAAATGGTTTGTCATGTGTATTTTTTTTCCCTCCCTGTTGCCTTAATCAAAAACCCAAGGTCTAAGAAGGACCTTAAAAAAATACTTAGCATATTTCAAAGATGGTGATCGCAACTTTCTCTGCATTTTCTCTGAACTCATTAACACTTTGAGAGAAACTTCCAGGGCCCTTTGCCAGCAGAGTGAAAAATGAGGTGAGGAGTGGCCCCCGACAGAGAGCCACGTTCAGATTCAACGATAGCACTTGATTGGTTGTTCTCACTGATGAGGCCAGCATACACTTTCAGCTCATTGCTGCATCATGCAAACAACCCATACATTTACACCAAGCCTGACTATCACTTTAACCAAGGACACAGAACCTGCCATGGTTGTGTGTGTGTGTGTGTTGCAAAAGGCTGACAAGGTTTTTGCAAGAAAACAGTTGCTTATATGTAACATAATTTGCATCTAAGCTCTGGAAAGCTACTTTCAAAAACCGTGGTTTTGAAAATAAGCATGAGGAATCGATATTGGGGGATAGTTTAAGGGTTTAAGTACACAATGCCAGTGCAAGCAAGGAGTATAACCAATTTGTTCGTAGTTGTAAATCGATGTACCTTTTTAATTTGATGGTGCAACACAAAACAATGATTTTGACAGTAAACAACACAGAAACAACAATCTTTGTTCGGTGAATCCAGTGCTTTTAGTCAGACATATGGTGATGATAATTAATCCCAGAACCAAAAGAAAAACAAATAAACAGAGGCTTCATAAATAAAGGGCCAGCTAAGAGCTGGAGGGCTCTCCTGTGAGACACGGAGGATAGACGAAAGAGAAAGAGCTGATCTTATCACAGGTCAGTGGTGGAATGAGGGAGGACAGGAGACTCAGGCCACGCACAGGAGGAAGAGCTCAGACTCTGAACACATGCCTGCGGAACTTTTCCACAACACAGACAGACCCGAGACAGTCTGATAATGCATCTCTGGATCAACATTGTGGTGTGGTATGAGGAATGCTGTACACTGATGAGAATTCATCATATAGCTATTTTCTTATTCTATTCTATTTTTTTTTTTTTTTTTTTGGTTTCCACTCTCAAAACGCCTTGACAAAATCAAAAAACCTTGTCCCCACAACCAGCCCAGGCCATATGGGACACAGGGGCTGGCCAACACAAAATCTATATTTTTCCATGCCACTGAGCTACATTTCCTGTGCTTTTTCTATGTAAGCTTCCATCTCTTGAGTGGCATGGCTTTTGAAAAATGTTTTTCCCCTTTTCACTACCTGAATAGCCCCTAATTTAGCTGTTTTGTCACAATGTCATATTTTTACTACCCTCAATTTTAATTGCCAATAAATAAACACTAATGCAATCAGTTAAATTCATCTTAGTTTTTTTTTTTTTTGGCAATGAATCATGAAATGTGCAGGGCAGTGGAGAGAGAGTTTGTAACAATAATTGTACAAATATGTACAAAATAAACTGTTGTTCTGCTCTTCCTGTAGTCTGGGGTGTCTGACACAGCTAACTTTTCCGCCTGAGTTTCTTACTTTTGTCATCCCCTCCGACATGATTTTGTCATGACAGTTGCAGCTACATACAGCATTTTCTTCATCTTCCTCTTCTTATTTGTTGTCTTCTTTTTTATCGCTTATGATAGCAACAAGATTTAAGATGCAGTGCTGCCAGGGACAAAAAGAAAAATGCCCCCTTTAGTTGAAACTGTTCCTGTTTTTATTTCCCAAATATTTTAATTATATCATAAAATAGACTATCGCCAGGTCTGCATAATATATTGATTCAGTCCTAGCTATCACTATTCTCAAATATAAGGAAATATTTTTTGCAGTTTGCACCTAGGGCTATGGGAAAAGTATAATTTGAATAGCCTATGCATAAAACCCATCTTTTAACTGCCAGATATGATTGTCATATCATAAAATATTTTTATTTTACATTACATTACAACTTACTTTGTGTTTAATGTAAATTTAACAAAAAGTTACACATTGCAAGTTACAAATTATAACACTTTCATTGCACATAAAGAGAACAATGAATATTTGCATTATCAAAGAACATTATCATTGACTTCAGTTTAAGCACTCTCAAATTTTTTTACTTACATCATGTGCACATATGCACTTTGTATTTTCTAATAAGAGAATTTGCCAGGGCAGAATTCAGTCAGCGAGCGTGCACACTACACACACAAAAAAAAAAAAAAAAAACAGCGATGACTCGTCCGAATGCCTCTGATTGGCCATTGGATTTATAAGCACAGACTTGTCTGTGATCGGTTATATTGCGCTGCACTCTCAAAACTCTCTGGCTTAGAACCAGCCAAAGTAAACACAGATTTGAATTTGGCAGTTGATGTTGTATTGCCCTAAACTATCTAATCACACCAGTGTGATCGCATCAAATATAAAAAGTAATATTGTTCAGCAATTCTTTTGTCTTTTAGAAGCTGCGTTCAAAATCCATTTGGCTTCAAAATATGGTGGGGCACATGTGAAATTACGTTTTGCGTTAATCCATCCCTAAGTGCTACTGTGTCCTGCAGTATGTTGGAGTGTTAACCAGATAATTACTGTTGCTGAATTCTTTACTGTATTATCAAATGTGTATTAGCGTGAATTGGAAATGATGCACAATGAAAAACTAAATATATACAAAAATGGCACTTGAATACTAGCAAATATAAATTCTGATATGTTATGATGAGTTTTAATGTATTATATAACAGTAAAAAGCTATCCAAAACAACCCGTGGGACAAACAGTAAAACTGTTTGAAGTTAAAGAAATTGCCTGAAGTTAAAGAAAGTGTGTGTAGTGTCATGAAAGTGTTCATTAGAGGAACATAAATTGGAAAATGTGAAAAAAATGTCATTCTAAACTTTCATTCTGCTCTTTGTTCATATAAAAAGTCCTGTTGAAATGAATAATCAATGCTGTTTTAACAAGCATACAGTATACATACAGTATATATATATATATATATATATATATATATATATACATTTATTTATCTTCTCTTCTGCTCATACTTTTTTGAGTCTATCCTTTAACAGTGAATCTGCCAATGCATTGTGGGGCCAGTGGGAAAATGTAAACCGTTTAATGCTGAATCATGCCATTTTATTAATAGCCTTTATACTTTTCAGAGTTTAAGAGGGTTGGAGAAAAATAAATATATAAATAATAAATTGCAATGATATGGCCAATATTGCTTGACTGTCCAGAAACTGCTAGATAAATGTATTCGATTAGATGGATGCTAGGCACATTTTTTGGCCTTACTAAAACTCTGCAGGGCAAAGGCTTACAGCTTTGAGCATAGTGCAGTGTGGATGCAAAACTCTGTGTGTGTGTGTGTGTGTGTGAGAGAGGGGCTAAAACGAAGAACAGACAAACATTATAAGCATCTCTAATAAGACGCTGGGGCTTTGGGCTTTTGGGAGACTCCCCCTGGTGCAGGCCTGGTACTGAGATAAGCCAACTCTGTTGTCGTCTCGCTAAAATCAACAAAGAGAAACAGGCAAAAAGAGAGTTGCTCGTCCCCAGTGCAAAGCGGGTTTTCGTGGCGCCGGAGCATTTAGCCGCATTAGAAATCATTAAGGCTGGGCTCTAAAGGATAGTGTGCCAGTCCAGGCCACGCCAGTTTACTGTCTCCAACACCCCTTTATAAGCCCACTAATCCTGCTCTGAATAAGCGAGAAAAACCAAAAAATGCAACCCATAATAAGCAACCCACTCCGATGTGGAGTTTTCAGGCCAGGATGGGCCACACGTATGTGTATTTATTCAGGTTACACTTACCCTCTGCTAATCTGTGTCCCTCTGCGTGCGATGCACCAGAGAGATAACAAACGTGTCTGGTTTTTTGCAGCCGACCAGCAGGTGTGTGTGTATAAATGGTTCCGGCGTCCTGCAGAATGCTCAGGGACACACACGCCGTACAGATAATGGAGTGTGTGTGAACTTCACAGGCTCCGTGGGCAGCCCCAGGGGGGCGAGCATCCTCGCACTGATAGCAAAGAGGACGAAGAGTGTAACTGCGGCAGAAAGCGGTCGTGTGAGCGAGAGAGACTGCCGTAAGCTGCTCCATTCTTTCTTTGTCACACTCACTCATTTCGTCTCCCTCTCTTTCCCTCTCTTGCTGCTCTAATGAATGGCCAGGGCTGGAGGGGTCAGCAGCTGGAGTCTAGGGAATCATTAGAGTGGCAGGCTGCAGGGCTGGAGCTGTGGACTAGGAGAACCTCTGGCCTGTGTGTGCTAAGTACCCAAACGGCGCGTTCAGATGGCTGTGGCCGTGCTGAGCCGAGCAGCTCTGGGATTTGGCCCTGAATGCCGTCATTCGTCTCTGGCCATCCCAGGCAGCCGCTGGGTACATTAAACACTGATCTATGAGCAGCATCCTCACCCCCAATGGCCCATAGAACTGACACAAGAAAGAAGTCACAGAGCCCCCCTGTTCCATCACACCGCTTATTACAGCTAACCTTTGGACCACTGAAAGTAGTTGTTTGTGAAGTGCATTTGTAGCATTTGGTTCTAGCAGACTGAAACAACATTGGGACTTTTTGCCACTTTTTGATTGATAAAATCCACAGGGGCCAGGAAATTCTTGGGATGAAGGTGGGAATCTTATCAATTAAACAGTGTGTGTGTATGTTTGTGTGTGTCTGGATGTCGCCAGTCAGAGCTGGGTACAGTTACTACAAATTGTTGTCTGTTACTGATTCTAAATTGCACAACAAAAATTTTAGTTAGTAACATAATTACACTACACATTTTAGGTAGCATAATCAGACTTGTTGATTATTTTTAGATTACTATTTGACCTAAGCACTTTATCACATTGATTTAAATGCGATAATCCTGTACCATACAGTATTAATATAAAAATACGAAGAAAATATATTCAATTTATTGTAATGAACAGCCCAATCCTACAGCACTTCTTAAATATTTTATAAGGCTAATTCATACGAATTCGTATGACCTCACTTAAAAATATAAATTCATAAGATTTTTGCTAATTATTACCAATTATTACCATATTACGAGTTTTTTACGAGTTGCCAATTCACATGAATTTGAACTAATGACCTATACCTAACCCCGCCCCTAAACCTCCCCTTCATTGGGATTTAGACAAATCATACGAATTCTGTACATACTGTACAAATTTGTTGTGAGAAGCAGTTTAATGACCAACGTGAAGTGCCTTAAGCATTACATTAGGTCAAGGCTTCCCAAACTGGGGTTTGTAAAAGGAACTGCAGGTGGTTTGTGAGTAACGAAAAGTTAATAATTGATTAATCATAAAATAAAAATAAATAAATAAATATATATATATATATATATTATCAAAATAAAACACAAATATATATATTTGTTTACCTGCATACAACATAACCATTAATCAATGTCAGAAGAAAGCCTTCCAAAGACATATTAACACATGATTAAATAACTTGCTGAGTGATAGTTCAAATAAAAATTAAAAAAGTTGATGCAGTGATAAAACACTAAAAAAGCTGAAATGATTTTTTGTAAATACAGAGGTCAAATGCTGTGTAGCCACCTGACTAATAACTGGTCTTTGTGAGTGTAAAAGCAGTAGACTATTTTAGAAAATAATTTTTAAAAGATAAAAAAGAGGAATAGGTACAGTTAAATTAAAACTTGATGTACTTTATTTAATTTTTGGTCTATCATCTAACCAAACCTTGAAGAAGAAGAAGAAGAAAAAAATTGAATTCAAGGTGCTGGGGTAAACCTGGAAGCCAAAAGCACTATAAATGTGTTGCTGCTGATGCTTTTCTGCACATGTTGCTTATATATACAGACTTGCTGTGTGAGCATGTGCGTGTGTGTGATGTACATGCTAACATTAACACCCTCAGCCCTCTTTTTCATCACCTCCTCAGATGGCAGCCTGGCCTCACACCTCTGTTTTGGCCATTTCTTCCCTCTCTCCTTCCTTTCGCCCGCCGTCTTATCTCATGTTCTCACCGTTGCTGTTGGGGAGGCCAATCTGTGCGGCCACAGCATCCTCCCCTTCTGCTCTCCTGCCTTTGGTGTTATACACAGTCTTTTGCTGTAGCGTGTCCCTGGAGCAGGGCCAATCACCGCCACTCAACAAGTCTGTCAAACTCAATTCTGTCGATATGGCTGCTGAAAGCTGGCATTGCAAACCTCCCAGTTGCCCTGTCTCTCTTTCGCTAGCTAGATCGCATCCAATCACCAGGCCTCTTTTATATTAGTGCGGCGTGTGTGATTTCATAGATGCGATATGCCTCGTTTCGTGTGGATTATAAGAGTAGGCTTATTTGAGTTCAACACAATGTTCTTATGCAACATAATCCTGTTCTAATGGAGAATGAATCTTTGTTGTTAATGTTTCTCGCTGCCAGAGCTCTTTGATGTTCATCCTGAACGCGTTTGCACGAATGCAGAAATAAACACTCCCGTTAACACGCACAGTGTTTGCCCTGAACATCGTTTGGAGGTGGACAGCTTCAGAATGAGTGGTTTGTCTCTCTCTCCCTGATGAATCACTCCTTCCTTTGTTTCTTTCCCTTCTGGAGGAAATCACATTAAGTGGAGCCCTGTGTTTGGCTCGAGTCTGTCCTGCCTTAATGGCAGTCATTTGGACAGCGAAGAGAAAGACGGAGAAGAATGGGGAAGAAAGCACCCTCACAACACTAATTCCGCACAACAAAAACACCCTCTGCCATTCCTCTGTATTCATTTGCATTCAGATATCCCCTCAGACAAATATAAAATGTGGAAATCTCAGAGCTATTTTTGAGCATGGAGTTCCTGGGATGCGGTGTGAGTGTGTCTCGGATGTCTGCGCCTCCCTGCGCCGCAGAGCTCCAGACCTCCCACACTAGGGCTTCAATGGCACAATGTATATTTATCTCATTCAAAGGCAAAAGAAAGCGAAAGAGATAGCGGAGCAGAGCAAAATATAGATGTACACAGACTAGGGTGTAAAACCGGAGGGTTTGGGAAAAACCGAACAGTGAGCGAGCAGCAAAACGAGAAACGTGGTAGAAATTATAGCAGAGCCGCAAACAGACGAAGGCCCAGAATCGTCCGAACATCTGCAACAGACAGAATTTCTGCAGCGCTCGAGGGGATTTGACCGGAAATATGTTAGCCTGAACTGCAGACAAGATTTTTTTTGAAGTTACAACTAAAACAAAGATTGGAGTACGTTTAACGAGGTATTATTGGATTGATGTGTTACTTGCCCTTGTTCTGTCATTAACTGTGAAATTTGCAAATCATTTTTTTTTCTGCACACTTCCATTTGTGCGACTGTAAATAAAAGAAAATACAGTAGCTGCGCTCGCTGTTTATGCCCAATTAAATCGGGCAATTTGTGGCAATGGTTTAAAGGTTGTGGTAGAAATGGAATTAGCCATATAACGGTCATGTTTACAAATTGGCAGCTGAAACAACTGCTAGTTCAAAGCTTTGCTTTGCTTTCCTGGGCTTTTCCCCCTTGCTGATATCCAGCGCCCATCTCTGCAGATAATGCTGTAATTTTATGGCAATTCTTAGTGCTGAATGGTCTGAATGATCCACATTAATGCCTCTCTCTAATGCTACAATCATGCTGATAATAGCATTATCCAATCCTGCCACTGTGAGTTTGTACCTTTCACTGGCGGAGGAGTTATCCAGATAATTCCACTAACTAATGCACAAGCTTCTCCCTGCTCGCCCCCGCTAAACTAACTCTGCTCTGGTCACGGCCTTTTATCTCGCTGCCAACACACACACACGCATGCACACGCACCAACAGATGTGCGGCTAACGTGCTAGCACTTCTGTTATTCTTTACACAACCTCAAATCAAATGAATCTGGTTGAGGATTCATCTAAATTACATATTTATCTATCGGCTAATCTTTTGCTACTTTGCACAAGGACCTCGGAGAAATGAATAGTTTTATTGAAACTCCAATGCACGGCTTTGCTTTCACAACAGATTGCAGGAATACAGTGGAGCCCTAATGAAGCATGCGATAGATCAGCAATCAAGTATTAATAACACGCTACACACTGTACTGATTGGTGTTTTGAACCCTTCTGCCTTTAACTAAATATTTAATTCCAAGCACTGCTAAAACCATTTGGGAAATGTCCTTAACTACAGAAGTCTTCTATAATCAGCTGTGCCTTTGGGGAATGCAGGGAGAAACCCTTACATTCATGCAGTACAGATTCATGGCTGTCTCTGTTTGGCTTGCCATTTCCTAGTGGAACGCCGCTGTTTTACTTGGCTGCCGCTGGAACTCCGGACAGGAGGACAGTTGTCCTCTCAGCTGCTCTGCTCCCCAAGTTTTTCGTGCTTACTTTTCCTCTGCTTTTTACAGAGAGAGAAAGAGAAAAATAAAAGGGAGAGAGAGGGGGAAAAGAGTTATGGGCTTACAACGAGAAGAGCAGAGAGAGCGAGCGAGAGAGAGTAGGAAAAGCTCCATGTTTGAGTTTTCTTTTCAGTTTCCACAGCACAGTAAATTCTCACCTCTCCCTCTGACGCGGCCAGAAAGACCAACTGAAACGTATGCTGCTTAGTGACTCACTTTTCAAAGAGACTTTTCCTCATAGCCCACAAATTGCTTGACGAACTTGGCCTTATGTAACATGTTAAGTTCAAAATGTACAAATTTCGGTAACACTTTATTTTAAGGTGTAATAATACAGAGTAATTACCTAATTTGGTACTTACAAAAATGTACTTACTAAATAATTAAGTTATGGAACAGCTTCTAATTACAGTAATTATGTAGATGTAATAGACAGCTACTGTTACACATGTTACAGACCAAGTCAAATTCAAAATACAAAGAAAACACCTGTGAAAAATCAATAAAGAAAATTCCTTCATTACATTATCCCTGTTATTACGGATATTTTTAGTGGAGAAAAGTAACCCAAGTAACCCATAGTTTGCGGATTCGAGTCCCAGGTCCGGCAGGGATTGAGGGTGGGGGGAGTGAATAACCAGAGCTCTCTCCACCTTTAATACCACGATTGAGGTGAGACCCTTGAGCAAGCAACTGCTCCCCGGGCGCCGCAACAATGGCTGCTCTGGGTGTGTGTTCACGGTGTGTGTGCGTGTGGTTGTTCACTTCTGACTGCTGTGTGTGTGCACTTGGATGGGTTAAATGCACAAATTCTGAGTACGGGAAACCATACCTGGCCACATGTCGCATCCTTTCCTTTCCTTTCCTTTAATTTTTGTGTAAAACTATGAAGCTGTTATATTAATCTTGTATTGTAAGAATCTGTACAATTATTAAAAAGTATAAATTCAAAAACAGTTCAAGTATAATATCCTGATTAATCTAAACAATGACTTAAATAGCTGCATTAAAATGCATATTCAGTAATCTGATTGCACTTTATCTTGGGTGCCTTCAAACCTAGCGTGGTCACTTATGATCTTTGCCTCAATGCCTTTTACACAAGAAGTTTTTTTTTTTCCCCTCACAAAACATTTCTTGTGTACAAAGCATGCAAAATCCTCTGGGAATGGCCTAGAATGCACCTAAACTGCAGAGAGGATTCCCAGCTAGATGTCAGAGCTCAACTCCCCACACAACCACATTTAATCTTACTGTCAAACTAGACTTCAGCACACTGCCGCTACGGCTCTGGGGAAGAAGATCCATTCCTTGTCATAGTCTGTCATGTAAGTCAGGGAGGTAACTGACATCTCCGCTGTTCTCTGTCCAAATGGGAAAACACAAGAGTTCACTCAGTATGATGCAGTTTTCAGCTGAGCTGAGCATCTCTGAGAACCGAATCAAGTTTGCTCATTTTCCTTTTTGTATTTTCAGCTTTTCTGGCTTACGGTGTGCATGCTCGACAAGACAAGAGGGCTTCGGCCTACGTTTGAGAGAAAGAACAAGTTCACCTCAGACAGTTTGCTTACAGCTCAGCGAGAACATTGCTATAGAGGGTTATTTTGGGCGTTACCTGTGCTTGTGTTTGTGTGCAAGTGTGCGTGCTAGTCGGCATGTGGAAGAGAGAGGAAGATAGAGCGCAAGAAAGAGAGCAGGGAAAAGGATTGCGAAATCCCATTAGAAAGCCGTGTTAGCGCCACGCTTCCCCATACACACTCTGAACCGTGTGTAATCCACTCACACTCTCGCTGTGCGTCTCAACACCCCAACACACACTCACGGTCAAACACGCACACACACACACACTCTCAGGAACACAAATCTGCCTCCAGACTGGGATACCCAGGCAGCGAAAAGGGTATCGCTCCCTTCTACCGCTTTAGCAGCCGTGTAACATGACAGCTAATCACATCAAGCATGCTTCACAGTTTAAGGGGGTGCTGATGGGGGAGGGGAGAACTTCTTGTCTACAATGGCTACTAGCAGCATTACAAACCATCTTTTGGTACTACTAAAATACAGTTTCAGACTGCAGCCGGCGTCACTGCAAACAGACCTTGTGACTGCGGAGAAAACGTTTGTGTTTGTGGGTTTACTGTTATGCTGCTCAGACCGAGACTTGTTTGCGATTGTCTGTTTGTGTGTGTGTGTCTGGTTGGTTCCCCCATGACTGTAATTAATGATCTCACTAATGTGCCATCTCAAAAGGCTCCACGGCTATGGCTGTTCTGCATCTATGGGGGGCGCTGTGCATGCATTTCCATTTCCTCCGCAACAGGAAAAGGACAAGTCAGCGAAGATATGCTCTCAAACATCCAAGTCTGTGAGGTTTTTCTCCTTCTCGCTCTCCCGTTCTCTCTCTCTCCCTTCTTCTCTGACCTCTCCACCATCCTCCAGTCTCATCCTTTATGCATACTGACAACATGCCTCTCAGTTTATGGCCCTGCATACCATCCCTTCATTACCACCTGCGAACCAAAGACCCAAACACCACAGGAGAGAGAGCGAGAGAAAGGCAAAGACAGAGCTGATAAGAAATCCACAGAGATGAGTGTCGATAGATGGAAGAGAGAGAGATGGTAAACGAGAGGAGCGGATGAAAAAGAAAGAAATACACAAGTGAGACGCCAGCAGTGTTGTTGTCTAATACAGTGGATGTAAACTGGTAGGTCATGACCTAGTAATAGACCCCTAGTTTGTTCTGATATCATGAACAACAGGAAAACAACTATGCTTAATGTAAATTATAAAATAGAATTACTTATATAGTTGTACATAGCTATGATGGCAAAGTAAAGAGGTTTGTCAAGTTTTAAAAGAGGAGGAATAATTCCTTCCCCAAGCTTTTGTTGATGATGTCAAAGGCCAGACATCCAATGAAACTGTACAGAATTTGAATAGCTTTTTTTCTGACAGGAGGTAGATCCGCATAGACAGGTTGTGTGACATATTGTGTGTCATTTTTTTTTAAACCCTACAAAAAAAACTGTTAATAGCTTAATGTTACATTTCCATACTATATAGAGAGAAAAACATGTAACCAGATATTTAATGCATTTTTACAGTAAAATGTTGTTAATTGTACAGTTTAAAGTTTACAGTTTAAAAGTAAAAGAGAACCGATCAATGTATAATTTGGTCAAAAACTGTAAACTGATATTCCCAGAATCCCCTGCTTGACACATTTGAAAGGATTTTGTTCACATTTGTCTTTTAATAGATTTTTTTTTTTTAGTCATCAGTTATGTGCATTTGTGCTTTTTTATGTTTTCTGTTGTTTAATGAAAGTTTATTGCATTATTTAAGTACCATGTGTTATACCATGATGGAGTTTTGTGCTTGCATTAATGACCCTGTGCACCTTCTATATATTAGTTTATACTCATGTGGACAAAATTGTTGGTACCCTTGGTAAATATGATCAAAGAAGGCTGTGAATAAAGAAATCACAAAAATTGAACCTTTCATTGGAGATTTTCAAATGGAAGTTGGCAGCTCTTGAGTTTTCTCCTCTAATGCCTGTTGAGGTATACCTGACACTTGACAAAAGTTCAGAGACCATTTCTTCATCCAGAATCACTCCACACACTAACAACTTGTAACAGCTTGAAGCAAAAGCTATTTGAAAATCACTGGTCTAATATTCATAGTTATTTAGAAAAAATCATAGCCATCAGCTATATAATTTGTTGCTTCTCTCTCCGTGTGTATTAATCCTTCTAGTCACTTAGATGACAGAACTGGATGTGTTTCAGAAGCAACAGGCACACACACACACACACACTGGACTGGGCAGCTTGTGTTGCGTGTAAACAGGCATTCAGGCAGTCTGGATAAATGTATCTCAGTAAGACTCTGAGTTCTCAGCCAATCAACCCCAAGGCTCCTGTACCTACCCTGCCCCTAAGCATCATTCAAATGCCAAGCAGATGCTTTCTCTCTCACTTTCTCTCTCTCTCTCTCCCTCTCTCTTTCTCTCTGTTATGGTTTGCATCTATATTTCATGGGACTTTCTCTGGGAATGCTTTCTGTTTCACAGAAAAGAAATCTATCAAAATGATCAAGAGAAATGCAGGACGCCGAGCTAAAACAATATCGTTTAGACCTGATGCTTTAATCACTCTTACGCTGCAAATGGTGTGTGAAAACCTGCACCTGGTTTATGTTAGTTGCTGTGTCATACTGAAAAGCACACACACAGTGACTGGACTAAATTACTCATTTGTCCAATATAATGTGCATAATCTGCTACAGGACTCCTGTCAGGAGTTTATAGCTAAAGTACAACAGGAACCGGCCTGGCTTGCATCATCATTTAAGACTCTTTGACAAAGCTGCTATTGTTTGTGTGCGTACTGTATGCATTTGCATGTGTCTATAAGAGTGTATGAATGAAACAAATCTCATTTTCCTGTCCCATACCGGGAAGAGACATGCTCCATACTGCAGAGCTTTGTCTGTGGCAATTGACATCAGTAACAGGAAGGACCCATTCACCTCGGTCAGCCCTAATAAAGAACCTGTCTGTTTCACCACTCCAGCCCATCAGCATGCTTGGAGAAAGCCTGGCTCAAACCCAATAACTAGTTGGAAAAACATTTATATTTTCAGTTAAATCAGCTGTTAATGTTGCTGGATCAGCATTCTCCAAATTCCTTGAAATCGCTTAAATTTTAAAATCTATTTGATTCCATGAATGGCAATCAGTAAGCATTCCCGTTCATCTCAGTGCTAGTTGCTTGGCTGGTGCTGCATGGAACATCTGGAGTAACATAACTTGCATGTTCTAGCCAGGATATTTTACTGACTAAACTCTAAAGCCACAACAATATGACAACCTGACAATGCTGATGGAAATAAATAATGTTCACACAGCTAGGGTTCAAAAACATTTGTTTTGTATAGTAATTATGATTAGTGTTCTCCTGGCCCCAGCATTTTTACATGTAACATCTTTAAATGTTATTTTCTTTTGCAACAATTTTATACACTGTTAAAAAATAAAGGGAACTCTAAAATAACACATCCTAGATCTGAATGAATGAAATATTCTTATTAAATACCTTCTTCTTTACATAGTTGAATGTCCTGACAACAAAATCACACAAAAATCAAATGTATTAATTAGTGCTGGGCAATGATTAATCGCGATTAATCGCATCCAAAATAAAAGTTTTTCTTTACATAATATATTT
>JAUCMS010000105.1:5717209-5738898 GCA_032357445.1 Enteromius radiatus
AATTTATATAAACACTTATTTTGCATAATGTTTATTTTACTGAAGCCATTAGAAATGAAGTAATCAATAGAAAAGGCCACTGAACTGACAGTAGGTCAAGCCAATGAAATTCTCACAAGATCATCCAATCGATTAGTACGGTAGCGTAAAAATTTTTGGAAAATGTGAAACTTGCTTTTGCATGTGATACGTTGCAGTGTGCATGTGTGTGGTAAGGACATTTTGTCATTTTGACCTTGGCTAAAACCTACGAGCAAGGAATAATATGTCACAGCGAGTATCAGTGATTCATCGGGTCTGAATTATTCTTGTCCACAAGTGCTAGCAAAATCTAGGCAAGACAGACACTGTCAGTTTCATTTCTTGATTTGTTCCTTTCTTGCTTCCTTCAAGTAATTTTTTTGTGGTTTTTAAGCATACTTTCACTGAGAGCGATATGGCGTTAGGACACTTACGGTGCAGGCTATTAACACCTACAAACAAACCGTATGGACACCGCAACATCAAAAAGCACTTAGTATTTGGACAGGAAAGCAGGTCAATGTACCATTCGGCATCATTAATATATTAATGTATGTTTTATACGAATATAGTTTGGTAGCGTTATAAATAAATTCTCGGCACCACCTCTCTCTCTTATTGTTTCTGCTGTGTGCCATTAAAGACCACAGGCTCAGAGGCAAAGGACAATGTGTGAATGCCGAGCATTGTAAGTCACATTTGCATATTTGAGATTTATATTATTCAGATGCTTGACATCCTTTCCCAGAAACCCCCCCTCCCCTCCCACCCTCCTTCTCTCTGCCCGACACCCCACCCTCACCTTTTTCTTGCCTTGCCTCTCTGTCTTTGTTTTCCCCCCATCTCCCCCCCATCCCTGATAAAAATGATTTCCAGTCACCGCACGGCATGCTTTATGAGATGGCCGCCTCATTAAAAAGCGTCTCTGATTAACCTGAATTTCGGCTCCTTTCTTACTTTTCCTCTCTGCCTGTCCGTCATCCACGTTATTATTCTTTTCTTTCGTCTCTGTCGCCCTGTGCTCTTTGTCGCTGCAGCAGGGCACAGCCGTCTGAGTGTCTTCCAGACAAACTGACCTCTAGGGACGTATTGACAGTTTGTGTTACTGAGTGACAGACGTATAGAGCCACAGAGCGACAGTGAAGGAACACACAGAAAACCGTTCCAGTACTCTCCCAGCAATCGTTTTTCTTTTTTGTCATAAAACTCAGAAGATTCCCTTCTAAGATTAGAGATTTTTGCGAGAGGGAAAACAAGGGTGGTGAAGGGGTGGAGGGGGGTGCTTATGTGCACTATTTTTTTTTTTTTTTCCGGAAAAAGGGGGTGGGGAGGGATCTAATTAATTTTGAAGGATCATCGGCCCCTTTCGTCCAAGGCAGAGAAAGAGGCAGGGCGGGAGACAGAGGGGTGAGCGAGTGGGTGGAGCGAGTCTGAGGGAGAGAATAACTGAGACAGGGGAAGGCGGGGGGGACAGACAGACCCCTGGACTGATTAGAATTCTGGGCAGGTAGCAGGCGGCTGCTGTGCACCCACTGTGGCCAGGCAAAAAGGAGGGGAATTGCTGCCCGCCCGCCTGCCAGTGTGTGTGTGTTTGGGGGGGGATCTCTGGGAGCAATTCTTGACGTTCAGGTTCCTTGCACTTTTGTTACCTAATTTCCCCTCCGATCACTCTGATATTTCGGCAGTGTTTATGAGAGAAACTACAAAACTCATCTCAGATCTTCAGTGTGTCCCAGAATTATAGAAACGGTGTCACAGCGTCAATATATCACAACAGTAGGTTCCCAAAGTAAAGTCCCATTCATTTTAAAATGCCTTTAAAATACTTTCTTCCATCCGTGCTTAATATGCAGAGACAACTACAAACACTGTGGCTCTGTGATGCCTTCAGAACATTGTTTCATTTATTTTGAATCACCCTACCTGTGTGGCATAGAAACATGGCATATTCAGTGGCATGAGTTTAGGGCTGGACTCTAGGCAGACAAGGGCGGTTGTTCAGGAAACCTGTAAGAAAACAGTCATTGTTTTTTAAGTTCCGTTATGCTTTTTTAAAAAAAGATTTATTTATTAACTTTTTTATGCCTTTATTTGGAGATGACAGTGTAGAGTACACAGGAAAGCATAGGGGGAAGAAAGAGGGGAGTGGAATTGGCAAAGGACCACTAGCCACTAGCCAGTTCAAACTCGGGTCTCCGTGAGCCTAGTTGCGCTGGATGTCGAAGCACTAACCATGAGGCAAATGGAAGAGCTGTTATGTTAAGTTCATGGAACATAAAGCATACTTCAATGTAATGATAACATCTGATCCATTTGTAAGTAAAAAACGAAATATATAACGATAAAATGTCACTGAAAGTAAATTATATTATTGAGTTGCCATTGTTAGACTCTCAAAGTGCTCTGTTTTTCCTATATATTTGCTGAAAAAGTACACTTTAGCATACTTCTTAAAATAATACTATTTTACTATGTCATAAGATAAGAATTACTTCTGTAGTCTTATATGGTTAAAGTGAGCTGCTCAATGTACTTACAGGCATTTATGGCAAACAAAAATATAGTTTCAAGGTTCTTTATTTGTCACATGTATTTAAGGAGCACAACCTAAAAATGCTTTTAAATAGTATGCCAAATAAACTTGTGGTATTGATAGCAAAAATGGACTTTGCAGTGCATATGATATGCAGTTTTTATTTACATCTGGTAACTACCCTACAACCCTTATCCTACCCATCGCATAGAATATACATGCCAAAGTGCATTTTTGTGTATCCATACCACAATTTTGTTTTTTTTTTTTATTTGGCGTACTATTTAAAACACTTATATGAGATCTGGTTATGTATTTAGTAATGAAATATTATGTATAGGACATTTCAGAAAATATATAACAAATATGGTGATAATAAGAAGAAACATAAAAAGACATAATATAGTAGAGAGAAATAAAGTGTAAATGATTCTTTTCTTCAGATATTCAAAATGTGCTTTAGCACATGTCTATGTGTGAAGTAGGAATACGTTCACTCTCTCATGTGACTGAATTCTGCTGGAACTTGTGTAATGTGTATGTGAATATATTTGTAATTACACATTTGTAATGATGACGTTGCCATTTAGTACATTTTAAATTCAACTTAAATGTAAAATCTAAATTACACATTACAGTTAAAACTGCATTCAAGTATAAAATGTGCACTTCATTAAAGCATGGAAAACAGTTCAGAAATAAGAAACAGTTAATAAAAAAATACTGATTTCAAAAAATTGCAATACGTACATTTCAATGTACATGTGTTTTAGGAAACAGTTATGAAAAGCAAATTAAATGTACTTAAGTGGATTATCGTTTTGTTAATATATTATATGAAAGTTTATGTTGTGTCCTTTAAGTACACTGCAAGTACACATACAATTCATACAATACATTTTTTTCATGAAGGAAAACTTACAGAAATATTAATGAATTAAAATGACTTTTTGTTCTCATAAGCAATGACTATAAATCAAGCATTGTATATTTTACTGTCATCTTTAATTCAATTATGTCACTCACAACACTTAATATGATATGCAATTCATTCTCTTATAAAATCAAATACGCAGTTATGTCTTTTGTTCTGTTTTTCATACTTTTTCCACTTCAAATGATAGTTGGTCATGTTGTGAATTATTTCAGAGCTGGATGGTTTGGTTCAAGGCCTAGGACTATTTTCTGAAGAATTTAGTGAAACCCAGAAAAATACTTTCAAAATCAAGGCCACCAAAAAAGTGGGCGGCCACTTAGTATGTAATGTTATGCTTCACGAAATATATGAAATATTCGAGAGGCTAATGGAGTGTTTTGTGAAGCTTTTATGTCTGTTACATCTAATGTACCCCTAAAAAGCTTTTGAAAGATCTTCATACTGCACGCCCTAATGAGCTCCTTTTATTAAAGTCTCTCTGCATGCACGTGTGTGCGTGTTTATCAGGAAACGTTTACCTCCTCTACCCGTATCAATATGCATGAAGTATTCATTGTCTGTACTGTTTGTCATGCTGCATGGTATAGACAAAGCACCTTTCTTTTTGTTTATACTGAGAACATGGCTTTGATCATGGCCTCTGTTCCCTGCCATTTATATTCACATGCATATATTCTGGCAGCGTGGATGGTGATCAAAAGGATGCGCACACAATATATGCAGTACAGTATGTATCTTGGACTACATTAGCGTTAATTCGTCACCTTTTGGGGTCTTGTTACCATGCTGTTGTTAATTAATGAGTATTCTGATGGCGATGATATGAATAACAACATTACAGCTACAGTGTCTGCAAAATAGCACATGGCAATGTTGGACTGCTTGCTAAGTAAAGCACAAATATGATCACTCTGTAAATCTTTTGAATAAATATTATCATATATATACTAAGAATATGAATGGTTGTGCGGCTTGTTAATGAGAGGAATGATATTATTTGTTTAAATGGTTGCTCAAATGATTTCATGTGAAGAAGTACGCTTGGTACTTGTAGTGCACTTCAAATCTGAAAAGTATGGTTTTTTTTTTAAAAAAAACTGTACATTCATATATCAATGAAATAAAAAGCCATTTAAATAGTACACAATGTAAATTTAAATGAGCAAGTACATCATGAAGCCGTCTTCCAAATCATGTTTTTCACTATGGTAAGCCTATTATAATAATATTTTTGAGCTGTTGGGGTGGCTTTCTCATGAATCATTTGTTCACGCTTGTCTATGTTATATCTGTAGCTGAAGAAAAAACATCAGGCTACAACTATATATTAACTAAAAAAACACAAGCAAAACGAATGCAACAGCACCTGTAATAAAACACAAATGAACTTAGTTTGCATAGCATCACATATGCCATACATAGGTTCACAAAACAGTGTTGATGCCAGTTTCTAAACCGGTTAGTGCTTTTGGTCTGTCTATAAATAGCTTTGGCAAGTTATATTCTACCTTTTTGCTTTATGATATGAATAGCAATCATTAAATCTAATGTTAGTGTAGCCAAACTTTTGTAATGTTATTTTAAAACAAGTCAAAACACATAAGTGACTCACCTTCTCATAAGACTTTTTTATATATATATATATATATATCTGTCTTCATTATTGGGTGAGTTTTGATATTGTTAGTGAGATTCACAATGATAAGGTGATCGACTGTAACTATAAGCACAGCACTGCACCTCAAGCCAAACTAACCGTAATAATCAAAACAAAGTATTTTTATGCCTCAACTGCCAATGGGCCAAAAGTTACAAAGCATAGCTTTAAGTACACTCAAAGAGTGTTCTTAACACACTTTAATGCACATTTGAAAATGTAATATCAAGTTCTTTTAATTTAAAATTAAGTTTAAATCATTGTTTTAAAAATATGGCCATGCTTTAAAGAAGTAGATATTTTGATGGGCACGTGTGAAGGAATTAATAATGTTTTAAACTATAGAATGTTATTCATTTTTATTTGTAAATGTATATATTTTAAATTTACTCAATTGCAGCCATATCATTACATATGTATAATTGCAATTACATTTAAACACAACATAAAAGTTTAAATAGAAATTGCATTCAAGTATATTTTACTTTATTATTAATAATTTTGGTAACCATACTTTCCAACATATTTTAAAGACAATAGAAGTTATTATAAAATCACAAGAAATATAAATAGTTTTAAGATTATATACATTTCATACCAATTTAAACATGAATAATTTAATTAATATTGAATTTTATTCGCAAAATATAAAATATACAGTAAGCTGACAAGTCAGCTATTTTTAGCTTTTTAAAAGAAGTTACAGAACAACAAATCGCTGTTTTCTCACAAGATCATTTTATTTCAAAAAAATCTTGTGCTTTGTGAATGGGACTAGTGTCACATGCACATTGCCGTCTTTGCCATCGGCATCATAAATATAATAATTGCCCGGTGTAGAGATGCCTCAAGTTGGCAGGCAATAAACTGATTAAACATTCAGGGTCACTATATTGTCTTTGACGATGGATCTGACAGGTTTTTTCTCAAGTGTCAGACACTAGTTGTCAATCACTGACAGACACAGAGCTGTTTCGGCTGGAGTAAGTCTCTAATCAAAGAAAAAAACTAATTTCGTTCATCTATGATGCTGAAGAATTGTGATAAGGTTTTGCAATCTCCAGAACAATAAAAACAATCCTGAGTACACAAGAAAAGTCATAATCACAAGAATCATAAGAAAACACAGATATCACATAGAAAGGTCTCGCTTTATATTAAGTGGCCTTAACTACTAAGTACTAAATTAATAATTTGATATGATGCGCTTATTGTGTACACACGTTTTTATATTATAATTATATTAAAAAAAAAATAAAAAATACATGCATTTAATTACATATGTAAGTATTTTCTGTATTTCCATTTATATTGTTGACCCATCCCTAACACCCTAACCCACCCTTAAACCTACCCAAATTGTCTCTAACCTTGCCCATATCTCACCCCAATAGCGGCAAACGTGTTTTGCAATACACAGTAAGTGTTACGTTCTTGTATGTCACATGACCATGTTTGTTTTGTTCCGTGTTTGACAAGTGTTTCCCCATGTGCTCTCCGTGACCTAGTTTTTGTTAATTACGTATTCTGTTCAGGTGTGTCTTCCCATTTACTTTGATTGTCTGTGTTATTTAAGCCTTCCCTGTGTTTCAGTCTATGTCCGTCATCGTAAATGTTAATGTGTTTTCCGTAACTTGTGTTTGATTTACCTCCACGAAGAGTAAAGATGTTTATTGTTGAAACTGATCCCGTCTCTCGTCGTATCTACACACCCACCACACGTTACAAATAATAACCACCTCTGTCTCTATCAGATCAAACTTTTGAGCCTCTTTGGGTCATGGTTCATGTGTGAACCAATAAATAGCACTATAGTAGAAGTACTGAGAGGGCTCTTTCAGACAATTAAAAGCACATAAAAAAATTTCACATGCAAAAAGTGTCCAGAGACATGGATGAGGGGTGCAGTGGTTGGATCTCTGATCCATATTTGCACTCCTTAGCTGTCTAAAATCTATGTGTGCCTGAGGTCACTGTCATGCCTCATAGGCAATGTAAGCAAACAACTATTTTTTGGATGTGGCATGATCTTCAGAAACTGACCATACAGCATTATTTCTGCTTTTGTTTTAGTCGGTATTAAGTTCCAGTGTTTATTCTCTATGTGAATGTATTCTTTATATTTGTGTCTTGTTGTGTTGGACTGGCAGGCCAGTCGTAGATCTTTCTCAGGTTATTTATAATGACTGAGTGAACCCTCATCTTCACTCCAGATCAAACAGAACTGTGGCCTAAGCCTGCAGCCCCAGGGAGAGCCCAGCCTCTGCTTCATCTACACCCAGCCTTCTGTAGGGGGGCCTGGGCACAGAGCCCTGGGGAGAGTACCGCTACCCTCTCCTCCCTCTAAACTTCCCCAGCATGCTGGAGGGGGTCTGGGCCTCTTCTTCATCCCCACTGTATCCTATCTCACTCTCTCTATCTCTGTCTGTCTTTCTCTCTCTCTTTTTTTTTTTTTTCATTTGCACTCATGTGAATTGTGTGAATGGAATAGAGGTTTCCCCCACTGTCAATCAAATTTGTAGCTGGCTGGTCTGCTGCAACCTGCAGGATTTAGGAAACGAATATCTCCCAACAGGTTCACAGTACGTTTTTAACAACAGATAATCTGCATTTGTTAATCCTCAGTGTTCTTGCAAGTTATTTATAAAAAGAAAAATAATAATAATAATATGATGATGATTATTATTATTATTATTATTTTGAAAAAAAAAAACCTAAAACAAGAAACCACAAGATCAATAATTCATAAAATATAACATAGCTTAACCTTTTTATAGCTTTGTATGTTAAATTTAAACTTTTCATGATTGTTTTTGTCTAATTCATAATACCAGCATGAATAGAAATGTGTTTTCTGGTTTTAATTTTAATTTTATTTAACAATTAAATTTATTTATTTATTTAGAAAAAAAAGCTGTCACTTTCATAAAGCAGTAATAACAAAAATTAGTCCACTTGGTCCCACTTTATATTGTGTGCCTAATACTTACATAGTAACTAGACATACGTAGTCTGTAATCACAGTGTAAGTACACATTGGTACATAATATCTACAGCTCTAATATTTGTCTAACTACATGTATGTAACCACCTGCTGAGTGGTATGTTCACAGTAAGTACAAATGTGTAACAGGACATTGATAACAACACCTTTTGGTTATTTAAGTACAAATGTGTAACAGGACTAACAGAACTTTTTGGTAGAAAAAAAGTGTTACACTTTGTATTAAGTAGACAATTCCTGTGGATTTACCATGGAATTACTCTGATGTTACACAGCAGCTCCCAGTAAGTTAGGCTTTACATTTAAATTGTGGTTGGAGTTCAGAATGTTTTAAAATGTGCACCTAAGGATTTACCATTAAAGTACACTGGTATTACAGTGGTGCACCAACTCCAATGACTCCTCCCACTTTACATATCCCTAAACTCCACCCCCTGAATCACCCTTTTTTCCAATTACTCTTATACATACTGTTGTTACAAGATTGCTAATTATTCATTCCTGTTATGCAAGTGCTTAGTGAAGTGAAAAAAGTGTTGCTGCCAATGTCTTACTTACACACATACAATTCTGAGGGTTGTTACATGTGTGTAGTTAAAGAAATATTACAGCTGTACTGTATGTACTATGTACTTACACTGTGGTTACATACTACGTGCACATCTAGTTACTATGTAAGTACACAGGTATTATAGGGACACAATTTTAAGTGGGACCGTTAAGCATGGTGAAAAACAAACAAAACAAATGGCCACTAAATAGTTCACTAGCATAATGCTGATATCCAGAAAACTGGTGGAAATGCTATAATGGTCAAGTCGTGTGTATTAGAGGAGCTGTGTGTGGAGATAGAAGAAGTGAAGGCTTATTTTCTGCTTCACTATGTCTTCACACTGTGGTCAGCCAGGGGAATACAACTGTCCATCAGCTGTTCTTAGAGCCTGTAACTCTCTTAAATTAACCACTGTCACTGATACCCACACACACGCACAGATGTTCACCCGGCTCTATTGCACTGCTTCGCCTGTAAATCCTGACAGTCGTCCATCAAGCCTGCTGTAGAAGGAAACAGTGGCTAACCTCGCTCCATCTGTTAGAAACAGTCTGCTTGCTCTCTCCAGGCAGGATTTAGTGTTCGCCCGTCCCCTTCTCCCAACACCACCAAAGCCACCCAGACGTAACAATGCCTTTAGTGACTCCAATTTATCAATCTTGTGATACATTCATGTGTCACGGTTGATATCAATCAGAGATATTCATAGGTTTAAATCGAGAGTTTGGGTGAAATACTGAAATCTTGCTCTCTCAGTAAATCAAGAGCGCTTGAGGGTAATGCAGTGAATTGGGAGCTGGAGATTGTTGGTATTTCGTTCCATGCCAGATAAGTGATTGAGAGCATCTGGAGCCCGGATGGCAGCGCCAACCTGGTCGTGCCAGGTGAGCAGATTCGCAGGGCAAAGGAAGTTTCAGCTAGCTGTTGGCATGTGACCTCTATTTATTGACACAGAGAGTCTACATATGCATGCAATACACTGCACGACTTATAAAACAGTAAGGATCATGCATTTGCCAACTACCAGACTTTCAAGTTGTTCCAAATACAACAAACTCTTGCTGAGACATGTGCCTTGTTAGTACAAGATGCATGACAAACAAAACAATATGCGTTCTAAAATAATCAAACATGTTTGTTCTCCTTTGGCTCAATGGACTCAAAGTCTGAAACCAAAAGTAGGAGTCTGTACCCATCATACACTATGCGATTTTCTGTGAAAATCTACCGACTGGCTCTGACTTTCGGAAACTAAAGCAGTGACTTGTCTAGACTGTAAATCAGGGCAAAAAAATCTGTCGCGTAGTTCCAGCCTTCAGAATCACTGGTGCACCTCAGAGACCAAAGTAGATGAATACAAGTAGCACACGTAAGCAGGGGATAGCGTCTTGGAGAATATTTGCTTTTTATTATATCTGTCTTTTTCTCACTGCGTGAATTCATTCTTCCCATTAACAGAAGCCCCTTAGCGTGGTATAATTCAGGGCAGAACGCAGCAGTTGTAGATGTTATTAGTGGCGTTATCCATCAGGGTGGGAGCGTATGGAGAGCAGGCTAATGCTTCTGTCACATCTCTCCGCTTGCCGTATTTATGGCCTCAGATTTGAACTGCATGACTGGCATGGCACAGCCCTCAAATAATAAAATAAATCAAAACATAAGAGTTTTGTCTTTGTGCAATTTCCTTTTCAGGCTTCGAATATGAAACCAGATGTTTCCGGCATGCTAAAGATGCTTTTCATCTTTTTTTTTTTTTTTTTGTCCTGTCCCAGCTCCCCTCCACACAAACGTTCTTTCAAAATACATGTACCTCTATAAAATAAAATAAAATAAAAAATGGAGAGGAGGGTGAGGTTGAGGGGTGCATGAAAGCGGGTGGCTTATGAAAAGTGAAATGTCCTGTTAGCCTCAGGTAGTGGTCTGTTTTGCATTGATAGAGCGGCCGGGAGTGCCTCAGGCTGTTATGAGGAGTGTTTTCCCTCCGTGATATCCTTCTGCACCATCTCTCTCTCTGGAGTGTGCCTCTGAGTAAGGCATGTGGGTTAAAGCAATACGCTTCGCATCCCTCTCCTCCCCTGCTCCCCTAATTGGGGGTGTGGAGGTTAAAGAATGTCGCGGTTATCACAAAGCCAGCAGAGAATACATTTCAGGAATATAATTTAAGTTACGAGTGACCTGCATTTTCAAGTGTTGCGTCTCCGAAAATGTTTACTGAAAACACAAATGCGTAATCGCTCAGTGTGCATTGATATGTACAATGACAGTAATGAACGCAACAGCAGAAATTTGACAGGATATCACTAGAAAGCGGCAGGATTGGCCGATAAGACATCACCTATTCACCCGAGCCTCGGAGGCAATGCAGATATGCCACTGGTGTTTGTAGCAGTCTGGCCTACGTTCTGTGGTTCTTCAGTAGTGCGTGCTCACTGACAGCCATATTTAGTCTCTCTGAGCCACTGAAAACATGCTCGCTCTCACTCTCTTACTCCGTCTCTCTTACTCTGAAATCTGCCAGAAACAGCACATTTCCTGGCAGGCTCCAAATCCGGGCTGAGTCCAAACAAACACGTCCTGTAGCGTTGGCTGCCGTCCAGCGAGCAACTCTCACCTGCACAGTGTACCGGCAGTCCGACTGCGCTGTGACATGCTAGATGGGCTCTTTAAGGTTTCCAGGGATACAGTCAACGTCCATGACTGTGGTGGCAGCCCGGGCCAGGCCAAGAGAAACTCCTGCGGTGAGGAATTACAGTACGATAGCACAATGAGCTAACAGTCTAGTTCAAACTAACTGTTGGTCTTCAAATAGCTGGATAGTCTCACTTGCTGAAAAGACATATGCGGGCAAATATTGATAGACCGAAACAAGGGGTGGCTGGTAAGACGAAACTTTGCGTGGCACAAAACATTATTTTTTTCTTCTTTCCTCAACGTGGGCTTTTCAGTGCTTTGCTCAGACTGGTTAGAAGAGATTGTCTGGGTTAAAACAACTAAATAATCTCTGCTAAGTTATTCATTTGTAGTTAATATGTAACTACATAGCAGTTAGGCAATCAAATAAATATTTAAATGTACAGAAACCCTAAAAATTTCAAAACCGCTTGATCTGGGTTTGGTTTGAGCTGCACTTTCTTTGGATGAAGCCTGTTGCCATGAAGTTTTTTTTCGAAGACTTTGTAGGTTGTGGCTTATAGCTAAAGGACTCGGCTGGTGTTCAGCATTTGAAACTGTATTCATTGCTTTGTTTTGTTTGTTTGTTTGTTTGCTTCAAACACACACGCAAAAAAAAAAAAAATCCTAAAAGTAATTAGAACAATGATTTTATTTTAAGACTTGAGAATGACAATCTTCCATCATCATGGCAACCAGTTTGTTTATTCTTGCTAAAATAGTTTTCTGCAGAACAGTATATGGAATGTTTACCAATGTTCAAATATGCTAGCCCTGTTTAGATAAGATCTTCTCTACCTTGTTGTTTTGGCCTTGTAACAGCGGAAATCCAGGCTATTGGTGGCAGGATCTTAAGTTTCATGGAAGAAAATGGTTCAACGTTTAACTAAATTTCCCATTTTGTTTTCATACTGTAAGCAAAATTTCCCAATTAGTTCACATAAGGTCAAGCGATTCATGATTAGGTTCTCATTTGGACATAAGGGAATGTTCCTATATTCAGCTGAATGGCAAATCTGACCCATCTATACAAGACAAAATTCTCTACATGGAGAGAAAGCAGCTTATGAATGCTTAAAAAAACAACAAGCTGTTGTTCTTCTGTAGCTACATGTATGACACTTTGAATGTTTATGTCTCTCTCAAATGATTTCTGGGTTCAAACTATAGTAACTGCAATGCCACAACTTCTACTTATAGAGCGCTTAAACAAGTTGAAATCTTTTGATAACTCCAGCCTGATCTTGGTGTGCAGAGACTGACACAACTTAGAGGAAGCTGCAGTTTGTTATTGCTACCGTTCTCGTCAAATCTGGAGTGTATCCACCCCATGCCAAGAACAGGAGCAGAGAAATTACCTCTGGCAGACTAATACAGCTCATAACAGACACGTCTGAAAGAGGAACCAGACCAAACATTGAGAGCCTTTAGCAGCGCAGAGGACTTACATAGGAACAGTTGACCAATTAGGGCTACATTCTGCAGGTACCTCGGTGTGTGTCATACCTTAGCGTAATGACGGTTGTCTCTATTAGCATGACAGCATGTCAAACAACCTCTTCCTGTGAATGGAGGCTTATCTTAATTGGCCCCCGTCTCTGTGGATTGTCTGTGTGGTGCGGTACAGTGGCCGAGAGCTCTGCTTCATGTCTGCCCTGGCCACCACACACCAATATTTCATGTCAGACACCCAAAACGAGTAAGGCATATTTCATCAGATGCTATAAGGGGGAAATTAGCACTGAGGCCCATTTGTTTTACCATTATACGGATCCTACATCAATCACTGGAGTTAAGAAAGAATTTCCAGACTCTGTGACAATCAAAGTCTGCAATACACACTATGCAGACATACAGTTGCAACTCTCCAATTTGACTTTTTATGACTTGTTTGTGTTGGTGCAGCTCTCCAAATTTGAAATGGTATATATAAGGTATTAATATTTTAACAAAATGTATTAGGTTGTGCACATGTAGTCAAGCTGAAAGGAAAATTTTACTTTTATCTGGTGGATAGACCACCATCTTAAAGAGAAACAAATATATGAAATAAAAATGGGCAAATTTACAATTACATTTTAAGGCAGCTATGCCTCTAAAAATGTTTTAAAAAATGTCAAAATTTTTTATTAAATCTTTCTTTGTCTAATCTTGCTCTTATAAAAGGATACACATACACAAAACATATTACATTTGAAAACACAGACACTGTGTGTGTCATGTGCTAGAACAAAGCACATTGGTTCTCATGCATGACGCAGGAACATTTGAGCTTACCAAATGTGATGTGCTTTACATATGTGTGTTGAACACTGTAGAAGTAAATTAAAGCACAATTCTAAATCTGTTTATCACATAAAGCGTCTGTCTCCTCAGAAGACTCAAATTAAACCTCTTGAATTATATGTATTTTTTTTTTAACGACAGCTTCATAATTCTCTATATTTTAAATTATGATTACCTGTGCTTTTAGTGGAAGGACAGAAAACTTGTTTCATTAAAAATATCTTTGTTTCTTACAAGTTCGGAATGACATGAAGGTGAGTAAATTATGACAGAATTAACATTTTTAGGTGAACTATCCCGTTAATGACCACTATGTACATTTGACACTTAGTTCGATATGAAAAAACATGTGACTTATTCATAGCGACAAAAAATGTCAATGCTCACATTAGCGTGATTCATCATCCGCTCATTTCACTCACGTATTCTCTCCTCCGTCCTCTTAGTTGGTGCCACTTCCTCTTTAGCAGTTCTTGGCTCCCCTGGGTTTGGGGCAAATGTGGTACAGAGGCAGAGCTCGGCTCCTAATGAAGCCTTGCCGCTATCTCGCCCTGACCTCGACGAGATGGAGCTACAGAATAGTTTTATAATACACTATTCATGTTTCTCTCTCTCTCTCTCACTCTCTCTTATTAATCTGTTCTTTCCTCTGGCCATTTTTCAAATCACTCCTTTTGTTTACTCATGAATATTTTTGCGGCTCATTCCTGGGTGGCTGCAGGGCTGTTTGGCCGCTGGCCGTGCTCTGCGGTTCGAGGTAGGAGAAATACTTCTCTCTTTCCCTGGGTAATTTGCAGCAAGAAGGCCCTGTATTTCATCATAGGATAATCTAACCTTTGAGGTGTTCTCTAGTCTGCTTGCGAGCCTAAAATAGGTCACTTAAGCGGGCTTAGCGTGGCAGAGCGGGCAGATCCAGCAGCCTGATGCCCAGGGGAGGGAGAGCCACAGTAATTGGTAGTTATGACTCCGGGGTTCCATAAACGAGGAACAAAGCTGGCCCACCTATTGTCACATTTAGGACAACGGCGCTCGCGGTGCCGATAAGAGCAAAGGATTCATTAGATTGGCGCAATCCTAATTACCACCTATAAAAATAAATAAAAGAGCGGTCACCTGAAAAGTCACTGTCCTTCATACTTGCACCAGGGTTTTTTTTTTATTATTAATATTTTGGATTAGTACACTCTCAGCATTTAGTATGGAGGCATAATACTATTATCCAGCTATAAAAAGCACCTGACATCAGGCTAATCTGTCAGTCGTTCCGGTTTCTTTCTGTCTGTCTGTCTGTCTGTCTGTCTCGTTCTCTCTTTAATGTAGGGAGGTGGAGAAAAAAAGAGGTAGGGGGGGCTAAAGGCATAATGAAAAGGCCTAAATGACAGAAGCCTGACAGTAGGATTGGCTGGTAAATGACTCCGGAGTGGCTCGCCTGCAGAGAGAGCGGCTGAGGGAAGTTCCCAGAAGGACTGATTAATTCCAGTCGCAGTGGCTGCCGGGGGAGCAGCAGGGTTAGCGGCAGCGCATAGAGGAGCCTATTACCACTCCACATCTAATCAGAGCCAGAGCGACCCACTCCCCGCGACAAACTTTCCGGGGCTCGCTCCCATTCGTTCCACACTGGGACTTTAAATACGGGGGAGGTGAGCCTAGGCCAGGAGTTTTGGGAGGGGTACAAAGGATTTGCTTTTCAAAAAAGATGGTTAGGAGCTTGCTAAGAAATCCTCTTCCCTGGCTTTTGCTGGGAGAAGATTCCAGGCAGCTTTGATACTGACAGACCTTCCTGCGCCGCAGCTGAGCGTGTGACCAGATATGAATGTGCCGTTGTGTTTAATCCCAGCGGTTTCACTTCGAGCTCTGTGAAAGTATGTCACTGACACACGCGCAGCTCGCAGACATCAGTATTACGCCAAGTGGGCTACGGATGTGCCAAAGACAGACATAAATAAACGAAATAAAATTACACAGCCCATCCCTGTGGAAAATCCATTTTTAACACTTACGTTCGCTATTGGATAAACACCTGAGCTTTGATGTCAATGATGAAAATAAGACAAAATGAAACGTACAGTTGAGGAAACAACATGATATGCAAGCCGATGACTGAAACATGAGTTGCATGCTTGAAACAGGCTGGTGCTTCTGAAAGGTGTTTGGAGGTGTTTTGTGCCAACATAAACTTTCTGGCATTGGAGGATATCAGAGACAACTGAAAGACAATGGTAGTGGCTCTTATCATTGTGAAATAGCAACAAAAAAAAAAAAAAAACATGGTATTGCAAGATCATGATGTTATTGAGTCTCTGACAAAGAAGAGGTTAAAAGCCAGTGAAAATAATAGCAATAGCAATAAAATCTATAATAGAGTGCAACTTGCTTTGGATTTGTAGAACCAAAAAAAAAAAAGATTCAGTCATATGATGTTTTAATTGAGAAATGTCACCACCATATTAAAAGTAAGAGGGTTGTGTTAATTGGGATAAAACTCATTTCAAAAATGTTCTTTTTTTTCTACATTATGAGACTTTACCCAGACATTTTAGATGTATTTCATTCCAAAATTGTGCTAAATACTTTTTTATTTAAAAATGATAAACTTTGTTTTGTAAAACAATTAAATTTGTACAGAATTTTTATAAATAAGTAATAGCCGTATTATTCTTTGAAATTCCTGAATACCAGTATGGTGTATTTACATCTTATATCACCAGCGTATACCATGGTATAACTAAAGATGCATTTTTTAAGGGTATGCTTAGAAGTACGTCATTCAGGTAGCAGTTGTTGTTTTTTTTTTTCACCCAAAATCACATGATCACTTTTTATGCATATTTATAGACTAAGTTATATTCAGCACTGTAGAATGCTTCATTTTCCATGTGTAAGTATTGTATATACCTCTATGCTCTTTTGGTCCACTGGCAGAATCATAAGTATCCTCTCTCTCTCTCTCTCTCTCTCTCTCTCTCTCTCTCTTTCTCCACTCAGTCTGAGACACGCTGCCCTCCTGCGCTGACAAAGGTTATGAATAATACATATTAAGTACTGTACTAAAGCCTGTAACCGAACTGTTAAAATATTGATCTTGCCCAATCATAATAAAGCGGAATTACTGAAAGTGATCCATCATCCTTAACGCTTAGCGTCCCCAGCTTCAGCTGGCTTAACTTGCTCAATTTCTCCTCACCATGAAGCTCCATCACAACTCCATTATGACGAAGATTGTATCACAGTGGCAATTGCTGGTTTACTAGCAGACTGTTGTCATGCAAATGAAGTGACAACAAATCCATAGAATTATTAAATATATTTAGTTGCATTCTCTGTGGACAAATGGAGTACTTACTGTACCACTGTTTTGTAGGCATCTGTGCATGTTCATGCGTGGGGACTTATGCATGTTTGTAAGCATTGATAGATCTATGCAGTTTGTGTGTGTGTGTGTACCGTTGATCGTGATTTAACGTGTCTTTGTTTCATGTGGTCTTTAATGTCCTTGTGGGTGACTACATACTTAACTGAGCCAGACATTTCCACATCTAATGACTTTTTAAATATTAAAACTGGTCCGCATCGTCACAATTGTGAGCTCTTAATTTACTGAGCAATTAAGTCCAGAACCTCATTTATCAAGGGCTGTTCATTTGCTCCAAACCTCGTCACTTTTTATTAATTGATGCTATAGAAAACACTGAGGTAGAATTAATGTGCACACACCCGAGGTCACGCCGGCAGTCGTTGGTAACTATTGCTGAACTAGACGTGAGATAAATAGTAACGTCATTTCGCCGATTACACCTGAGATACGTGGAGACATTAAGCATTACTCTGGGGATCATCCTCAGCCGAGGAAACGGCTGGAAAAGACTAGCTGGCTTTTTCTGTGACCATCTGTTTTGCAGGAAAATTATCTTAATGCTGCTAAGAGGCAAAACAATTATAGCCTTAACCTTTGAGCCCGCACCACTCTTCGATTTCATCCTTCGCTTTCCGGAACACTTCTTCAGTTCTGTGTGCCAGAGGATGGCCTGTCAGTGCCAGTGGGTTTTCCAGTGATTGAGAGTTTTCTACCATTGATTTGTGGATAAATTTATCTGACCCTTAAGAAATCACAAATGCTATCAGGTGTGTGTGTTTACACATATGTGTGTGTGTGTGTGTGTGAGTAATAGCGCATGGCATGCTGAACTAAGCAGAAAATAGGTTAAAATGCACTATACACATATTTAACAACACAGTATTTTGTAATATCAGAGTATGAGCTTGTAATAAAGCAACAAGGGTGAACTATTTACACATTCGGATTCACAATTTAAAATTGGTTGATTAAAAAAAACAGCAGTTTTATTTAATAAATACTAAATATTAACATATAAATTAACACATGCACATAGATTTTCTCAGACCTCCCTGTCTGACTAGTTATGTCCATTAGAGATCAATATTTATTGCATTGTTGTATTGAAATGTGTGTTATCATGATGTTGTTTTGTGTTTTTGTGCATGACACTGTGTGCACCTTCTAGTAGCCTATTTGAAGAACAGTTACTTGAGATTAACTTTAATTGTTCATGGCTTTCTCATTACCACCTGTGTTATTATGGTGGTTGTCATATATGTTAAATGTACAAAACATTTTCATAGCAGCATGGTTATGCAAATTCAACAGAAAAGGGCTGTTGAATTTACTGGATTTACTAACCAGAAGTCACATTTTATATAATGTGTTAACATAAACATCTTATGTTATGTAATATAAAGATATTTGTAATTGAATATATACACAGCTTGCTGTTGTTGCAGTATTTCTACTTATTCTCTGCTTAAACATGCGTTGTAAAACAGGTCTAATGTTAATGTTCCGATATGTTCAAATAGCTATTGTTGTTTTAACATGACAGGATGTTCTCAAGACAAATGCTTTCAATATTTGCTGCTATCTCAGTCTTATACCTTGTCAGAAGCGCTTTCTGAAAACACTCATAATTTCTTGAGGACAGCTCTCGGGGCTGTTGAGAGTCGTGGAAGAGCAGGCACTAATAATAATGTATCAATCTGCGACAGCGGGAGACGAAACAGCGTACGATGGTCCGCGAGTCTCAGTCGCTGCTCCGCTCTTGACCTCCGACCCTGGGCGGTATTGGGGGCTGTGATGGTTCGGTGCCAGGCGCGGCTGTGCAGAAGCAGCCCGGGTGCTAATACGCTCCCATTCCTCATTCAGACAGTCAACAGGGCCAGCAAAGCACTGGGGCAAAATATTCTGTCTCCCACAGCAGACGGTAATAAATTGTCCTTTCATCGATGTAGAAGATAAATTTTTTCTCTTTCTCTCTCACACTCACTCACACACACACTTACACATTGACGTTTTTTTTTTTTTTTTTTTTCTCGCCTCTCGGGGGGAGAACCTGGTCTTGGGTTTTTGGGCCACTAGACAGGTGAGGAACAGTACACAGTCCCGCAGTGTTTCTGGAGGAATGTGTGCATTAGAATCTGTGACCAGGAGGCATCTCGTGGGGAAAGTCTGGGCTAACCGAAATAAGTGAGTGGCATATTTAAAGGCACCTCTACTAAAGAACCTAATTACCTAATGAGAGTGTGCGCAAGAACTAGAACTACTCCTTTTTTCACAGAATTAAAAAAAAAAAAGAAGACCACGAATGAGTGGGAGGGCCTGCGTGTAACACCGTACCCCCTCCAGTTTGCACACCCAGCCTAACCACAGCTCGGCTTCCGCTTTGTAATTGTGCAATTAGTGCCACAGCTTGGTTTTCATATATCACAAATGGCTGAGTGGAGGTATTACAGTACGGAAAGTTCCAGCCTAGCGGTCTTGGCTGGGAGCAGGGCATTAGGGCCAGCGGTTTGTAAAATGTGAGCCAATTTATCATGATCTGTTATCCTCTCACGCCCACCACTCTCAACCCCAATACCTCGTCTTTCTGCCTGACCTTGTGCGGCTTTTTGTGGGGGTTCAATTTGCTCATTGTTACTCGCTTGCATAATTTCAGCAGCCACACACACGCACACGCGCACTAGCGGCAGATAAACATTCCTGCAGCTGATTACCGCTGCTGCCACTTCCCTGCCTGTGTCACCCTCTTTTTCCTCCTCTCTCTCTATCTTTCCCTCTCTCTCCCTCTCCCTCCAAGTGAACTCTATTTATTTACATGCCGAGGCTAAACGGGATTCATTTGTAAGATGGCAGGCTGCATAGCTCTTGTAATTCTTCCTAACCGGTAGCTTCCTCTCGCCACGTTAGCTGTCATAAACGGCGCGCCGGAGGAGAAATCCTTTGCGGTCGTGCAGCCGGCCTCTCTTCTCCCTGTCACCCACACATCACACCGATCTCCACAGCTGCAGGTTGCCACGGCAGAGATTTACAATGCACGCCTATTCACTCAAGCGTCTCCTCTCTAACCCTCCCCTCGTCATCTCCCTCCGCTCCTCGCTCTCCACGCTCCTCTTCTTTTCCTTTGTGAAATCTGTCGCTCTCTTTCTCTGCCCCGACTCCCTCGGCTCACGCTGGCTTATCGCCCCCGGCAAGCCCCCACGGCTCCTCACCACGGCAACCAGCTGGCCCTCGAGCGGGGAGCGGGGGGCGAGGGGTCTGGGTTTAGGCTGATACGACGTTCCAGCTCAGGATCCCTCCTGACCTGCCAGAAGATCAGTCTCTCTTCTACACCCTTATCTGCCATCTTAAAGCCTGCTTAGAAACGCCTGTACTCTCCTGTCTTTCTGCGCTGCTCTCGTTTCTTTCTTTCTTTCTTTCAAAAAGCTGTGGCAGTGGTTTATCCGCTGAGGTTTTTGTTAGCCAGATTCTTGAGGCCCCCGCTTTTTGTGCGATCGAGGGGCCGCCGTCCCGCCCTACGCAGTTTCCCACAATCCCTTTTTCTGTGAGGCAGAATCACCGTTATTAACTGATTGTAATCTGAGGCAGAACGTAAACTGATCACTCAAGGCTCTGGCGATGAGAGAGAAATATATAAATAAATAAATAAATAAGGCAACATTTTTGTTTACTCCTCCATGACAGACTCTCTATCAAGTAGTATCATTTGGATTCAGCAAGCCTACACAGGTTATCATCTTTGCCAGAGGAAAGGAGAAATGCAATAACAATAATAGTAATATCAATAATGATAATAATTATCACAAAGAACATGCCCATCTTGACAGATTATTTTCAATCACAACTTTCCGAACGTCATTGTGGATTCATTGCAGGAGACGCGCCGCATGATGTCTGAGTGGGATTCTGTCTGGCACAATATTGTTATATTTCTGGGCAGATAACTTTTTGCCTGTCTGCCCTCTATGTAATCTGTCTGTCTGTCAGGGTTCAGCCGTATGTATGATTTGAATCTGATATCGTAGATATAGGTATGTACTGCCTATATGTATGTATTTTTTTCATTCTGTTTCAGGTTTGATAGTTTCTTTTATTGTTTTCTCACCATAAATGACTGTGACAGCATATTATCGCTGAATTTCCAAATCATAAATTGCATCAATACACAATCATGCTTCATTCTTTCTATCATTAAGCAAACATATGTTGTCTTTAACACGGTAGCAAGATGTTCCCGATGTTTATGTTCACACAGAATTTTAAATGCTCAAAGGCATTGTAAAATTTGGCTTTGGGGACAGAAGTGTAGCTGTATTTTGCTTCATGTAGAAAGTTTCTTTCCATCTGTCCATCTCTGCTTAAGTTTTCATGACTGTTCATTCAGCATCTCTTCTTTTTCACTGCCACAAGAGGCTTTGCACCTCTGCAGAGTGAAATGAACAATTAGTCCAATTAGTTTCAAGTGTGGTTAATGCCACAGATTTTTGAAGGTCATTGTACGAAAAAAAAATTAAACATTCTTACAAACAGATCATTGGTGCTAACCCGTTGAAGTTTTAAATCTCCGTATTAATAGAGCTAAATATTTGGATATACGGTAACTCAGTGTTGGGCAAGCTACTTAGAAAATGTAGTGAGCTAAGCTATCAGTTACTCTACATTGAATTAAGCTTAACTAC
>JAUCMS010000105.1:5773138-5789411 GCA_032357445.1 Enteromius radiatus
TTTTTTAGCAAATTCCATGCAGGCTTTCATGTGTCTTGCACTGAGGAGAGGCTTCCGTCGGGCCACTCTGCCATAAAACCTTGACTGGTGGAGGGTTGCAGTGATGGTTGACTTTCTATAACTTTCTCCTCCCGACTGCATCTCTGGAGCTCAGCCACAGTGATCTTTGGGTTCTTCTTTACCTCTCTCACCAAGACTCTTTCCCCCGATAGCTTAGTTTGGCCGGACAGCCAGCTCTAGGAAGGGTTCTGGTCGCAATCCATTTAAGGATTATGGAGGCCACTGTGCTCTTAGGAACCTTTTTTTTTTTTTGTTACCTTGGCCAGATCTGTGCCTTGTCACAATTCTGTTTCTGAGCTCTTCAGGCAGTTTCTTTGACCTCATGGTTCTCATTTGCTCTGCCATGCATTGGTAGCTGTAAGGTCTTATATAGACAGGTGTGTGGCCTTTCAAATCAAGTCCAATCAGTATAATCAAACACTGCTGGACTCAAATGAAGGTGTAGAACCATCCCAAGGATGATCAGAAGAAATGGACAGCACCTGAATTAAACATCACTGATTTCAAGTGTAACAGCATGTAATATTTCAATTTTTCTTTTTTAATAAATCTGCGAGAATGTCAACAATTCTGTGTTTTTTTTTTCCGTCAATATGGGGTGCTGTGTATACATTAATGAGGGGGAAAAATTAACTGAAATGACTAAGTAGGTCTGAATACTTTCTGTACACACTGTATATTTGAGTCTATGCAACACTTTTTTTGTGAGTGTATAAATATATCTGGTTAGGTTTGTTACTGTGGCCGTAATTGACTTTTTTCACTCTAAATTAATTGCATTTATTCAAAAACCCTTATTGTTTATTTGTGCTGCAAAAGCTGTACTTGTATAGCGCTTATTAAATTATGACCTACATCGCTGAATAGTTTCATTTGTATCACATTTATAAAATTAGCAGTGAACAGAAAGATGGCAGCTGATGTAACACACAGAAAAACTATAATATCAACTCACAGAGACATACTAATATGTTATAAGTGTCTCATTTTGGAAAGTAATGTGATAGTGATCCTAAGTTGTTTAGCTCTGTCCCCGCCATAGATGCTGCATCTCTCAATTGCTCTATTGCTGAAGATTTCAATTTTCAAACACTTTGGCATGATGCTTCTGTAAACAAGTTCTGATGCTAAGTAAACAAGGCATTGATACATAAATTCTTCAGATTAATGTAAATGTAAGTAGAATAGAAGCACCCTGCTGTATGTGTGTGTGCATACATGCCAGTCCCTCATTCTGTGCGTCACGCTGTGAGGGTTTGTGGAATGCAGCCATATTTATCTTCACACAGCTTTCAAGACTTGATGAACTTCAGAAAAAAAAGTTTAAAATTGAATACAGTGACAGTTGGATAGAAAAACATTCATATTTTATAACACATTGTCTGCAAATTGAGAAGTAAACTGGCTCTGTTGTGTTACATAATGTTACATAACGTAATGATTTTGACCGTTTGCCTCAGTTGGTATTGCTTCTTAATTGATAGAAAAAAACAAAAAACAAAAAAAAATAGAAAGTTATATAACTTGAATTGTACTTTTTGTCTCATAATTCTGACCTGATATGAAAATTATGACTTACTTGGTCATACATTTGACTTTTTATCTTAACGTTAACTCATGATTTCTATTTCTGATTATCTGATAATTGCATGCCATAATTTTAACTTTAATCTCATAATTATGATTTAATATGTCTTTTTTTTCATTAATTAATTAATTAATTAATTCATTCATTCATTCTTATGTGACAGAAAAGGGCTTCCATAAAGACATTTAGTGTTGGATAAATGCCTAAATTAATCAACAAAATAATAAAACAGTGAAGTAAACTAGTAATTAAGCAAGTAAAAATTAATAAATAAATTCCAAAACAAGAAAGCAGGGAAATAAAAACTGAATAAAATAAACTTAAAGCTTAGACAAAATAAGTCAAATGAAGTGGCAGTATTAACTCATATAAGAAAAACAGACCTGTGAAGTACGACTCGTGTTTTACGAGGCAGTTAATCATACGTTAGGCTTCCCCTTCATTGCTCATTACAGTTGGTTGCAAATCATCAGCTTTGTAAAGGCTTATTATTCTAATTACGGCCTTATATACCCTGTTATTGAAGACCTATATTACAGAAGACACACTGAGCTTTTATAGATGACTATTTGTGCTAGAGCGTCCTCAGTATGTCAAGCAGCGGTGCTCTACATTCCAGCTGCCAAACACAGTGGTACAGTGCTACTAATCTTTCCCGGAGCAAGCCATGAAATATAATCTGGTGTGTAGCACGGGACTGGACTACACTTGGAAGGGTGTGTAGGTGTGTGTGTGTGTGTGTGTGTGCGTGCAGGGGTTTCCTCGAAGACCCTGATGGCAGAGAGCATTACATCCCGACTGAATGAGGTCTCTGTGTTCAGTAGAGACTGTTGAAAAAAAGGAGGTAGAGCTGGGAACGGAACAAGGCGAAAGTGTGTGCACACAAATACTCATTTACGGTGTTCTCGCAAACACTTAAACACACATATATACGGTCGATATGGTATGAGTCAATGGCTTTGGTCATTAGCTAATTGGAATTTTACTACTTACAATATTCAGGCACAGCGGGGCATCTCCCAAAGGAGAAGAATGTTTATTTTCCAAACACTTGGGGGAGAGAGAAAGTAAGACGTAAAACTGAAGTGTCTGAAATGTTTCGGCTTTAAACGTGACTGAGAGGCTTGAAAAGTTTCTCTGCACTGTTTAAACAGACCTGCATAGATAAAATGCCTGCACGCAGGTGCACTGTACTGTTTCCTCTTCGAGCGCCGGGGGCTCGGACCCTTAGCCCCTCGTTCTCCAGCCTTTGTGTCAGGACACCCCCCTCCACCAAAGGCATCTCTCTCTTTCACTCATCTTTTCTCTCCCTCTCTTCTTCTGTGGCGAGTCTCATGAAAGAGAAGTGGTGTGTTGTCGGTGTGGTCGGCTCCCCCGGTGAGCAGGAGGAATGGCTGCGGTATTGATCGACCGGCTCCCCGGAGCTCCTCTTTGGGAGGGGTTGAGAGGTGGGGGGACAAAAGGCACTGCCACACGCGGCCACCCTTCAACACAAACACCGTCCCCACAGTAACACATACAGAGGACCATCTTTGTTCCACGCGTCATCAAGCGTTGGCTTTTATTTACCTTCATCTTCTCTCTCTCTGGCTCTTCTCATGGAGTTCCAAAGATTGTTTTCATTCCTTTGTCTCTTTGAATTGCTGATGCAGAAGTGCAGCGCTGATAGCCTGAAGCTTCGACGGCGAAGGGGAGATAGGGATGGGGGGATGACGCAGAGATGGAGAGAGAGAGAAAGAGAAAGACTGAGGTTTTTCGGAGAGGGAAAAGACTCAGGCCTCTCTAGACCTGATGGAGACCATCTGGGTCACCTAACTTCTCTGAGCCCCTCTCAATGGGGCGGCACTCGACCAATCGTGCAACGTGGGCATGGGACCTGCGACCGGTCGGGTCAGCAGAAGCTCTCAGACAGCTCCATGCCCGCAGGCAGGCTGAGCTTCTTACGACCCGCCGCCAGAGCTGTTTAAACAGCCGAATGATTTACATGCCGGCTTGGATGTGAGCAGCACTTCCATTGATTTCCATCTGCCTGCATCATGGCAGCAGGCGTGATGTCATGCAGATGAAGCTCAGATAAACAGCAGCTGAAGGTCACGCTCTTGCTTCTCTCGGGGAACCTGTGAGTGTCCGCCATGACTGGGTGAGCTTTTAACTCTGCAGGGAAGCCGTGGAAGCACGCAGGGAGTTGGCTGACATGGCTTGGTGTCAAGACTCACCGTAGCGTATGTAGAGTCAGATGATGAATTTGAGTCCATTGAACGGCCTTCACATGATTTCCAAAATCTAATCTGCCATCAGAGGTAGCCTTTTAAGGCACTGCATGCCAGTGTTTGGGAGAAAGTAACTAAAAGTAGCAACCCTGCCAACTTAACTACATTAGCTTGAAAATAGTCCTGCTATTTTCAAATCAATGTATCTTCTCTATCATATGTAGCATTCTTTCTTATAGACTCAGTGTCCAAAATAGCCTTTTTTATCATGTGTTGCTCTGAAAAGGAAAGTTCATTATAGTGAATTGGTTCAATAAACAGTTCATTTAAAAAAAAAATAACAAAGTATTTCACGTATTCTGCTCCCTGTGCAATAGTGTACTATATATTTTTTTATTTGGATACAATTTAAAATTGATACCGTCACTCATTGGTTGTGGATTCAAAAAATACCAATCACGCTCTCATTGCGATTTGACATTTTGGTGAATAGCTCATATGAATTTCTATCATTTCATTTGTATGTTTTTGAGGAATGGCCCTTCATGCTTATTTATTTAATTTTTTATTTTATTTTTACTGAAAATCGTTAATTTCCATACAAATCACATTGTACAAATTAATACATAATTTCCAAATCATAGCACGTCTTTCTTTTGAAAAAACAAAAAAAAACAAAAAAGAAAATCTGCTGTTTTTAAATCATTAACAATAGCATTGGTATATTATTAAAAAGAAAACTATTGGTCGTTAAAGTAGCTTTAATACAACTTTTTGTTTGAAATATAATATCTTTTTTTTCCCAAAACTGTATTTTTTTTTTCTTTTACTACTGTATTTGCAATTATGATTAATTTGTATGTACCTTAGTAAACTACACTTTTAAAAAAGATAAGCAATGTAATCATGCTGCCAACTGAGATATTAGAAGGCAATTTAAGAATGCATTGATGAGTGGGGAAATTTACATCTATAAATGTTTTTTTAAGTATTGAAAATGATTAGCAATTAATAAATATAATTGACTATTATCACACAGTTAGCTTAGCTATACTGTAACTTAAAACTGTCTTTAAAAAAAAAAGTTGTTTGGCAAACAGAGTTGCTACTTTTATAGAGTTATAGAAATCAGCAAGTTCCATGAAAGTTAGAATGCTGCCATAGAAGGCGACTGCTTATGTATGTGTATATGGTGGCAAGGAAGTAGCTCTCTCTGTTTTAGAACAGTGCTGACGACTTTAAAAGTTTTTTAGTAAAAAATACTGTATATTTGGATGTGAAAAAAAATCAAATCATCACATCAGAATTCAGTTGGTTTGACTGAGCACAGGTTGACGTGAATGGTTTCAATTTGGGGTGGATCCTACAAAAAAAAGAGCATTTTGTAACCCAACCCATTTTCCTGGCTCACAGTCCTTCTCTAGTACATTGAGCATGTCTGTATTACCAAAACTGGCAGTAAAATGGCACATCTCACAGTGCTCTTCCAGCAAGCCAAGGGGGTCAATCCCCTCTGCATACACAAGAGCAAAAGAAACCAGGGCAAATGAATTAATGAAAGTACTCACCCTGTTTTTTCTTGCCTTCTCTCTCTGCTCCCAGCAGCACAGGGAAGCTGGGAAAATTTAAAAAGACCGGGATGAATTGTTTGTGTTGAGGGGGGTAAGATATTGTGGGAGCAGGTTGAGGAGGTGAGGGCAAAGGACTAAGAGAGTGGAGAAAATTGAAAGACTGCTGGAGATGCAAGGATGCAAATAGCCACAAAACCTGAGAGAGCACTGGGGGGAGGGGGATGGGTGGTGTGTTTGTGAGCTAGAGGGTAAGACAGTAAAGGCTGTGAGGATGTTGAAGGGGGGAGGTTATTAATTTTCAGTGTGCAGTAGAATCCAGCTGGTAGCTGCGACTTGCTTTCTGGTGTAATGAAAATGGCCAGAGTGGAAGATAAATGGCTCGTAAAGAGGGACCATTTAAATGCAGTGGGGCCCAATCTGGATGGTGACTAATCTCAGTAACCCCCCTCTTTTTTTTTCCTCCAACTCGTTTATGCATTGCCCCACCAATGGACTCTCTCTCTCTTCTATCTCTCTCTCCTTTCTTTTCTTCCTATCCCTTTTCCCTCCTTTCCTCCCTTCCGCCACGGCTTCTGCTGCTGACGTCCCCATGAATTGTGGTAAGGTCAGAGTTCAAGGCTTGCAGAGAATTATCTTGATTTATGCGGGCGCAGGGCCGGTAGCAGAGCGAGCGTGCCGTCCGCCGCCGGGCCCTGCCGGGGCTGTGCGCCTGTTTTACGGCTCCCCAGCGGCAGGTCTGCGGCAGCTCTGTGCACGGCTGGAGAAATGGGCTGCCGCTGCACCTGCCGTTTTTCATCCTTTTGCGGGTCGAAGGTGTATGATATATCTCTAAAGCGCCTAATAAGTTTCTGAAAAACGTGTTTTTAAAACAAATTGATTTTGATGCTTTATGAGGCCCAAGACCTGCTGCAGTTCTGTGAGAGTGACCGAGCGCGTCCATGCGTGTGAAGGGGAGAGAGAGAGAGAAAGTAAGAGAGGGATTTTCTTCATAGCGTATTAGGTCGACTGACAGCAAAGAACACTACAGAGTACCTGCGGAATGACAGCCATTCACGAGCTGTGATATTTCAAACCACTTTAGCTCGACTTTTTCATGTACAGTATGCTTCCATACATACAAATAATCATAGTGGCACCATGCTGGTTTGAGGGGCAATTGTCTTACACAACAGGGTGCTCCATTCAGAAATGAATGGGGAATGCTTTTGAAATTAAAGCACAGTTCCTGAATTTGAATTGAATAAATAAAAAAATTGCAAACCTGCAAGTTGAATTTCGAATGTTAGGTAGCAGAATGAAAATGAATTGAAATTTATATTAAAATAAGTGTTTGACAATGATTAATCGCGATTAATCGCATCCAAAATAAAACGTTTTTGTTTATATAATATATGTATGTGTACTATGTATATATTAGGTGTTTAAAGACACACACATACAATATATGTTTTTAAAATATTTACATGTATGTATTTATATATAATTTATTAAAATATATTTAAAATATAAACATATCATATTTTTCTTAAATATACACAATAATATATAGACATATATTATGTACACAAAAACATTTTTGGATTAATCATTGCTCAGCACTCTTTAAAATAAATAGATATATATTTTTAATAAATAATAATTTATTCCTGTCATTCCAAAATATAATTCCAGCAGCCATTACTCCAGTTTTTAGTGTCACATGATTCTTCATCCATTTTAAATATGCTGATCTGAAGAATCTAGAAATATTTCATATTCTTCATATTCAAAACAGTTGTGCTGCTAAATATGGTTGTGAATTTTATTTTATTTTTTTCCAGAAATTGACAGTTGAAAAGAACAGCATTTATTAAACAGAAACAGAAATAATTTCATAAATGCATTTTACTGTAACTTTTGAACAACTGAATGCATCCGAGCTAAATAAAAAGCTGAATTCTATCAACTATTGAGTAACTTTTGAACAGCAGTGTACCTGTGGAATTCCATACCCTTCCATAGCCTTTCCAATTTAAATTCAGATTCTTGTGGGGCATAGCCAATTCGATTCAGATTTATGAACTAAGATCCAATTCTTCAAATTTTGAATTTTGCACTATAATATTATAAAGTCTCAGAAATGTTTGTTACTCACTGAGTCAGTACAGATTGTGTATATTTTTTGTGGGGGATGGGGGTTGGGGGTTATGTAGTCCTATGCAAGCAGGTGTCAGCTGTCAATCAAAGTCTTTCCAGGGGGCTGGAACCCACAGGAGCAGATCATGATGATGAGCTCAGATGAAATCACTCTGTCTCTGAACAGAGAAGACGGCCAAAACCCATCTCAACAGCCACTTTATAATGCTATGATGCGCTTCGAGTCTCGACTCCCACTGTGTTCCTCCATTACATTTCCCCTTGTGGCCATATATGACTGTGTTTATGTCACATGTAAAGATGAGAGTTCTCATGTCAGATTTATCATTCATAGAGCTCTCGGCGAGAGGCCCATTGCCGTTTATGAGTCCTGCAGCAACGTGCTGTCAGGGACGTCCAGGCACAGATGTGTGTTCTGGCCGATGTGGTGACAGCATGACATGAAAATGGATTTGTTCTGAGCTGTAGAAGTGCAGGCGAGGGGGGTCAGTCAGCCAGCTTTTGGCGTAAACGCTCCCAGAATGGGGTGCCTTCCCAGCATGCCCCACCTGGCCCCATGCACTTCTCATGTCTGTTCCACCCCTGCCTCCCCGGCCCACACAGCCAACCAGACGGCGGAGAGGTCAGAGGTCGTGTTGTGCTGCGCGCTTCTTATTTTTCCTCGCTCACTAGTTTTGACAGAAATCTGTTTACCTCTCCCTACGGCTGCACTTCCTGTCTGACACGTTTGGGAGGAAAATAGCTGAAGAAAAGGGGAAAATAAAGACGAAGACAGGTTGGGGAGAAAAAGACAGAGAGCTCCTTGCTTCTATTTAGAAGTGTGTTCGAATCTAAGACATCTGAGAACCTTATGAAGTGTGCTGTCTCTGTGCGAGAGCAATAACAGGCAGAGTGAATCATGCTGACTCAGCTACTGCGTTTGGATTTTCATTTCTTCTTCCTACTCGGCAAACACGTCAGCGCCTCCCCTCTTCTGGCCGATACCAGCCCGCCCGCCTGAGCGAGCACAAGCCCCTGCCGAAATGAAGTTGCCTCTCCGCAAACCTAATTTTCCCTCCAGAAATTTATGAAAAGCATTACATTTTCCTCGCTGCATAAAATCCATGGGATGGGGTCTCTAAAGGAATCAGAGCCGGGAAACAAAAGACAAATTGGATTTGCGTATGTGGACTCTGACCTGGGGACGGGAGGGAGGGGAAAAAAGCCCTTCCATGCCTTCTAGTCCTCTTGCTTCCTATTGCCAGTGTTCTTTGGGGAGTGTTTGATACAATTGTACAAAGCTTGGTGGTCTCTCTCTTTCTCTCTCTCTCTCTCTCTCTCTCTCCTCCTTCTGTCTCCATGAGCTACAGGACACAAAGGCAACGGATGACCATAAGTGGTCCACTGGCGAAGTCCAGAGCGGTGCAGCCCGAGACTTCAGTCCAATTACACAGTCCCGAAACAGGCTATTCATATCCAGGCTAAAACTGCGATAAGGCTTTGTGTGATACAGTAGTTGGAGGCCAGTGATTGAATTACGGGGCATCCCCTGTGACTAAGCGGCTGTAATTAAACTGTAATTTAAGATTACATTATTAAACGGAGGCTTTATTACCACGCATCCCCTGTAACCTCACCTCTACTGCTATATCCTTATCAAAACCAAAATGATTAAGAAAGTGAAAGCGTTCTCATTGTCCAGCTGTAACAGTTTGCTGGAATACGATCCGGACTAATGAGACATAATCTAATTGAGCTTTTATCTATTGTAACAGGCCGACGGAGGTGGTTATCGATGCCGATCATTCCCAGAGGCAGGCGGAATTCCGTTGGACTCAAACTGACATTCCACAATACGCCACATTATAATGCTGTTAGGCTAGATTTTGAACTTTTAAGCTCTACTATGTTAATTTCTTAAAGGGATAGTTCACCTTTAAAAAAATCTATTCTGAGTAACACTTCAGATTAGAATTTACTTGCTATTAACTAAAAGTTTTCCCTCTATAAATTTATAATTTCCTGCTTATTGATAGTAAAGTAGTTGTTGTACTAATTATGTTTAGGTATGTAGAGTTAAAGGATCTACAAATATGGCCATGCGTTAATGAGTTTACATGAAGATAAAAAATTCTGTCATTAATTATTCACTCTCATGTCATTCCTAGCCCTTAAGACCTCATTTATCTTCAGAACATAAATTAGGATACTTTTTATGAAATCCGAGGACTTTTGATCCTGCATAGACAGCAACGCAACTGACTCGTTTTCAAATTCAGAAAGGTACAAAGGATGTCATTAAAATAGTCCATGCAATATCAGTGGTTCAACCTTAGTTTTATGAATCTACAGTATGAGAATACATAGCTTCATAACAAAACAAAAATAATGACTTTATTTATTTTATTTATTTTGTTGAAAAGAAGCCTGTGAAGCACTTGTGTGAGGAGGTACGCAGGTTACAGATTACACAGGTATGGTCCGTCATAAAAATACTGCAGACACTGGACAAAGATGAAAATATAGTGTACATGTGTCAACTGCCTGTACATACTACTCTATCAAATTGAGTATACTTTGGAAGGATTTGTGTTCTGCTGTATAAGCATTAACGGCAAATATACTATGAGCTTTACACTTCAAAAACATAAAAACCGTTTCAATGCATAAAAGACCTTTCAGATATGCTATATTCCATTATCGTTATCGTTCACTGATAATCGTTTACTCCAGTGGGATACTGTAGTGGCGAGATGATTTGTGAACAAATAATTTAGACCATTGAATAATAAATGTCATTTATTCCTGTTTTGGATTGATGCATTTTCAGTGTCACATGATCCTTTAGTCATACTAGTATGCTGATTTGTGCTCAATTTATAATAATTATATAATTACCAATGTTGCAACAATTTTGAAGAAACTAGGGTGGATACAACTTTTAGTATGATCTCAGTGCAAAGCTTTTGTAAGGTTCCACAATATCTGACATATAGAGCATAAATTGTGTGCACATTTTGTTTTGGCATTTTAGACTTTCACTAATTCACTGTCATCACGTTGAAAATAAGGGCCAGGATATTCTTCTACAATTCACAAAAAAAGTTTGTGTTCCACAGACTATGAGATTGAAACTGTATGAATGTGTGTAAATAAGGATTTTTAGTGTATGTCTGTGTAAACTGTTTGTTCAGTGACTCTTTGGCATCGTGGGTAGTTGGTGCTAGCTCATAAATGGCTCTGTTGAACCTATTTAAGCATCTCCAGTGAAACAAGGAGGAAGACTCAGTGCACTGTTATGCAATTAGCAATTACACGTCCACACGTTATTGTTTTTTCGCCATATGGTTTTATTTATAAATGCCAGCCTCTCCTCCCACAGTCCCCTGCTGGGAGAGAGGGAGAGAGACAGAGAGGCAGTGGCACATGGCCAGGGGAGGATGTATGCGGTATCGCTGTCTATATCTCTTAGTTTGTCTGTCTCGATCTCTCTTCCTTTCCACCTTCCCTCACTCGGTTCTCCATTCTTACTGTTTCTCTCTTTTTCTCCCAGATAAAACTTTGATAAATTGGCAAAACATTTATGCTTGCAGCATGGCTCAGAGGAAGCAGTAAGAAAAAAAATAAATCAATATTGCTCCACTGAGCATGTGTAATACCTCAAATGAAAGAATTCCTGAGTTCTCTTTCATAGATGGAGCACAGTCACTGCCCCGGGCCTAGGTTATCATCAACTGCAGGACTGTGCCCAGCTGTCTCTGCACTCTACAGTTGTGGGTCACTGTTTGGCGAGAGCTCATCGGTATAGAGAGTGCAGCCTCTTTCAGGGCAGATAGGCTAAAGATCACGTTCGTGACCTCTGACATTTGCCTCTCAAATCATCCTTCTGACCTGAACCTCTGAAACAAGAAAGGCGGAAGGAGGTGCGTGTTGGAAAAAGATCAGGAGAGGACGAGAGTCGGTCACCCGTGTTATGTCAATAGCGCTCTGGTGGCGGAGTTGTGTAAATTGATCTTTTACAGTTTGTGGAGGTGACGGTGCCTGTAGGAAGGCAGATAAATCAGGCAACCTGGGGCTTAGAACATTGATTGGTAGGACCTGTTACAGAGTGAAGGAGAAAGACAGAGTCGGAGAGAAAAAAAGAGGCTTCCAGCTCAGGCCCTGTGGGACGGGTGGGTTTGAACGGGAGCTTACATGCTATACGTCAGCGGCGGAAAAATGAACTCATAGGCTTTCTCAGGCATTAAACAGGAGCCAGTCCTGGTTTATTTTTGTTTATGTTAATGTATTGTGTGTGTGCTGAATAGGCAAGGGCGTTTTGTTTTCTAAAGTGTAATTGTACTGGTTTGGTGTTAAAACAAGCAAGGAAAGAACATGAATTCAAACCGAACCTTGTTTACCTTAAAAGTCCTTCTGTATCATATTTGATAAGCACATTTTTAAAGGAACACCCCACTTTTTTTTAAATAGAGACATTTTCCAACTCCTGTTAAACACTACCATTTTTTAATCCATTCAGCCAATCTCCAGGTATGATGTTAGAACTTTTAGCTGCAGCTTAGCATAGATCATTGAAACTTTATATTTATATATGACTATTAGCATCTCATAAAGTAAAATATATATATATATATATATATATATTTTTTTTTTTTTTACTACTTAAAACTTGACTCTTCTGTAGTTACATTGTGTACTATTGTCAGGATTATCCACTGGAGTGCCCATAAACCCTTCCAGAGGGCACTCCACCTAGAACTACACCAGTACAGAATTTCCCATTATACACCCCTGGATTGATTACACCTACACCTGACCCGCATTCAATCACACACAGACAGATCATTACCACACCCATTCACACTCATTACAACCTGCATATAAGCCATAGTCAAACATACGCATATCGTGAGGTCTTGAATTCCCTAGTGTTTCAATTCTGAGCGGTTGTCCCTGTTTTGATTCTTCTGTGTGTGACTTTTGGACTGTTTATTCAGGTTTCTGATTGTTTTCTGCCTTCCCCCAATATTTGCCTGGATTAATGACTCTGATTTAGCCTGACTCATTTGATTCTGTCTGCTGTTGTTTTGACCCTGCCTGTGATCAACTATGCCTGTTAATAAAAGTTTGCATTTGGGTCCACCCTATTCTGTTCCTTTCGTTACAGAAGACCTCGCCATGACAGGATCCAGAAGCTTCAACCAGAGAAATGGACACCATAGTGCGCCTACAGCAAACATTCTGTACCTTCGTCAGGGACAAAGAGCCCTAGAAAAATATGTTATGGACTTTGTGCGGAACCACTCGTACATGGCCCTTCATGAACCTCAGGGAACACTTGAGAAGTACATCAATCTGGCACTCCAGCTAAGCGGCTCTCTCTTCACTGTGAGCATTATGGAGGAATCAAATCTTCCCACCACTATTCAGTCTAAAAGTACTGCTTTTCGTGAATCATTCCAACAATTAATGACCATTTCACACACCAAAATCAGCGCTCAAGAGGGCCGCCATGCCTCAGCCAGAGTCTGCGCTCAAGATGGCTACCACTCCAGAATCTCAGCTGCTGACTCCAGTTCCCCATGGATTCCAGTCCGCCGTTTCCGAAACCCGACCCTGACTTATGGCCAGAAGAGCCGTATCTGAGCCCCTATCCTGAATCACAGTCAGGAGAGCCGATCCCAAATCCCGTTCCTGAGTCACGGCCTGGAGAGCTGCCCCAGAGTTTTGTTTCCCAACCATGACCAGAGCTCGCACTGAAAGAGCGTCCTTCCCTCAAACTCTCATCCTTCCCTGTTCTGGCCATGGAGGCCATCCTCAAACTCTCATCATACCCTGTTCTGGCCACAGTGAACACCCTGGAACTCTTGTCTTGCCCTGTTCCGATCCCAGAGGTCACCTGCGACCTCACAGCCTGAACTGTCCCGGTCAAAGAGGCCATCATTAAACTTTCTGTGCTCTCTTTTACAGTCATGTCTACTCTGCCCTGGTCTCCTGTGCTACCCTGGCCTCCCTTCCCACCTGCGGCACCCTGGTGGGTGTCTTTCCCGTCTGTTCCCACCCTGGAGGGCATTGGCCTCAATGCCTGTTCCACCCTGGAAGGTGTATCTGCCCTCTACTTCGCCTCGGAGGGTCTCTAACCTGCCTGCTCCACCTTGGACCTCCTACAAACTTGAAGCAGGTACTGTCTCGGCCATAGAGGCCGTAACTAACCTGTCTGTGCTCTCAGTTCCAGTCCTTCCTGCTCTGCCCTGGAGGGTGTCTCTGCCGCCTGCTCCACCCTGGAGGGCATCACTGCCTCCTGCTCCGCCTCGGAGGGTGCCCTGGTCACCTGATCTGCCCCGAGGATGTCTCTGCCATCTGTTCCACCCTGGAGGGTGTCTCAGGCACGTGTTTCACCATGGAGAGCGTCTCACCAGCCAGCTCCACCCTGGTCCTTCTATGAACTTCAAGCAAGTACTGTCCTGGCTGAAGAAACCAATTATAACCCTGTTATGCTCTACCTTCCAGTCCTTCCTGCTGTGCCCTGGTGGTCATCTCTGCCATCCGCACCACCCTGGAGGGTGTCTCAGTCACCTGTTCTGCCCTGGTGGGTGTCTCAGTCACCTGTTCCTCCCTGGAGGGTGTCACTATTGCCTGCTCCGCCCTGGAGAATGTCCGCTCCTTAAAGGGGGGGCTATGTCAGGATTATCGACTGGAGTGCCCACAAACCCCTCCAGAGAGCACTTAACCTAGAACTACACCAACTCCTTCAATTCTGTCTGCCATTGTTTTGACCCTGCCTGTGTTGACTATGCCCGTTAATAAAGGTTTGCATCTGGATCCGCCCTCTTCTGTCCCTTTCATTACTATGACCGACAGAAAATTAAAACTTGCGATTTTCTAGGCTGAAATTACTATGAACTATACTCTCATTCCGGGTCGGCGTAATAATCAAGAACTTTGCTGCCATAGCATGGGTGCAGCAGACACAATGGTATTTTGCAGCGCCTATAGTCCCCAGAATTTTCCAGTGTAATATCATTGCGTAGGTCTTAGGTGTAAATACAGAGAAGTCAAGTTTTAAATAGGGAAATTATCAAAATTATTTCATTTCTAATGATTTAAGATGCTAATGGTCTAATAAGATTCAATGATCTATGCTAAGCTGTAGCTACAGACACGTAGATCAGCTGAATGGAGTTAACACCTGTAAACTTCAACTGTTGAACTCTCAAGTAGGAAAATGAGCCAATTTTCAAAAATAGTGGAATGTTCCTTTAAAAGGTTAGTTCACCCAAAATTAAAATTCTGTCATTAATTACTCACCCTCATGTCCTTCTAAACCCATAAGACGTTCATCTTCGGAACACAAAGTAAGATATTTTTATATCAGAGAGCCATCTGACCCTACATAGACAGCAGCACAACTGGCAATGATCCAGGTCCAGAAACGTAGTGAAAACATTGGTAAAACAGTGTGACACCAGTTGCTCAACTTCATTTTCGCAATTCTAGAATACTTTTTTTTAAAAATGGTGGAAGACGTAAGTCACGGAATGCTGTGTATGGAGGATCAGATAGCTCTCTGATATCATCAAAAATATCTTAATTTGTTTTCCCGAAGATGAACGAAGGTCTTATGGGTTTACTTCAAGCAAGTACTGTCCTGGCAGAAGAAACCAATTATAACCCTGTTATGCTCTACCTTCCAGTCCTTCCTGCTGTGCCCTGGTGGTCATCTCTGCCATCCGCACCACCCTGGAGGGTGTCTCAGTCACCTGTTCTGCCCTGGTGGGTGTCTCAGTCACCTGTTCCTCCCTGGAGGGTGTCACTATTGCCTGCTCCGCCCTGGAGAATGTCCGCTCCTTAAAGGGGGGGCTATGTCAGGATTATCGACTGGAGTGCCCACAAACCCCTCCAGAGAGCACTTAACCTAGAACTACACCAACTCCTTCAATTCTGTCTGCCATTGTTTTGACCCTGCCTGTGTTGACTATGCCCGTTAATAAAGGTTTGCATCTGGATCCGCCCTCTTCTGTCCCTTTCATTACTAAGATGAACGAAGGTCTTATGGGTTTGGAATGACATGAGGGTAACTAATTAATGACAGAATTTTCATTTTTGGGTGAACTTACTCTTTAAGGCCTACAAATTATCCACATGATTAAAACTCTGAAAGCTGAAAAACTGTCTACTATGCTTTATTAAGTCTTTATTAAAAGGCAGATTAATTGCCTTTTAGTATTTATCAAGGAAAAAACATGGCTGTACTGGTTTTACAACATAGAGTAAATGTAAGATCAGTTTTTTAGTAATATTTCTGTGTGAACTCTTACAAGAGTGAAATTGCATATTTTTGCTCAGTTTGGCCTGTAGATAAAATTGAATTGTTTTTCTCCTTGTGTATGAGCTCCATATTTTCATATGTCACACTACACGAGCCATAAATGTTTGATGTAGCATGCTGTTAAAATAATAATAATAAAATAATATACTTTTTGTTGTTGTTGGATTTTGTTTAATTTTTTTAAATTACAGCTGTAAGATTTCTGTATTCACACATGTAACAACCCTCAGAATAATGTGTATAAGTACAAATGTGTAACAGGACATTGGTAACAACACTTTTTGGTTATGAAAGTACAAATGTGTAACAGGACTAACAGCACTTTTTTGGTAAATAAAGTGTTACACTTTATATTAAATAGACAATTGCTATGGATTTAGCATGTAATTACTCTGATGTT
>JAUCMS010000105.1:5789511-5807061 GCA_032357445.1 Enteromius radiatus
AAGGTCTTATATAGACAGGTGTGTGGCTTTCCTAATCAAGTCCAGTTAGTATAATTAAACACAGCTGGACTCGAATCTCAAGGATGATCGGAAAAAATGGGCAGCACCTGAGTTAAATATATGAGTGTCACAGCAAGTAATATTTCAGTTTTTCTTTTTTAATAAATCTGCAAACATTCTGTGTTTTTCTGTCAATATGGCCTGCTGTGTGTACATTTAATGAGGAAAAAATGCACAAATGATTTTAGGAAATGGCTGCAATATAACAAAGAGTGAAAAATTTAAGGGGGTCTGAATACTTTCCGTACTCACTGTATATATATATATATATATATATATATATACTCTACCGTTCAATATCAGTAAAATATTTAATGGTTTTTAAAGATGTTTCTTCTGCTCATTAAGGCTGCATTTATTACATGAAAAATCCACAACCAGCAATATTGTGAAATATTATTTCAATTGTATTATTTCAAATGTTTTATATTTGGTAAAAAATTATGTTATATTTTTACTTGTTATTCATCAAAGAATCCTGAGGAAAAACAAAATCACAGGTTCCAAAAAAAAAATATTTGGCTGCACAACTGTTTCCAACATTGACAATTCTAGTAATAAATCAGCATATTAGAATGATTTCCGAAAGCATCATGGGTTCCACTTTATATTAAGTGTCCCTAATACCTGTGTACTTCCATAGTAACTAGATGTGTATATAGTATGTAATCACAGTGTAAGTACGCACCGGTACATAGTATCTACAGCTGTAATATTTCTGTAACTTCACACATGTAACACCCCTCAGAATGGTGTGTGTGTAAGTACAAATGTGTAACAGGACATTGGTTACAACACTTTTTGGTAATGAAAGTACAAATGTGTAACAGCACTTCTTGGTAAATAAAGTGTTACACTTTATATTAAATAGACAATTGCTATGGATTTAGCCTGTAATGACTCTGATGTCACACAGCAGCGGGCAGTAAGTTAGGCTTTACATATAAATTGTGGTTTGTGTCCAGAATGTTACACTTTATATTAAGTGGGCAGTTCCTGAGGTATAGACACTGGTATTGCAAAGGTGCACCAACTCCACCCACTTTACATATCCCTAAACCTACCCAACTACACCCCCTGATCACCCCCTGTTCCAGTTACTCTTATACATACTGCTGTTACAAAATGTAGCTATGTAATTCCTGTTACATGACTACTTAGTAAAGTGAAAAAAAGTGTTGTTACCAATATCCTGTTACACATTACACACACCATTCTGATGGTTGTTACATGTGTGTAGTTACAGAAATATTACAGCTGTAGATACTATGTAGCAATGTGTACTTACACTGTGATTACATACTAGATACACATCTAGTTACTATGGAAGTACACAGGTATTAGGGACACTTAATATAAAGTGGGACCAAAATTTTTAGCTAAAAATGTCCTCTGGAGAAAGTAACGCGTCTGCCACTTTTGTCCTGACCAACACACACACAAAATAACTGTCATTACTGAAGAAATCAGTGGTCTCTCAAACATACCATTAACAAGTATTTTCTTTTTGACTTCCGAACTCCATATAGTGCTACCAAAAATATTTTTCTCATTCAAACTGTTTCCTTCACATTGCGTCACATTCCAGAAGTCAAATGGGTTGGGAATGCAGCCCATGTTGACTTTAATGTAGCGTATGTGTGCGAGGCCAGTGTGAATACAATGAAGTCACAAGGCTCATAAAGATACAAACACACAAAATTAGTCTGTAAAATCTCAGTCAACCTCTACACATCTGAGCTCCAGGCATCAACACCTTAAAAATACGAATGATATTTTTAGCATTAAATGATAATGGTTTAAAGTTGCATCGCTTCCTCTTAGTCTCTATATTTCATTACTCTCCTCTCCACACTATGAAGCTCAGACTCGCTTTCTCTCTCCTGTATTTGTGTGTGTTGAAGAGTGTGTGTGGGTGTATCTTATATATTCAGTTTTACAGTTATCCGCCAGTGCAGAAAGAGCGTGCCTGGGTGTGATAACAGTGTGGTTGTCTAAGGCTTTGTTTGCGTCTGTTTGTTTGCCTGTCCGTGCAAGTTTCATTTCAGCTGAAAACTAACTCATTTACGAGGTTGTGGTAACACCACAGCAAAATGCCTAATTGTTACTCAAATTTTCTTTACAACAATTTGTAAGGATTGTACATCCTCTACACTGTGACACACACACACACACTACATCTCTGGCTCTCTCAAGGCCTGGCTTTGTAAACATTACCTCATAGCTCCCCGGCGCTCCTGTGGGAACCAAGCCCTCTTCTAATAGAGAAATAAAGGGACATCCACCCCAGCCCTGCCCTCAGCCAACCACCATACAATCCACAACAAAGGGGTCGGGGGGTCCTAATTCCCTGGCAACGATATAAATTGTGCCACTTCTGGGAGCCGTGAAGGAAACGAATAGCATACCATCCCCCAATCCACCCCCAAGAAAAAAAAAATCTAATAATCGAATAGGAGAAAAATGGCAAAAAAAAGTCATGAAAGGGCCGGCTGGGTGCAGAGCGTGGAGGGCGAGAGGTCTTTTGTTTGCGCAAGCCGAGGGAAAAGGGTGAGAGAACACAAAGGCCAGGTCAGACTCTGAGTTTGGGGTCAGCTTATTCTGAATAGGAGGCTGCACTTGGGCCGCACTCTTTCAGAAGGGAAACTCACTCAAGTCAGAGCTGTCAGGCAGATGGGTGCTTTCACACTCGCTCTGAATCTACCCATGAGTGCTCTTATGTAAAGGTGTGAACACAGGAAGGAGTTGTTCAGATGCGGATGCGGACGTCACTCCGTTGTTCTTATTATAAATGTGCGTTTAGCTTGTACTATTGTGGACTGTCGCAGTCCAGGCTTCGCAGATAATTTGATTGAGAGAGCCGGCGGTCCTTGATTGCTGATCTTAAACTGTGGGCCTGTGTGTGTGTGTGTGTGTGTGTGTGTCGAGACAGAGAAAGGGAGAGTGTGCGGATAATTGGACCGCTGTCTTATCTAGTGGCTCTGACACAGTGGAGAGAGGGTCACTAGCAGGGGAGTGAGGGAGAGAACAGTGGCTCAACAGTTACCAATCATTTCAAACCCCACTAAAAGAGAGGCGCAGAAGAAAAGCATTGTGGGCCGGCTTTCTCTAAGGGTTCAGCCCTGCCGAGGTTCAAAGGGCCGGTGGCCCCACAGGCATGACCTGCTGCCATAGGATGGAATAATAAAGCTCAGAGGCCATGGCCCAGCACAATTAGAGCTATTTCACTCTCCCACACACACACACACATGCACACGTTCACATACGCAACAGAACATCATACCTTGTGATTACAACTTTATGAGCTATACGAGAACAATACATACTAAAAATAAAATCAGAAAATAACTCACTTATGCAGAATTACAGTACTTGTCAAAAGTTTGGAAACTTTTTAGTTTTTAATGGATCTTATTTTCGCCAAGGCTGCATTTATGTGCTCAAGACTACAGTGGAAACACATTGTATAGCAAAGTTTTCTATTGTACCATATCTTATAATGTATTTTTTTCTTGCTATGCAAAGCTGACTGTAAAAATACGTTTAATGTTGCAAAATTAAAGTTGCTATTTCAAATAATTTTTTTTTGTTTGTTTTTCTTTTTACATTTTTTTGTAAAAATGTTTCCACAAAATATTAAGCAGCAAAAACTATTTTAACATTTACTATATAAGAATCATTATTAATATATAATATATTAATGTATAAATGATTTCTAGATCATTTCATGGATCATGTGATACTGAAGACAGAAGTAAATTCAATGTTACATTACAAGAATTACTTTTTATATAGCTCAAAAATATATTTTAAAATACAGTAATAATATTTACAATATTACTGTTTTACTGTACTTCTGAATAAATAAGTGCAGTGGTGCTTGGTGAGCACGAGAGATTTTATTAAAATTATTTAAAAAAATATATAATGTTTCCAAAGTTTTGACAAGTACTCTACATGCAACTAACCTTAGACTAAACCCTAATCCTAACCCCTGCTCTAATCCAGTACTTAATTGTATAATTACACTGAAGCAAGGGCACCTTAAAATAAAAGTGTAACCAAAATTTCTGAGAATATTGCTATTTTAGAGCACTGAAATGTGCACATGAAATTCTTGCATAACATTAAGCGTGCTTTGTATTAAACCTATTTTAACTCCAGCCCGCAGTGTCATGATGCCCTTTTTTCCTCTTCCCTCGGCAGAAAGGATGTTTCCCTCTCAGCAGCAGTTGTGGTCACAGATTCTGTGGAATGCAATTAGGAAGCTTAAATGAACTGGTAATGGAGAACCTGGTCTCCAAATCATGGTTGCTGTGGCAACAGCTGCACACAACACCGCCTCCAGTAGTTTTGTCACTTTATCTGCAAAATGCACAATTGAGCCCTAAACCAGCACTCTGCTGGGAAGAAACAGCTGTGTCTCTCTCTCTCTTTTCTCTGTCTCTCACACTCGCTCTCTGTCTTTTATTGAAGACAATCATCAAACACATCTACGCTCCCCCTCAGTTATGCCGGGGATGAGTGGGGGTCGCACGTGATGCCTTTAAACCCTGTATAAGATTATCTGTGTGTATATATATCGCTTTGGTCGGATTTGAACCTTCAGTCTGGGAGGAAAAGATTTATCTGAGTTTGGAAACCTCTGTGCTCTTTAGAACACGAATAGTGCTGACATTAATCCAAACCAGTTCTGCTAAATACTGGAAAATGTGACAAGACGCAAATGTTTTGAAAAATGAAATTCCTTAAGAAAACATTAAGTACTTTGGTATAATAATACTAGTAATAATAATACACTTTATACCTTTAAAAAATTACCAAATGATTAAAAAGTGTATACTCGCATGTTGTCAAGTTATCCTCTTTGGGTTAACTTTTATAGACTAGTGTACAAACGGAAACCAATATAATTTTTGCATTCCCACACTGGTCAGAAGAAATAAATATTTCAAATTTGCTGTCACTCACCAGATGTTGCATTAGAGACACTTACACAGCTGCTAAATGCTTTTCTGTCATTTTTTATCAAAGTAATATAAATTATATTATTATAAATGTACATATTAAAAAAAGCTTCTAGAATTACAATGTTAATAACTTGGAAAGACACCATAACAGCCTGTGAAACAGTCCATTGCTTGGGTTACATCACATGATGTTTTTAAGATTAATAACTGAGCACCAATAATAATTGAGCGGCATATAGGCATATTAAAATGATTTCAGAGAGATCATGTGACACTAAAGACTGCGTGTAATAATGCTGAATTGATTAAGCTTTTTGCGCTTTGAATTACATTAATAAATGTAATCAAATAGAAAAGGTTTTTTTTTTTCAATTACAGTAATATTTCACAATATTACTGTATATTTTTAATCAAACAAATGCAGCCTTGGTGAGAAAAAAAACTTAATTAAAATCATAATACAAAACATTATAATGTTTACAAACCTTTGACAAAAGTACTGTATGAAGAGTTTATTTGCAAAAACAAATAACGGAAAAATCTAGTTTTTTTCCCAATTAATCCCAATCAAAGAATATGTACACGTATTTCTAAAAACTTACAGATGTGTTTTCATATTATGAGCACTTTCATGTCACTAAATTGATCTAATTGCCAGGTAAAATGTTCACCGCACTAAATTCAAACTCAAAAAGCACAGCAGAAGAACTACAGCCTCAAAGATCCTGAACCTTCAATGCAATTTCAAATCACTGCGCTACACTGAAACAGTGATTCTGATGTAAAATGTTATTTTTATCTGCCAGCTCATTGCATTTAAACAGCATCAGCTGCGCCTGTGCTCCAAGCAGTTTATGATGTACAAACAATCTTCAACATACCACCTCCTTCTTCGACACACACACACAATCACATGAGGTGTAAATGAACGCAATGGAGACAGATAGCTGTAGGCTGCAAGCAGGCGGGATTGGTTTGACCTGCTGACATGCTGTGTGCAGGTATTGGCGGCTCTGTGTGGGCCGAGCACTTATCCCCTCTTTCCACTGTCAGGAGAGCCCACACGGGCCTCACCGCTGACCTGCAGCTGCTTGAGCGCCGTCTGTCTCATCCAGGTGCACTATGTATGGCCACATATATATTCGCGTAAACAAACGCACACATTTACACTCCGTACACACACTCGTAGCTATCCCAAATACACACACGCAAGATGCTATCGTGAACGCAGGTGGCGAGTGAACCCACAACTGTATCACTGCCAAGATATGATCAGGTATCCAGCATCGGTGCGTATGGTCCACATATGTTCGCTCAGATTCGCTATTTAATAGAAGCCCTGCGTGACTCAGGGACAGAACAGCTTTCCTCCAAAATGCCCTTTGACTACAGGGAAAAGAGTTAAGTATACCTAACAAAATGCACATGTGTGACTGAAGTGATTCTTTTGTAAATTACTCCAGAAAAGAGATCGAGACAGAATGGGGAGGAAAAGAAAACAGGGAATGGAGGACTATAGAAAACAATTCAGCAGAGTGGGGGGGGGAGTGGATGCTCGCAAATACGCTTTTATATGAGACCGCTATCACCTGAACGTCCTCAGGTGTCAGCTAACAGATTTCTGTCCATATCTGGCTTGTTTTATTTAGGCAGACAGGGAGGGGGGGGGAGTAGCAAATGTGCAACATTTCACGCTCTTAACTGGGCTGCGCTCTCATAGACAAATTGTTAAAGCACAGGAAAAAACATATGATGTGAAAACAACACCTGTTATTGGTGCGAGAGCGAGCGAGCGCCAAGTTCCTGTTGACTGACAGAAGCTGCCAGGGCTGGAGAAACAAAACGTGCTTGATTTCAGTCCCGCTCACAGCAACCACGTTCCTGGATCGCTAAATCCTTTACTCCTACCAGTTCGGTGCTTCTGGACTCACCCCCCTAATGGTGTCCAACACAGGTCGTCTGCACAGGGGCTCGTTTAACGGGAAGAGAGAGCAGTAAGCACACCCAGAGGAGGGATAAGGCAGCCAGGCTGGTGCCTGAGACTTGGCCGGGGTCCCTGGCTCTGAGACTGGAGCTAGCTCCTGCAGCAGGTGGCTGCCTACCTGCCTGCAGAAAAAAAGAGACAGAAAACAGGTTCTCACGGCAGGCTCTGGTGGAGCCAGGATTGCCTGCCAAGGTCTTCTGTCAGACTGAGCTGGTTTAGAGAGAGAGCGAGCGTGCATTGAACTGCTTCATTACCAAGGCAACAGCCAGATTCAAAAGTGGTGCCTGCCAAGAGGCCCCATTCAGCCATCCTACAATACACCACAATTCAGTGAGCACATTCCTCCAGAACAGGAAATGCAGATATGTTTTACTTTACCGCTTTTTTGATTAAGCTCCAAACAATGTTTTACAGAACCCATCTGAAACATGGCAAAACTTTTTTTTTTTTTTTTTTTAATCCAAGGTGCAGTTATGTGATCCGAGCCTTTCTGAGAGTAGTTCCAGCAGTGTGATCCATAAACTTTGCGACAGGCGAGATATTTTACATTTGGTCATGTTGTCTGGATTAACCATTACATAAAATATCACAGTTATGTTTGAAAATAATAGTACTGATCAACAATTTCTTGTCAGAGTTTGGATTTATCTATGTTAAGTGAATTTATTTGGTTTTATAATCCTACTTTTAAGCATTAAATCATTTATTTTCTTTAAATGACTCATTCAAAATGAATATTAGTCATCACTTGAAATGTCAGGGATTGGTTTTATGTTAGATAACATTTGATGTGAATATTTGAATGTTTCTTGGCTTGAAAAGTTAGTTTTAGGAGAAAAAAAAATCAAAAGTTAAAATAACTCAAAATCATCAAGTACTAATTTCTAAACATTATTTAGAATTTCAGGATTGCAGATTATAATTCAGTTGTCTATGTGCATTGTATGTTTTTGGCTTAAAAATGCAAAAACAGTATTTGCAAGTATTGCCCAGGTGTGAGTAATTCAATGAACATATATAATTAAGTCTATTGTCTTAAAATAGTCTAGTGTTAAAATTGTGTTAAAAATAAGTACTAATTAACCCTTTCATGGAATGGAAGGGTTTAGATTCATAATGTAAATATCTATATTAAATTAACTTTTTCGGCTTAAGAATTCACAAATAATAAGCTTTCAAGTGTTGAAAGTACCTAAAAAAGTCAAATTCTAAATAACAATTATTTGAAATGTCAGGGGTTTGGTTTCATATGTCAGACAACATCGTTATTTTAATGGTTTTTGACTTAAAGTGGTGTTTAGGTGTTAAAATAACTCCGAATGATAAAGAGTACTAGATATTAGTTTACCAGTGTTGGGATTCCTAATTCACTGAACTGCATTCACTTTAAAATCCCCCCCCAAAAATTAAGATTTTAAGTGTTAAATAACTCTTTAAATATAAGAAATTAGTGCTGAGGGGAAAAATACCCAAAATCCCTTGTGCTTGAATAATTTAATTGCTTGCTTGGTCAAAACATGGGAATTTATGGAGGCATTTAAATAGTTGTTAAGAATTCATAGATGTTTTAGCTCTTTACTGAATTATTGATGTTGTTTTGTTGTAAATAGTTGTTCCGTGTGATTAGTTTTCCCTTCCGTAGACCCTTTTCAATAAATTTCATTTCTTTTGCAAAACAATTCTACTTTGTGAGCTTATAGATAACATTACTTGACAACACAAAGTTTGAGAGGAGCTATGGTTTACTGAAACACACTTGCTAATTTAATCACATGTATCAACACTCTCTGAAGTGAGGATGAAAAATAAGCTGCTTTTCAAACCACTAAACTACTCTTATATACCTTAGCCTAGTAATATTGAAATACTTAACTACACCCCGATTTCTAAAGAAATAAGAGTCCCACATTTTTATAGCATTTGGCATCAGTTGTCTGTATTGGATCAAAGCAAGTGTGTTGTCACTTTTGTCACGTTCAAGAACCTTCCATGCTGTATATAGCACCTGACAAAGTAACAGCACGCACACACATACACATATACAATGTCTTGGCCTCATCAAAATGTGAAATTGACATGTTCATCACTCCTACAATCTAACACCAAGCCAGTGGCAGTATAAACACACAGCTTCTCACCACACTGCCTCTGTCTATATCATACTCTTTTCTTATCCAGATTTCACACTTATGGCCTCACACCAATTTTGGTTGGGTCATTCCTGTTAGGCTGTATCTACAAGCACTTTGCATCATATCTTTTGTAATAATTCTGTAAATTCCTTGGTTATAACTAAAGAATAACTAGCCAAAAAAAAAATCTACTTTATTTTAGGGTCTCTTATTAGAATTCATATTACTAGAATATTAATCATTTATTAGTTGTAATTAGTATGCCTTGTTCTACATCCCTAATCGTACCCAAAACCTAAACAACTACCTTACTAACTACCTTATTATTAAGCAGCAAATTAGGAATTTATTGAGGGAAAAGTATTTAATAGTGAATAAGTGTTAGCTATTCTAAAGTGTTACCAGAAAATAAAAATAAAAACAAAACATTCTGAAAATAGACTCACCCTCAGACCTTTCGAGTTTTAGATGAGTTTGCTTCTTTATCAAACCAGATAAGGAGAAATTAATCATAACAGTTTTCACTCACCAATGGAGTCCAAACAGCTGATATAAATGTAATAAGTAATCAACAGTGAAAAGATGTGTGTTTATAAAAAACAAAACATCCATCAAGACATTTTTTACTTCAAACCATTGCTTTCGGCTAAAATATGACCCCTCTATCCCTGTCTGAATCAGGAGAGAAATATGCTGATGATTTTGATGTGAGAGGACAACAGGGGATGGACATCTTCAATGGAGGAAGCAATATTATGGATTATTTTAAGCAATGGTTCAAAGTTTTAATAATGGATTTGTTTCTTACATGCAGTAAGAATGTGAATCATTGTGACTCTGACGCACTCATTCACTACAGAGGATCCATTGATGAGCAGCCCATACACAAATAAATTATATGTACATATATTATATGTCCTTATATAAAATGTATATTCATATGAATTAAAAGATAATAAAATATATGTGAAACCCATTATTAGAAACTAGAATATGTTATGTACATGTGTATATGTTGATACTATATAAAGGCCCCAAAAGATTAAAAGCATCGCAAGAACATATAAACCTATCATTTAATAAAGTTGCAGATATAAATAAAAGGGTGACTCTTTACAATAAGGTGTCATTTGTTAACATCACTTAATCTATTAACTAACATGAACAAACAATGAGCAATGCATTTATTACACTATTTATTCATTTTTGTTAAGGTTAGTTAATGAAAATACAGTTCATTGTTTAGTTCATACTGCATTAAGTAATATTAACAAACACAACTTGTGATTTTAATAATGCATTAATAAATGCTGTAGAAGCTGTGTTCATTCTTAATTCATGTTTACTAATGTCGTTAACTATCACTAACTAATGAACCTTATTGTAAAGTGTAAATATACACATAAAGTATATATTATTGATATATTTGGCTGTTATATACTGTAAATACCATAAAGTCATTGTATGGATAATATAGTTGCTACATATAATACCACACAAAAATCATCATCATATATGTATTATTAACAGATGTCCAATATTCATCAGTGAGGAATTGAGAGTTAGCTTACTTCGCTTATATTGTATTTATTTATTTATTCAGTCATTCATTTATTCTTTCAGTACGTCATACCAATTTATTTTATTTTATCAAATTATAATACCCAATATTGAAAGTGGGACAAATAAATAATAACATATTACATCACAAAACTTATTCATTTCCATGCCATTACTTACTGATGTTTGTGTTGTTGTTTTCACGATACAAACATGATGTCACCCCCTGATATATGATGACATTAAGCAACATACCTTTGTTAAAGTAATATTACAAAATGTTTTGTTGTTGTTATTTATTGCATAACGTTTTGTTGAAAGCATTTTTATTCGAGATAGAAACAAAAAGAAAGAGACACCTGGAATATTTCTAAATATATTTGGTTAGAGCAATCATAATGTTATTTAAAACTCCCTCATATGTTTATGTAATTGTTTTATTGGGATAAAAGAAAAAAATATTTTGATTTATATATTTTAAAAAATATTATTTATGTTTTAAGAACATTCTGTCCATCCGCTCTATTTTGATTTGTTTTGTTTCTTTGAGTTAATGAGAGTGATTAGAATGATTTGGCCATGCTGAGAACCATAATTACCTTGTGCTCATAACTTTCACTTTCCGCAATGTAGAAACAGGAAGTGGAGATGGGAGAGGAGAGGGTAAGAGTCACAGGGAGGCAGAAACAGAGAGAGAGAGAGAGAGAGAGAGATGGAGAGAGTGAGAGATCAGGCACTCTCCACTGTGGCCAGGGGCTGGTAAATAATGAATGTGTGGCAGACACAGTGCCAGTTTGAAATGTAAATGTGACGTCTGTGTGTGTGTGTGTGTGTCATGGTTGTAACTGAAATGAAGATGGCTGTAGGGTCAAGAAAGTATTTGGAGGAGATATGAAAAGAGTGTAAAACCACAGATACAGAGAGTGGGAGAGAGAAATGGGAAAATAGAGGTACGGAAGAAGAGTGAAGACAATTTTCACCTTTGCTTCGACATATAGCATGCATATGATATGGCAACATAACTTTTTAAATATCATTCTCTGCAAGCCAAACAGTTCTTCTGTGTTTCTATGAGGTCCAAATTAATGATGCCCCCATGGAGATGTATCTGAAGGACAGTATGTGTGAGGGGACGTCTGATCTCCTCTGCGCCCTCACCATGGGACCAGGTCCAACAGATCTACCGGCCCGCAGGGCGGACCAGACAGCTCCGGCGTTCCTGCTCTGTATCCAGACTAATTTCATAAAAGACAGAGAATATTCCCACAGAAAGCACTGTAGGTCACACTGATCAAGGACACAAAAGAGTCTTATTATAGAGAAAGAGTGCAAGAATGATCGAATTAGGAGGGAGTATTTAGAAGAGAAAAAGACCAAGATAAAAGCTTCTTACTGTTGATGCACACTGAATCTGACCGATGTTTTTACAGAATAGATTTTACACAAGAATGTACCTAATTTTAATATTAATATTAATATTTATAGTTAAAACAGTTTGTTTGCTTGACTCTGTACAGTGATACTCCAATATAAACTGACTGTAAGAACATACCAGAAAATAAAATGAGCATCATCTATTAATTTATTCAAAAATGTAATATGACAGGCTTTAATTTCTTTAATAACTTTGATCATTTTGGGGTTGCAAATGGTCAGGGAGAGACAAATATTGTAATATCATAATGATTAATGATATCATAATGAATAAAAAAAAAAATTAACAAACCTGCTTTATAGCTTATTAATATTTGGAAAAAAAAGTAATTTCCAGCAAATCAAGATGTCCAACCACCATACAATAAAATAAAATCATAGTGAAGACCCCAGCATGACTGTGTGTAAGTCAGTTAAAATACCAGATAATTTGACCTATTTAAGGCAAGGTTAATTGTAACATTTGTCGTGAAAAAGTTGTTTTTTATGATATGATTTTTCTTTTTACTATACTGTAATGCTTTCATTCAATCTGCATTGTAAAAAGTGCTATAATGGTGACTTGACTTGATTTTATAGTTTGTGAACAGCCAATAATTTTTGTTCAAAATACTTTATGAAAAAAGTTTTGCTTGATTTCTCGCATAGAAAAAAATACAGCTGGATGGAAAAGCAAAAGCCTATAATGAGCCACATAAAGAATTACACATAAGAATTATTATTATTAATATTAATATTCACCTGATGTATTTCATATTGTGGCACTCCTTTTTCAGATCATTCCTACATTCCCGAAAATGAACAGCTAAAGAAATATGAGACATTTATATCGGTGCTTATTTAGGAGCGTGCCTACAGCAGTAATGACCACAACAGCCCAGTTTTAGTTGGCCAGTTCACACTAAGAAAAAGCCTCTGAAACCATACCATGCCTTCATGCCTGTTCCAGTAAGTGTGTACGTGTGCCCATCTCAAAGCCAGTCCCTGAGCAGGGCAAAAAGGGTGGGGGGTTAACAGGTGACAGTGGGGGGCAGAAGGCGGGCCAGTAGAGAACATGCTGGCAGCACAGTTTGAGCTCCAGAGAAATTTTGTCACTCTTGTCACTCTCTCCAAAAACCCTTGAATCAAGCTCACCCCCCTCCCAGCGTCCATCTGGACCCCTGCAGGAGACCAACCGCGCCCTGAGCTGCGCCTGTATCCCTTCACACACACACACATGCATACTTACTGACCACACCCACACACCAGTCACACACGCAGCTGTCTTTCCCTTCCTCCTGGCAGGTTACCCCCCAGTAGAGTGTCAGTCCACCGTGTTCTCTTCCCCAGCCAGCTGGCAGCTCGTCAGGGGCAGGGCGGCTCTCGGCTCCCTGCTCTCATCACTCGGCAGTGGGGAGGACAGGCTGACTGGCTGGCATATGCTGGATCCGACCTCCACACGCCACTGCGGTGCTCTCTGTCTCTCAGCCTGGCTCGGTGTCCATCAGTCGTTGCGCAGATCACACCATTTACCTCCGCTGTGAGTGTGAAACGGGGGCAGCTGTCGATCAAAACATCTCTAATAGGGAGTTTTTGATCTAGCGATGGTTTCTTTTGATTTTAGATATGGATGTTGCATATTAGCACTGGCAGGCTTCCAGATGTCCTACACAAGACGGAATGCCCCGTATCAGATCAGCATTCCTCCCTCTCTACTCATGGTTTTTACCTGTGTACGTATTGCAATGCTTCCAGACTTCCAGAGGTGGTATAGCAGGCCAGGTGGGTGGTATTAGAGCAGATTATCACCCCATACTTGGCGCTGTTTGCACAGCATACCCACCATGTAAAAGCCAGTTTCACCATGGTCACGGTAGGCCTTTCATCTGCATGACTGGCAGCTGTATTCCACCGCAGTTGGGCCTGAGTGAGATATCCAGGTGTAGCCAGAAGAGACTTTCTCTAAATAAAGCCCACAGTGGGGGATTCCTCGCAGGTGTCTCCCTGGTTAGTGGAAGGCCTATTTGGCGATGCCGAATACCCCAAGCACTGCCAGGCTATTTGCATCCTCTATGCTTGTCCAATCAGACCGGGCTTCCAGGGAAACATGTTCTGCATCCAGCCTGGTGCTCAGTAGGCACTGCTCTCTGACTGGTGCAATTCTCCCAGAACTTTGCCAGCAAGGAACACACACAAATACAAGATTCATGCAGTGTCAGTGCAAGTACCATCGGAACAAAAATGTAAAAATTAAACATGATCATGTGATTTGAAAGGTTTTTGTTTGTTGTTATCTGTCTTTATAAACCGTAACATTTAATTAGAAATTGAACGATGATTTTTTTTATCTATTTGTTTGTCTAATGAATGATAGGTGTGTTTCCTTTTCTCTGCTGTTTTCATACAAGAAAAGTTGGCAGGTATTTATACAGCCAAGATCTAAATAAAATAGACCCAAAAAAGCCCTGGAAAAGTGTTCTGAAATGATCAGAACACATACGATAGCCTCGTCTGAGGAACAGACAAAAACAAATCCCTTTTTCACCACACTATTACTTTAAGAAAACCTGACACAAGTGTAAACACGCAAATACTGTCCTAGCACACACTTTGTACAATCTCTCCTGTGCAGCCATGGTAGACAGGCTTCCAACACGCAGAGGATTAGGTCTGCTTTTACTGTTCAGCGTGGCATAGTAATTACCCCTTCTGTATGTGTGTCTCTCAGAACACAGAACACTGATCTAAGAACCCATGCTGTTGCTCCACCACTGCAGGACCCTACTGATCCAGAAGAAGGAGAGAAAGAGAGAGAGTGAGGTGGATTGAGCCTCAGCCTTGTCAGGATGGATTAAAGAAAATACTTTGAGGGTTTTTTCAGAAATGCTGAAACTGAGCTTCCTGCTCTCTCCACAGTTCTTTTACTCCTGGCTCTCGCTTTTATCCTCTTTTTATCTCGAGCCATTCATTAATAGTCCCTGAAATTAACGAGCACGTCATACATCCGTGAACACCTCCAATAAACCATCAGGGAGGCCTCGCAATGACAGATGACATCCGTCCGTCTCTGTATAGGGAAGCACGGCCTGGCAGGCTGAAAAGAAGATGTCACTCATCTAATGGAATCTCTTAGCCCTGCCCACTTCAGTGAGCAATAAACAAGTAAACGTGCAAAGAAACACTCTGGGTCTCTGAATTTCAAACATGGCCGTCTTGCTCACAAACACAACACACACTCCCAAAGCACAGCCTTGGGTAATTAAGCTCTCCATTGTGAAGGCAGGGTTTGATAACGTACTTCTCTTTATTCAGCAATATTTATGTCTCATCTTTGCATAGCGCAAGGCATATTGTACACTTGAAAAGTGCCATGAAGAGCCTCAATCACACAAGATACACACACACACACACATGCAAACACGCACCAACCACACAATCACACTCATCTCCTCAAGAGGACATTATTGGAAACTCCCTGCAGAAAACATTATTTTAGGCCTGCGGAATAAATGAGAACTGTTTGGTGGAAGGCTGCTGGTAACCTGCATGGCTTATTTTAACCTGTCTCATTACAACAACCTTTAGTCCTCATTTCCTGGCAATAAAAACATATTTTACTGAGTGGTACCTGTCAAAAAGAAGAAGAAACTTGTTCAGAGGTTCTCCTATCTCCCTCTCTCTCCCTGTCTGATTGATGTTCTGAGGAGGCATTAACACTTCTCTCCATGCCTGTACTGAAGTTAATGCATGGGAAAGATGGATTACGCTACGTAATGGCGATGGCTTCCAGAAAGATGGCTCAGGAATCAATAATGAGTTTGTCCTCCCCTCTTTCTTCTCCGTGCTCGTTGCTTGCTTCGCTGCAATTAAATAAAACCACATTTGCATATGGAAAAATAATTAAAACAAACAAACCGCTAGGACTGCACTCTCTCCCACAGGAGAGAAAGCCAGAGATGAGGAGGACCCAAAAATGAAAAATGCCCCTCACTGAAGGGTGTAATTGCACCGCTCAGCTCCTCGTCCATTAATCCTGTCAATTCAGCTCTTCACTAGTTCTTCTTGCTCTCCTTTACAGCTTCAGCACAGTCATGAGGCATGAATGCACAGATGATGTGGGTCTTGATGAAGAAGTTTAATGAGTGAAACTACAGACCAACTTTACTCATTAGGACAAATGTGAGTGATCCATTAAGACTTGTTTGTAATATGCACTAATGTTGAAGCATATATGAGGAAGGCTATTGAGGACTTCAATCATAAAGACACCAATGTGTTAGCTGTGTGTAATCTCCCTCGGAAAACTCGCGAATAAACTTTCTCTTTTCCCAAATGAGCATGAAAGTTATTCGTAGAGTGTCCTCTGCCTGAAGACTCCCGTGTAACTAGGAGCTAAAAAGAATGTGTGTGTGTGTCTTTTTGCATACATGCGTTCTTGCATTTTCAGTGTTGGAGCCTTTGAAAGGACTCCCTGCTGATGCTGCAGGCAAGGAGCCATTGCTCGAGAGTCATGCAAGCAGGAGAGAGAAACCCGCTAAAAACTCAATTTCAACTTCATTTGAAGCCCGGGGATAAAAGATAGACAATCTCCCAGCATTCCCACAACCTCATCGAGGCTCTATCAGTGCACAGACGCATGAGCCCTGGCACGGTCTGTGCAGTAGTGGGCAGGGTACCAGCCGCAGAAACACATGTTAGACCAGAGAGAATACCACTTCCTGGAGAGGCTCTGCCATGCTGTGAACGAGCTGGCCAGGTTGGCAGCTCAAAGGACAAGGCACACAGTCCAAAGGGGGCAACTTGGGTGTAATCCTCCATAGTCATGGTATGGCGAGCCATGCCTGGTTCCTCAAGTGCTGACTGTGCAGATGCCAGTGGTTCTTTTGGAAGCTCTTGATGGGCAAATATGTACCAAAGTAGAGATTAAATTCAGAAATTCATGAATGAATTAGCATGATTAAATTTTCATTTTAAAGGTGAGGGAATACCATCCCCGTACTGGTTCTTTTGAAAGCTCCTTGATTATATTTTCCCTCAGCTGAGGGTAAAAGCACACCTCATGTCCGTGCTTGTGTATTATTCCCACATCAGACACACATTCCTAAAGGGGTAACTGTGCTTCCAAGCCCCATCAAGATGCCTGCGAGATACACAAGGTACATTTGCATTCATCGAGGCCTGCCATGTTTTCTCATCCTCCCCTGAAAGAGCTCAACATGATCCAGTGGGCTGTAGCCCCAGGCTAGCACAACACTGCTTAAAAACGCCTGCTTTCTGACGAGGAAACACTTCCAGGATTGCAAAGCTTGCTCTGATCTGTCCATCCTCTGTGCTGTTTATAGACACTGCCTCGTCTCCTTTCGGCTTTCCAAGAAGATGACTGTTAAGTTGAACACTGACCGGGAACGAAATGTAGGTTGAACTTTAGAGA
>JAUCMS010000105.1:5807161-5817234 GCA_032357445.1 Enteromius radiatus
AAAAACGCCTGCTTTCTGACGAGGAAACACTTCCAGGATTGCAAAGCTTGCTCTGATCTGTCCATCCTCTGTGCTGTCTATAGACACTGCCTCGTCTCCTCTGTTTAAAAACTCCTTTCGGCTTTCCAAGAAGATGACTGTTAAGTTGAACACTGACCGGGAACGAAATGTAGGTTGAACTTTAGAGAATAGCACTAACAAAGCCATCATGGCCATGATTCCCATGCAGGGAATGCATGAACTGATAGAGAACATATACCTCGAATGCAATGTAAGTTCTTTTGGATAATAGTGTCTGTCATAAATGCAATGCATAAATGTAAAATGGAAAATAAATCAATGTTAAATTAAAACATCTTTTAAAATGAAACTGCTAATTGCCTTGGTATAACTTCTGGATCAGCCAAAGTTGGTTTTGTGCTTAATAGTGTTACACATCTTCTGCATCTGCAATTAAATTAACCAATACCCAGCATCAAATGGAGGAGACCTTTAGCACAGGAGGTTTTGACTAGTGACTTCCCTGATGCCTACCAGTTGTGCAAGAAGCATAAGCACAGAAGAGTCATGAGTATGCATCAGACCTTTGTGAGAAGAAAAAGCTGATCTTGTGTTACATAATGAGGGATTCGGTCTCATCTCCGAAAGCAGATGGGGTGTGTGAGGCACAGCGGCTTCCCTGCAGTAAATAACTTGTTGACTGCTTTGACCTCTCTTTGTGCTGTTCTGGATGAGTGGACCTGCGGTGAACATGTGCTTGGAAGAGTAAAGGAACAGCGAAGGAGGGGGAGGAGGTTGTTGGGAGGGCATATGGCAGCAGCCTCTTCTTCAGAACTCAACGTAGTCTGCTCTGACACCCCCATCCTCCCCCCACCACTCCTCGACCAAGGCAGTGCTCCGTCCTGGGCTGCAGATTGCTTATGACAGCCGCACTATTTCAAGTGTAGATTTGAGCTAAATTGAAATGAGCAGTACCACCTGTGCCGGTGGGGGCCTGTGCTCAAGTCTCCTGCAGTGGTGCAGGGAAAAACCTGCTACCTACAACCTTCAAAGCCACTGCCTTCTCCAGCAATCTGCTTCCGCTCTCCCCCCCATTCCTTCAGCTGCCCCACAAGGATCCTTTCCCTGGAGCTCAACTCTCAAGCAGCCGGCTTTCAGATATTTCTCACGCTGCTAGACTCATGTGGTGTTGGTTAGCGTGTAACAGACCCATTTTCTTGAAGAAACTAAGGATGAAACCTGACGGAAAGAAAATAAACAGGCGATATTGTAATATGACACTTCAAAGACTGAATCCCTCTCCCGTTTATTGATGGACATAGTAGTGTTGAATTAAGAAAGTGCTCAGGCGAGGTAATGACAGACGGGGAGTGACTCATTGCAAGCAGGATGTAGTCGGTGTCAGTCAGCCATGAGAGTGGTGAAGGTGGCGTGAGGACAGACATGGGGTCAAACACTCACCGCCTCATCGAGTTCATTTCCACACTGTCCTCTGCAGGGTGCTTCCCCTCTGAGGGACTCACCAGAGAAACGCTTCATTCACTCACTGATCAGTGGCCTTTTCCTCCTCCTCCTTCTCCTACCCTCTCCCTGCCTCCCCCTCTTTTCTCACTGTCTCTTTCTCACACACACACACACACTGGGGTGGTGCGAGGCTCTGAACTGGAAGCCGCGCTTTCTAATAGCGCAACAGGAGGTGAGCAGTGTCACTCGCAGACTTTCAGCAGTGAGTGTCGGACTAGTGTAAACTGTATCATCAGTGGGATTGTACCGGCAAACACACCTGCCAACTGTTCTGCATACGGACATCTGCTAAACCATCAGATACGAGATACATTTCCTCAGAAAAATCCACATCAGACCGTTTTCCGAATCGCATGAGTCCAGCGGATCCATGGCAGTCGATGAAACACAGCCCACAGCTGGGTGTAGTTATCTCAACGCTGCTGGCCTGCAGTGACTATTATGGGTCAATGAGTAGGTCTGGTCACTCGATGGCTGTTCGTTAAAGAGAGGTCAGATGTTTCGTGTTGCAGTTAGTGGTGTTTGTGGCTATGTTGCCACTCAGCTGGTCACTCCTAATGATCAGGCAATCGATAGGGCCTGCAGTTCCCTGTGACCAAGCTGTCAAAAGAACAAACACACACACACACTTAGTGTGAACTGGTATGGCACAGCCCAGCGCAGTGGTGTCAGATGATTATCCGTGAGAGACTAGTCAGTGGGAGTTTCTGCTACTGTTGAAAGAGACATTGGAAAGCTTGTCTGGAACAATTAGGCATAAACGGCTGACAAAATACTGAATTGTAAATATTAAACAGTAGAGAGGTCAATATGCTTGGATTTCTAACTCCCCTATGCAAGATATGAAAGGAATTAAGAAATATTAGCATGCAATTTTGATTAAAAACAGCCTTGTATAGCCTGGCGCATGCAGTCACTGTCTTTGATCATAATGCCTAAATAATGTCGATTTTGATCATTCTTCAGGAATTAATTTTTAGCTTGTTTATCTTGTAGCCTATCAGGATTGTAGCTCTTCTGCCCAGAGAATGATTTACATGAATGAACAAACAGACTGTGTGTTTGTCTGTTAAATCATGAGTGTAGCCAAACCCAGAGTTTCGGATTTTCACTTCCATGGTTAGGTAATGGCAATGCGCACTACCTGTCTGGCATCATTCTTTGTATGTGTGTGTGTGTGTGTGTGTGTGCTGTCTCATGGTTAAGTGCACAGGAAGGCTCATTGTAGTCCACTGGGCTGGCAGATAAAAGCGGATTCATTCTCTGTGTCTGGCGACACAAGAAGTTCCTCCGAGTGGCTGGCTGGCCCGCCCCATCTGCTGTCCACACTGAAAGGCCCGTTTGTTGGCTGCTCTTCAGAGACTGGGCCACTCGGAACCCGAGGGTTCTGGAAGTGATCCAGAGAAGACTGTACCAAGCGGTTAGTCTGAGAGAGGCGCTGAGTGGCACCGTAAACAGGAGGCAGAGAGGGGACTTGCTGTCACACACTTTTTATTGTTTCACATCAGCACCAGTGCGGTACCACAAAACAGTAAATACACTCACAAAAGCAAAGAGTTCAGTTAAATGACCAAACAACAACATGGTGAGCAGGTTCAAGATGGCAGTCTGTTAACATATGACTTACAGTGTGTGTGCATGTGTGCGTGAAAAAAAAATATTTTGCAAATTCTATGATACAACTTTAAAAAAATAATAATAAAATCACTATTAATATTGTTGTTGTTTTGTCCGGAGCTATTGTGTTTTCTTATAGTGTTAGAAATACTGAGCTAAATGTAATGGCCGTCTGTCTTCAGGGCTAATGGAGCCAATGATGGACATTTGTTACAATGCTGCCTAGCAGTTACGCACAGCAGAGCACATAATTATATAAAAATATAAGAGTTTGTTGACTTCAACAAAGCACTTTCTGCTCGCTCTCCCTTTCCCTCCTCTCTTTTTTTCCTGCTTCTTATGGTTTCTTTGTAAAGGATTTAGAAAATTATGGCAGTTAATTTAATTCATGTGATATGTTGAATGCAATGGAACATGTTAAATATAATGAATTTTTATACCGCACCGCTTTTTAAAACATATGCATGGAGATTTTAATTCACTATTTTTCTCTCATCTCCTTGACGCTGATAATTAATATCTACCTGTAAATGTTTCGCTAATCTCCTCGGTTATATCGGTGCAGTTCAGTTTGAAAACTCTAATCCCATATTTACTTTCCAGCCGTTTTCTGTCCCCTGATAATCTGTTTATGCGTGAGTGTGGCGTTGCGTTCTGCTGGGTGCTTGAGGGGTGTGAGCTGTGTTGTACGGAGGGTTCTGTGCGATTACAGGGGCTCAGTCTTGGCGGGCACTCAGAGTTGTCAAAGCCTTTGATCTGAACTGTCTTCATAATCACTTCAAAAAGTGTTCGCGGCACCGTGAGGGGTTTACAAATTCGCCCTGTACTTTTCCTGCACTCTTAAAGCAGTTGATGCTCTGTGTTTAAGGCCTGTCCGCCATGATGAGAGGAAAGAGAAGGAAAGCGTTTTAAAATAATCGCACACTCTGCAGATACTTTTTGTGCAACGCAGAATATTTGTAAAATTCATTTTATTCGTCCCTATCTGCGTGGTCATTTGAAATGTTTATGATGTGTCTGTCGCTGTTGCTCTCCTTTCATTTTTCCTGTCTTTCTATAAACAAAGTGAGGGACAAAAGTGAATTCCTTCCGCCTTTTGCTCTGCAGACTCACAAGGGGCGCAAGCAGAAGAAGAAAAAAAACTCGACTGTTCTCTTTAACAACAGCATTTGCATATTTTTATAGTCTCTCAAAGAAAAATAGCCGGCAGGCTAACAGCTCCAGCAGCAGTGTAAGCTGAAAACGGAAGCAGTGAGATCTGTGTGTGTGTGTGTGTGTGTGTGTCTCCGCTCACAGCGTGGCCACTCTGTCCCTCTGCAGCAGATTGAGTCTGGGTCCAACGTGGAAGGAGGCCCCTCTCCCTAGAGAAGGGAGGGAAGGTGGGAGAGTCGAAGCTCCTCTCCTGCAAGAGAAATAACAATGTTAGAATCAGTTGGAACTGCATCTTGAACAAATATTCTTTCTACGGCACGCAATACGCATTTTGTCTCCAGGCGCATTTTTTCCTCCAGGTGTCCAGATGCTCACCATGTTCGCTAATAAAATCTGTGTAGATATCTGATAACACCCCTTACACTTTATTTATTGAGGTGAGTGAATGATCCTTGAATTGAGAGGAAATGTACTTTTCTGTGTAGGCAAGTAAATAAAAATGCAGAACTTAGTTTGTTACATCATATACGTAGATAGATAGATAGATAGATAGATAGATAGATAGATAGATAGATAGATAGATAGATCTCCATTTGGGCTACTCATGTGTGTAAAGATATTTTATTTTTTGTGTATTTTAATTTAATTTAAAATTGTAATTTTAATTTATTTTTAATAGATTATTTTGCTTCCACTGAGGTAAAAACTAAACCTATTCACCCTCTTTTAATGAGCTTTTGCCACCTTATGATCCAATTATCTGTTTACAAACACCACAATATGTTTTGCATACTCTGACGTCACCACGACCGCCATTATATATTATATTACTTTATCATTTCTTCAGCATATGCTATAGGAGGCCTGTTTGCATGTATAACATGAGGTTTAGATAGAAATATCCAGCTCTATCACCCACAGAGAGCGCACTGTATAGCCATTATCGTGCATACCAGAAATTAGACTCATTGACCTTTCCACCTTACACGAGACACATATGTTTCCTTAGCTTAGCCATTATTCGGCCTCTAAGCACTGCGGTGCACCCTTAGCATGCACATTTTAATAAAAGTGAGTGAGAGCAAACTGGAGGAGTTTAGAATGATCCATTGCATGTTGCCTGAGTTAAGGGCAGCATTTTAGCTGTGGGGCTGTCCGTGTGCCCGGCCTGAGTAATGAGTAATGTGTGGTAGGCAGTTTGGCAGAAGGTCAGGCCACTTCTAGCAGGCTGGTGAACGTAGCTTTTGTGACCCTGCGGGCTGTATGCGTGAGTGGACCAAGAGGGAGGGAATTAGAGAAAGAGACAAAGAGAGATAGAAATGGTAGAGACAGACAGTGAGGAAAGGCTCAGAGGTTTAGGAGAACGTATAGGATGCCAAAATAAGGATACAGATGTATGTAAACCCATTTTTCCTGCTGTGGGTGGGGACGTAATTAAGATGACACACACAAATGATTTTCTGACAACTGAGCGTGCCCACACATACAAAAGCAGACGATATTATATAGTTGCTAATACGTTTACACTGTCATTTGTCAATTGTACGTCACCTTTTTCGACTAGCTTGAGCTCCAGATTTCTCTGACTTATATACTACGACTTGTATATTTCAACAAAAGTATCTACAGCAAAACACTCCTGTTTCCATCACCTCTCCAGCAGAGTTAACGTTCCCATCTGGTAACCCACTCCAGGACAGGTTCCATCATTTATCCCTGATCGGGCTGAAAGAAGCAGAGCTGAATTTGTGTTTCAACGCACTGCACTGCCATAAACAGCCTCGCATTTCCTTCCTATTTTCACCATGAATCTCAAACGGCGCACGCCAGTTACATTAAAACAACACATGAGGAAAATTACAGCTGTATTATTTTATTTGCAGTACCTGTAATAGGCCTCATATTGCAAGCAATATTTATTGAGCCAAGCGGCTTTGCTGTGGATTTATTGTGTTGACAGTTTTGCACTCAGTCGAATGCAGTTATTTTGTATAACTCAAGCATAAAAGAAATGATTTCATCCGCATATGATCTTATTTTTTAATACTACGAGGTGAACGGGATTGTCTAACCTTAGAGATCACACTTTCTGCAACCAACAGCAAATCCTTAAATCCGTAGATGTGCTGTTGAAACCAAACATCTCTGTTTCATCACTAAAAACCACAGCGTGTCTGGCCACTGGCATAAGATTTCCATGTTTCTCACAGTCAACATAACACCTTCAACAATTGAAACTCCTCTCCTGTATCACTGAGAAAGACACTTTTGCTTTTGTGAGCGAAGCTAAAATGGCAAGAGACCCATTTTTCTCGCAAAAACGAGCAACAGAAAAAACACGGAGGTCACTTCCAATGCGTGGTTCCTCTGTTATTCAATTTGATTGGGATTTTGGGTGATTTGTGCTGTGCATCTCTGGGGAAATAAATGCTTTGATTAATGTAATCCTTAGCAGGGAGGTACCACAAACCGCACTCCTCTGGGAACGGTGCTGTTTGACAAACAAAAACACGCAGGGCACCACTTCAGTCCACACACAATGGATACATTTTAAATGGTAGAGGGCACGTCGCAGTGCTCGGGCAACTTTTTCATCAGATTAATATGTTAATGCATAATTAAGATGGAATATCAGATAATCCTAGCATGTATGTATAATCAGGTGTTTCGTGAAAGTGCCCCTGACCCGTAATGGGACAGTAGGAGTTTAGATTATTGCAGTGGCCTGCAGCAGTAATCAGTGTAGGATGTCCGAGAGATACTGTTAGTCCACATGGGACAGTTAAAAGGAATATGTCAGTTACACACACACACAGAGAGAGAGAGAGAGAGAGAGAGAAGACTAGCATCCATATCATGAAACAGACACATCACACACATCTTGAGATGAATCATATTCAAAGCTGGGGTCTTGACTGATAATATCATTAATATATTTTAATTATAATAATTTTAATTTTACTGATTTGTATATTTGTATATATATATTTATACTAGCATTAGAAGTTGCATCCACATATAATTTAAAGCACATTATGACATTTGCATTGATTTCCAATGGGAGAGAGCATAATCAATAAGGGGCTGGCTGGAATGTTTACGAATAATGAAGCTCGGATAATCTTCGTGTAAGACATAGAGCTCTGAAACATTTCTCGCCATTTCGGTCATGAGCAGCGCGCCTCCTGGGCCGGTGCTACGGAAAATGATGCACAAGGGAGCAGTGGAATAAACAAGGCGGAACGACGTGACGCACTCTATGGGCTTCCATGTATAGAACGAGGGTGTAAAATAATGTCACTCGTAGTCACAAATTATGAAATAACATCGTTCAGTCGATTACTCTTCCTCTCTGACCGACGATATTTAACTGGTCCTGTGTAGTTTTATCCCAATTTGCATTTGTAGGAAAATGAATAAATGCAATACAGCATTTTTGTCGATATTTGAATTATTATCTTTCTTCCAATTAACTATAAATTGTTTACAAATTATTTTACATTCCAAAATGTATATTAACAATACTCAAGACTGGCTATGTTGAAGGATTGCTGCTGTTGACACATGCCCAATTCCTTTCAGCTTCGATTAAGAAAGTGATTGCTGTTAAACTAAATAAATAAGTAATAAGGTTTAAAATCAAATGCAATATATTATTGTATATAAGATAATAATTATATTTAGTCTATTTTATATAATAACATTATGAGCATGTAGGCTACCATCCCACTATGACATTTTATCTTCCGGAATTAAGAGAAAATAAGAGACATCGCTTCCTCTTTTTTGGGACGACGCCAGAGCTCTGGCCTACAATTTCACGCTGTCAGACATGAGCTAAGCGCTTTGAAGGTTTGTTTCTCAAATTAATGAAAATTCAGCAGTAGGCTATATTTCTGTTACATGTAGCCCATTGTCTTTCTTCAAAACCAACAGACATTTAATTTAATTATAATAAAAGCAATATAACTATTTTTTCCCTCTTTGGGATATTGTTAATACTCACAATCCTCTTAAATGATATTCAGTTAAAATTGCGTTCAGTGTGTTTTTTGTGATTTTAAAATCCCGTAATTATTCAAATATTTAACCAGGTTGTCAAACATTCGCGCCTTTTTTATAATGATTTTATAACAAATAATTTAGTCTGTTTTGTTTTTGTTGAATACGTTTTCCTTGGTTAATGATTTAGTGTCACCAATGTGTCACACACATAGACAAGTTTTTAAATGCATTTAAATACTAATGTTCTTTCAGCATTTTTACGCAAAAACACATCTATGTAAATGTTTTCTAAATATGATAAACCGTCTGTACAAAAAATATATATATATATTTATAAACTTCCTAAACCTTAACGAAACCGTTTAATAATCTAAAAACTGCAACTTAGTTCTACGTTATCAATCAAAGTCAGAATCACAATGCTTGTATACACAGTAAGGTGAAAATCCGTTTGAAAACTACACTGAGTCATTTTTTTTTAATTGTAACAAACAGCAGGGTCTACATTGTTTCTTTCAGCAATAACAATAATTTGAATTAATGTGTTATGAATAAATTAATTGCACGGAGGGGGTTTTTCGCATTATGATTTCAACAGGTATCAGTTTACAATATCAATACCCTATGCTTCTCCTCCAAAAATATAAGAATAAATCAATAATCAAGGACAATACCCCAATTACTCACTATTAACGCTTTTACCATACTGACTAAGCGCGACACCTGCTGGTGACAAAATACTCCCCCATACGTCACTGTCAAGCGTGTAAGTGTGGGATCTAATCTTTATGGTTGTGCTGATTCCAGTTATTTTATGTATGTATCTTTTGTAGACGCTTGTATTTCTATAGACATTTACGAATTTGAGCTGTGTGTTTGGCGCAGTGGTAGATGTTCTTGGCTTGACTGAGGCTCTTTCATCTCGACTCCAGTGCACAAACATATAGCTTAATGCGACCAGTGTTCCCTCTTTTATTCCACTCACCATAGCAACCGAGAGGAAGGGTTCAGAAATGCTTTGCCCATGAATGAAACAAACGGTCTTAGTGGGGCTGCGAGAGAGATGGCATCTTCGACCGGGAGGGCACACAGAGTTAACCCAAGAATTATCGAATGGAAAGGTTTTCGTTGTATTTGCATATATTACATTTAAATGTATATATAAATGAACCTTATTTATTAAAAAAAAAAAATTATTCAAATCGAATTAAATCTAAATTTACTTTTGCAACTGTATGTAGCCTATGCTTTGGTCAGCCCAAATGTTTATAATTTAAACTGCGTCTATTGCTGTCTCGTTTATTTTAAGCACATCTTGCTTAGACACTTGCATATTTTCTTTGCTGCCGGTTATGAACTGCTAGACTGCTTTCTGCTCAGCTGCTCCTCGTGTGCTGTGTTGTCTCTCACAGTCGCTCAGTAACAACTAAAATGCTCGCCGTCGTTAACACACCGTCTCGAGTTCTACATCGCGCGCTCCAAAACAAGTCAGTGCTGCAAACCAAGTTGCATCAAACTTGGGCACAGAAGTAAAAGATCGATTTATGTAAACGACCTGATATCCACTTGTACGCGACTCCACCGAGAATTCCACCGAGGGTCTCCTGTTTGAATTTGATTGATTGCACATTCTTCACTGGACATTCACTACAAAACACCAGCTTAACCGTCTGCTCGCTATGAAACACGAAAAATATCAATTACACAATTTTATGGTAAAATCTGTTACTTTTCAAGTTAATCGGGTCAGTTTAGATCAAGAACAAGGCACTGTC
>JAUCMS010000105.1:5817279-5828908 GCA_032357445.1 Enteromius radiatus
GATAGATTAATGTTAAAGTGTGCAATATTGTGCGTGGTAATACAGCTATGACCCCGCTGAATACTGATTTATTTTCACTTACCGTAAGATTCCACGATAACTGGAAAAATGTCTCAAATACTGCATTGTTCGTCCATCAGTGACCGACTCTCTCCCTCCGTTTTGGTCCTTCCTAAGATTTTCTTCCCTCTGACTCAACTGAGCGGAGCTCTCCTCTGCACCGCTATTATTTTCACTAAAATATATGAAAATTTATGCAAATGAAAATCAGCACTAACTGTTCGTCTCTTGTTATACTTGGGGATTTTTCCCTCTCTACTTGCACAGAAAACAAATGATCTCCCCAGCAGGGAACACGGGGACCTTGTTACATAAACAAATAAATAATAAACAGCCTACTTTTCAGATAAAAACATTAAACTTCAAAAGTTGAAGGCTTGAACATTTGAAATTGCTTTGAATCCTCGGAGTGTGTGAATCCCTTTCCTCACACTGGCTATCACGTTTCTTATGGCCGCACGAGACTTTCTTTGAAAGCGTGCAGTATGAAATGCATAGCAGTAATTTAGACCAAAATCTGCTGGAAATTAATGAATAGACAGCCCCGTGGCGGTGGCCCTACTTTGCCATTCAATGTAAACAAATCCACGAGGTTCTCTCAGTTTTTGAGTCTGATCCAAATGAAATCTTCTGGGAAAGGGGAGTGCGTATAGTCCTCTCTTGGGTTTTCTACAAAACCTGATTCAGTGTTATTATACCCAATACACCGATACTAAATGAAATATGTCACAATTGCTTTTGGAGTGATTATTCTTGTAAAATGATGCATTGGTTTACGTATGATTTGCCTGTGTTTATTATGACATGTAGGCTAATATTCTAGTAGGCTAGTAGTTTATAAGCAAGAAGATCCTTTGACACCAAGTGTCACACCTCTCTTGTATAGTTGGGGGACCGTATGTCAATCACCCCAATATTTCTTTGGACTTTTATTTATACCACTGGGTGATTCCATATGTTGTAGGGGTCTGATGGTAAAGTCTAAACAATTCAGCGCGAAATTTGAGAAGGAAAGCCGTATTTGCCCTATCGACAGACGATCTTGCTAGTTAAATTAAAAGACGTTTCACGCAAACCCCTAAAGGACTGCTCAGTTTGCCTTAGTTTTGGTTGCCACTTTCTCCCCATGCCTTTCTTCTGTCGAGTTGCCTTGCACTCTCTGTTTCCGCTTGGAAGCATCGCACAGTGATCTCGTTAACTCTTGAGAGGCCAACGTTACAGGGAAAAAAATAGTAGGCTAGCAGTCAATTGTAGTGACGCAATTACGGTAGTTATTGCGTCGATATTATCTTGTTTAGTTAAGTTTAAAATTGCAACAGACACGCTGAAAGAGAAACTATATTTTAGACCTCATTTTGTCAATAAGAGGAAATTGGATGTAAACAGAGACCCCAAGCAGCCAGTGCGATTTCGGAGCTTTAAAAAAAAACTAATTCGAAATTTCAATTAGACCTGCAAGAAGATCTGTTGTATTTGTTAAAGGTCACTGTTCATCACTCCTAAATAAATTCAACCGAAGGCTTAGTGATATAACCATGTGTTGTTATTTTATTATGGCCCTGAGAAAAAGCCCACTAACGTTAACAGTCACTGTCTTGTCAACGATTCACCAAGATAATTCTGGGAAATTGTACTTAAATTGGGATTTATTCATATATTTCCACATTCTTTAGAGTTTTCAGTCATTTATCTTGATTTATTTATTTAAATTCAAAAGCAGCCAATTGGAATAGCCGGAAGGGGGGTCTAAGTGCCTGAAGCGAGTTCTCTAGACCTGTCAATCTTGCCCGTGCTATCCAATCAACGAGAGCCGTACACCCGACTTCCTTGCATTTGGGGACAAGACGTGGACGATGTACGCAGCGCAGGGTAAACACTCGTGTGTCCTCGAGCTCTGAGGGAGGGACGGAGCTAACTGTCAGCGAGAGAGAGAGAGAGAGAGAGAGAGAGGGAGGGAGAGTGAGCGAGGGAGAGGAGAGAGAACAAGCGAATGAGAAAGAAGGCATGCAACACTGCTTTGCACTGTAATACTGGATTGTACTTCAACTGGAGCGGTTTGGCAGGTTTAAACACATCAAAACAGAACAAAGAGACAGACTTTACAGCACCATAAAAGAATCTGCAAAAGAAAAGAAATAAAGGGACGGAGCAAGTGAAATCGCTGCGGCTAAATAACAAAAGAATTGAGGAAGAACCACGTTTAATATTTTTCCACTCGGTAACGGAACATACGTTTGGACTTATTATTTTTAAGGGCATATTACAACTTCTTCAAGCGCCAGAAGTTTCTCGCGGGACAAAGTTTTGCAACATCTGTTTTTATTCCTTCATTTGTTTTGTTTTTTCTTTGCTTTCAGACTATTTAAACAAACAAAAAAAATATAGATCGAAGGACTGTTTGACTTCCGAGGGCTTTTCAACGCTGACATAAAAGTGGAATTTATCGTTTCAGTCATTCATATGTTCGAAATATATGAATGCACAAATTATTCAAGAGACGGATTTCGTCCTCTCGCCTACAATATCTTTCTCTTTGCTTTTTGTTGATGGTGTTTGCCAAAACACATACCTGACTTTTAAAGTTTGAATAATTCATGAGATATAATTTGCCTGCATTAAAAAAGTTTCTGCAAAAGGGAGGGGGTGATCAGCAAACATATTCATAAGGTTAGCGGAATGGCCACAGCGGCTTCCAACCCTTATCTACCCAGCAGTAGTATATTATCGTCCGGCTCGATCGTGCACTCGGACTCCGGAGGTGGGATGCAGCAGGGCAGTGCTGCGGTAACCTCAGTGTCCGGTGGGTACAGAGGAGACCCAACGGTTAAAATGGTACAAAGCGATTTCATGCAGGGCGCGATGGCAGCGAGCAACGGGGGACATATGCTGAGCCACGCTCACCAGTGGGTGACGTCCTTGCCTCACGCTGCAGCGGCGGCTGCAGCTGCCGCAGTGGCCGCAGCTGAAGCCGGATCGCCTTGGTCGTCTAGTCCCGTTGGAATGACAGGCAGCCCGCAGCAGCAGCAGGACGTGAAAAATAACTCGGGGAGAGACGATTTGCACTCTGGGACTGCGCTGCATCACAGGCCCCCACATTTAGGTCCCCACCAGACTCACGCGGGTGCCTGGGGTAGCACAACTGCTGCCCACATCCCTTCTCTAACCGGGAGCCAACAGCAGCAGCAGTCCCTCATATACTCGCAGCCTGGAGGCTTCACGGTGAACGGCATGCTCAGTCCGCCGGGTAGCCAGAGCCTAGTACACCCGGGTCTGGTTCGTGGCGACACGCCGGAGCTCGATCACAACAGCCACCACCACCACCATCACCACCAGCATCAACATCACCAGCAAGCACATCACGGAGTGAACAGCCACGACCCGCACTCCGACGAGGACACGCCGACGTCGGACGACTTAGAGCACTTTGCCAAGCAGTTCAAACAGCGCCGGATCAAACTGGGCTTCACGCAAGCGGACGTGGGCTTGGCGTTGGGCACTCTGTACGGGAACGTCTTCTCGCAGACCACAATCTGTCGCTTCGAAGCGCTCCAGCTCAGCTTTAAGAACATGTGCAAGCTGAAGCCGCTGCTTAACAAATGGCTGGAGGAGGCAGACTCCTCCACGGGCAGCCCCACCAGCATCGACAAGATAGCGGCTCAGGGCAGGAAGCGCAAGAAGCGCACCTCCATCGAAGTGAGCGTCAAAGGTGCGTTGGAGAGTCACTTCTTGAAATGTCCCAAGCCTTCGGCCCAAGAGATAACCTCTCTGGCGGACAACCTGCAGCTGGAGAAGGAGGTGGTGAGAGTTTGGTTTTGCAATCGGAGACAGAAAGAGAAAAGGATGACGCCCCCAGGAGTGCCGCAGACGCCGGAGGATGTATATTCTCAGGTCGGCAATGTGAGTGCAGATACACCGCCCCCCTCCATGGACTGCAAACGAATGTTCAGTGAGACATAGAACAGCATACAAGACTAAAAATATTTTATATATGACTAATCTGATAAAACACAGACTATCATCAAGATAGCAAAACATTTTGATACTGTGATTGTGAGGGAATATTGAGACTGCAGATGTGTTATATATTTTTTTCACAAGAAAAAAAAAAATCACCCCTCTTCCTTCCCAACCCTAAACCGCCCGCTAATCTTCTTCCAGGCCCTTAAATGTCTTAACCTAAAAGGTTGTGTCTGCTCTTTCTTTCAGGGACATTTTTTAGTAGATTACTTAAAAGATGCAAGTTTAACTGGGCCGAGCGAACCGGGCGACCAGAGGGTGACAACTACAAGTTCGTTCCACCAGGTAATATTGGCGCATTAACTTCAACTGAAAAAATAACAGAAATTAGCAATGAACAACAAAATCTTTGCCCCCCTACCCTGTTGTACCAATGTCTTGTTTGAGAGGCAAAAGACGCAGGCAATTGTGTGTGTTGTTATGGGACATTAAACCTCAAACAAAGGGATGAAATTCAACTGAAACAATGCGAAGAACAGTGGCATCCACGAAGCTTCCATCCAACTTGGCAGAGAAGACTGCATGGTTTGATATTATCCAAAAATATGGAATGGATTTTTTTTTCTGTCCTTCCAATCCTTACAAAAACAACAAAAGACTGCCCTCAGTTTCTGATCTCCAAGATCACATCTTTTGAATTTTTTTTCTTTTTTAATGTAAAGAACTGAATCTTACGTGGATTTTTGAGGACAAATTTAAATCAAAGATGACTTTTGAAAAGACTGAATATTCCGCAGCTGCACCTCTTTGAAAATCTTCTGTGCGAACATCCGTTGCCAAGTGGGCCAGAGCTGGTGCTGTGGATGTTTTCATGTGCTGCCATTTCCAAGCAGTATTCTTTGGTAGGTTTTAATAAACAAGACTATGTAAAGCCGGCAATATAGATTCATTAGATCAGATGCTGATCGGAATTATTTACTTAATATTTTTCATTAAAATGCTTTGTTTTAATATTTTATTCGGGATACATACGAACTATTCCAAACAGTTATTATTTATTTCCCCCAGACTTGTGTAAAATGTTTTTTCCCTGTTTTCGTTGTTGACCTTATTTGTTTTGTTTAATTTTGTATTCTCATTTTTAAAAGAGCACAAATCTACACGAGCTGACTTTGACAGTAGGTAATAAGGGTATATTTTGATGTGATGATTTGATTGTAATTTAATTTCAGTAGTGATTCCGTAAGAGATGATCGAGAACAATAAATTTGTTAGAATGAAACAAAATTGTGTGTTGTGCCTAAGATCGTAGCTGTTTTTAATTTGTTAGGATGCCCTTTGAGCAATATTTAGCCAAATGCATTTTAAAATGATGACTGCTGAATATTTATAGCCTTATGTTATGACACGCAGAATAGAGATAACACTCGAAATCCAAACCTTTCTATTATTATGCCAACAATATAGAAATGATTAAAAATACAGCCGTCATATAAACGTTTCACACAATGAATTTTTCTAAAATAAATAAATAAGTAAAAATAGATCAGTGTTACGTGGCAATCGTTTAGGCCTCAACAGAAAGCACTCACGCGAGTTTTGCATTTCTAGAACTTCCAGGATTTCCATTAAGCTAACTCACCTCTTTGACAAAGCAGCAAACGTGTCACCGCTGTAAATTACTTCAGCGTAAAACCATTTTGCTAGCAGGATGAAATGAGTCTTTGTGACAAGTAATAGAGATAGCAACGTTCAGTAAATCTCACGAGAGAAAGCACAGAAAAGTTGATCGCTTGTGGAGGTGGAGTGTTTACAGTGTCACGCGCTTTTGTGTAGTGTAGGCTACCTGTGTTATAGCGTTCACGCCAACTGTCAGATCCATATGCATTCTATCAACCCGACCATCATGTTTTTTTTTTTGTTTTGTTTTGTTGTTTTTTTTCTTATTAATTTTTAATCAGTGTCTGGTCTGCCTTTTTCAAACATGTTATATCTATCTATTTATCTATCATCTAAAATATTGCTAAATCATCACTTTTTAAATAAGTACTCGTACATAACCTTGGAAACTAAAACACGTGTTTACAGACATTTTGAATAAGCATGCTTTTTATTGCATTTGGCATTCGATCAGTCCAGGTGTTTGGCAATAGCAAAATATTATAACTAGCATATAGTTTATATTTTTCTCAACAAACAGAATTTCTCAATTTTCTGTGATGACCTAAATATGGAATTATTTTTATTACTAAATTTAATATTTTATTAATTTGTTTTAGATAAATACACATCTTATGCCAATTTTTTGTTTTGCCTCTTAAAATAAACCAGATTACTTTATCTCACTGAGGATTGCCAATGCCCTCAAGACTAAACAGGCCTGTATATAATTCGTACTGTAAACTTTAGACGGTTTAAACATGTCATAAAATTATTTTATGTTTTATTCCTAGCATTATTCATGTAAGCTTAATTATATTGGGGATGAAATTATTCTGAGCTAGGCCTCATAAATAAAACGGACGAAGTGCTTTGTAAGCGGGCGAAAACGACAGTGTGATCGCTTCAACTTTTTCTTGGGATGACTATTCAGCAAAACACGCAATTCCCTCTCACTACGATTTAAATTTCGCGGATGAATTCCCATACACTAGTTGCTTAGCAACTAAATTCAATCAATGTTATAGAAGTATGCATCCCTTCTCTTTGTCCCCAATAATAAGAGTGCCCAATAATAAGACATTCAGAATGATTTTGTGCGACCCGAGTTAAAGAAATGCTGTCATTGAGAAGTAGGCTAAATTAATTCATAACTAAAATGTAAAACATTTTGAGAGGGGAAATCAGTTAATGTGAGATGTTTCAGCTAATGGGTATGATTGCTTCACGAACATATCGCGTTGTTTACTAGTATCATTTATTTTAAAACATTTAGGTTTAGAGAGAAAAATGTCCGGACAAAAGTCTTCAGCATAATTGTTTCTTTCGGGAATTAGATAAAATATGTAAATATATAAAAATAGTATTGTAATTTACTGATTTACTCACATTTAGCTTTCTGTAGTTTGCAAGGAGGCCTGGAATATGTTAAGCAAGCTCATGCCAAACTGCACTAAACTCCATAGTACTGTCACATGACTTTCGACCCACGTGCTCAGATGTATCCACTGCTGATAAAATATAGCGAAGAACTACTACGATTAGAAAAAATCCGAATTTCTTTCTTTCTGTGTTTTCTCCTTTCTTTCTATAAATTCTTTTTTTTTTAACTCAGTGTGCGGACCAAAAAAAAAAAATGCTAAACTGTACGTATTTTTATAAGCAGCTAGAATTATTATTAGCGTTTTCTAAGTATGATAGTCATTCATAAATAGTCCAGCACTTGCATTATATTCATAATTTCCCTACCACCACGTTTTCGCCCAAATTAAATTTATTTTATTCATTCCATTTATGCTTTCTTGCCTAACCGTCCTATTAAATAAACTTACAATTATGTCACGGTCAAATAATCTAGCAAACAGAGTGTTAACACTAAACCTGAAGTCTATAACTCTAATATGTGTATAGGCTATTTGTAACAATAATATAGCTTAACGTTACACCGGTACTTTTGGAAAGACGTTTCAACTTGACCAGTTGTCAAGGAATAACATAATAACAATAATAGCCTAATAATAATAATAATACAGATTAAATGACATCGCGCTGGGAATTCAGCTATCATGAAATGCATTTGATATGGGCCTTCTTAAATTTCCTAAATAGTATTAATAAGTTTGCTAATTTAAGGCCAAAATTACTTGTAACGAGATTTTTAACCAGTAATTTTCAACAGGATATCCGACTAGGACACCCACTAATTTAGGGTATCTATGTGCTATAAGCAATTTTTTATGTGCAACGAAATTCTACTTTGAACATCGCATTTAATGTCACAATAACTAACAAGATAGTTTATTCTGAATGAATAATGTGGTCTCTTAACTAAACAAACGAACTCAAACTCTTGTTTTGATCAGTGTCAAAAAAGGTAGGCTAGTGTTAATGTAATCGACGAGGTTTCCACACTTGATTGTTTACAACCTATATTTAGACGAACAGAAATAGGCCAGGCTCTTCACGATTTTTTCTTTCTGTTTCTTTCTTTTTTCTTTTTTTTAGCTTAGATGTTTCTTTTTGTCTCTTAACTCCTCGTGCTGTGCACATACATAATGCTCTTACATGGGACATTTCTCAGTAGGGAGACGTCCTCCAGACCGCCTTTATAATCCATGTTCTATTGTTATTATGTTGGTAATAAGAAGTAAATAGAAATGGTTCTAACCTTCAACACATTTGTATTGTTTTAACACAAAATATCTGCATTTTGGTATTCTTGGCAGAATGCTTGTTTTTTATATACGTCATTCGTCACAGTTTATTTATAAAAAAGGTTGTGTCAAATTATAAAATAATTAGGCTATTTGACTATTTGAAATATTTTACTCCTTATATAGAGCTATGTGAATAAGCCTTTAAATATATACATTTAGTTATTAAAAAGTTTTTGATTCTCAAAATAGTCGACCACTTAATTCGAGGAAAAGTTAGTAACGCGCACGTGGTGTTTTATCAGATATATGAATTCTGTATAATGCATTTCTGGTTGTTGTAATTTACATATATACATTTTTCATAGTCAGTAAACATATATTAAATAAATCAGTTACATAAATATTTAATTTAATATGAAAAACAAATAATAATAATCATCATCATCATACTAATAAGCCACCTTATTATTAAGTGATAAAAGTATAATCTTTGCGGTAGATCTATTTGTTTAAACTATTCGAGTTAATTCATCAAAAATCAAAAACAGATTCCAGAGCACACAGACTCTGCCACTGTACATGCTGTACATAGACTTCAGCTGCCGCAGCGTGTCATAAGTAAGGGCCCTCAGAACTCCATGGAAGTCCCCAGTTGTGCTGTCTGGAGGACCAGCCACTCCCAGTCACTTTCTCCCTCTGGAGACACACTGTAAACGCCGTTCATGTTCAGCGGGCGCAGGTGCTACTCCCCTCTGTAAACCAGAGATTACATTTCCATCACATGCCTCCTGAAGTCATGTGAAACAATAACCACACACATTTACGCAATTCTCAAAGCCACACTACAGGTCACGTATGTGGTGTCTTTATTGTTAAGTCACAGCACTATTACCACAATATTAGATTAACTTAATTTTATTATCCTGTATTTTTTATATTGTTGTTTATCTTTTAGATCAGTTTAGTATTATTAAGCAGCAGCCTATATGTTTTCCTCTTCGTTGTACGATTTGCATTACTGCATGGTGTCTCATTGAGATCCCAGCCTCTTTAGACAGAGACTTAGCTGCTGTCATTTGGGTCCCTGGTGGTGTCTAATGAGTTCTTATGTGCTGAGTGCGACTACCGTAAAGGAGTGTATAGTTTTATACCTCAAACAATTAAGTAAATAAATACGTTTATACAGAACTAACACGGCAACATTCAAATTTTGTAGTAAGACTGGACCATTCGGACCATTGGTGAAACTGATCGCTCCGGATCATATGCCCAGACGGTATGCAGTGCGCGCTGGGCACCGCGTGCCCTCCGCCGCTCTTGAGCGCGAGAATAGAACTTAATGAAATATGTATGCAGAGTGACGTGACGTGTGGGGTTTCCTTTCTATAGAATGAGAAGTTCAAGTCTCTGTGCTTTGAGGAACAGACAAGGAGACGGACAGGTGAGGGAAAGGGCCACTGAACTAGGGTTGAGTGTATTTTAATTACTTAAAATAACCTTAAACCACTTCATAATCTTTTTGGTGGCATACAAAATGATAAAACTAGAAGTCATACATTAAGAATATATAGAGATGACAAAAAGAGTCTTTATTGTAACCTGTTTGCTTGTTTTAAGTCCCATTTTTACGATGTAGCATATACATGTAGGCTAATATATTTATAAAGATATCTAGTTTGTTGCTTTGTGAACTAAATTTAATATACTTAGTACATGCAATTTAATTTAATTAGCAGTTGGCCACCAAGTGTTTCCTTGACAGTAAATTAATCTTACAATTAGGCTACCTATAATTATTTGTAAGCTACCAATTTTTATTTACTTATTTTTTTTAAGTAAAATATTTTTATTCAAAAGTAGTAAAAGTACAAGTTGTATATTTGTAGCAGAAGCAATGATAAAATAATGTACGTCATTCAATGTTATGTTAACTTCTTATACAAAGCACAATCCCTTTTTTTGTCCGTCCCGTGATTTAGGCCTGCTTATAGGCTATTAATAGCCCACATTTGAGCCAAAATAGTCAAAGAAAAATGTCTATTGTGTCGGGAAAAGATTTTTGTGGATCGAGTATTAAGTCGAAGGAATTCCCGTCTTTTTCAAGTCAGTGCATCCTTCTTAGCTCTAAACAACACACAGCTCTACAGTCTTCTACGCAACTGGAGCGAGTACTTCCATGGCCCAACAGCGCCATCTGCCGCTTAGCACGGAGGCGTTGTATCACTGTTATTCACAAAGATGAATCCACATTTTCCACATGTAGCCTAAATTATACATAAGGATTTATATACTGCTTTTGTTAGTAAAATTGCATTTATTTGATTAAGCTGATAATATAGATAATGGATACATTTTCATATTAGGCCTAATATGTTGTCATGTTCCCCCAAAGTTTTTAAAGTTCAATTTACTGCAAGTTCAATACTTAACATAAAGTTGCCACCAAATAATTTGTAGGCTACTACAATTTTTTACGGTCTAAATCAAAGTCAAGAGACCAATACTTTTTTATTCGATCATCTGGTAACCTATCGAAGATTCAATTGATCACGACTGGTTTACTGAAACAGGACGTTAGTAAGCTTAAATGGTCTTTAATTTGTAATGCACTTTTCCTAAAATTACAGTTATTTTAGTAGTTCGTAAATTAAACACTTATAAGTCTATTAGGTGCTCTTTCCGCTTGCCTTCATAGTTTATCAGAGATTATATATATGTGTGTGTGTGTGTGTGTGTGTGTGTGTGTGAAATATAGTGCATTCATGTTAATCCATTTGTATTTTACAAAGCCTCTGAACATTTTAACAGTGAATGAATGAATGAAGTAAATACAAAATCACCTTTAGAAACCTGCATGCCATGTGACATATTATGGTTGCATAACTTCAGACAAGCCTACTTTGAAAACATCTTACTAACTGCAATGGAGGGATAATATTTTCTTAATAATATTGTATTGATGGAGATGCAAGCTTTTTACTCAAAATCATGGTCAGAACAGGCAGGGTCAAAAACCATGGCAAACAGGTATGTCAGAGGTAGAGCACAAGGAAAGTCCAGTAGGCTAGCGGGGTCAATCGAGTGGCAAACAATGTCCAAAATGGGCATTTTGGACATAAGAATGCGAAGGTCAGTACACAGTCAAAACCAACACAGTCTCACGAGCAATTCGTGCATATTCGTACGAGGTGCCAAATTTGTGCCAATTCGTATTAATTTGTACGACCTCACTCGTACGATTTCGTACAATTTGTCTAAAACCACGTGATGGGTAGGTTTAGGGGCGGGGTTATGTT
>JAUCMS010000105.1:5829008-5840335 GCA_032357445.1 Enteromius radiatus
AAATACGTACGATTTAGAGTAAATCGTATGAATTCGTACGAGTGAGGTCGTACAAATTCGTACGAATTAGCCACCTCATAAAATATGTACGAATTGCCGTGAGATCAGGTTGGTCAAAACACAGGGAAAACAAGACAGAACAAGATCTTGGGTAAACACTTTGTAGAAGATAAACACACAGTACACAGCAGTTAGGCTAATGCACACAAACTGTTTTTAAAGTGGAGACAAGAGGGTTAACGAGGGGGTGGAGCTGATCAATCGCCATGGAAATAAACAAGGGGGCAGAGACTGAACAGGGGAACACTGAAACACTGGGGAACAGACTTCATAATAAGAGTCTTTAGAGTACAATGCAGAAACACAGACAGGGTTAAAACACAAAAAGTTTGTGGTCCACCAGAGGGCACTCTAGCTGGTGATCGTAACCCCCTAAGGAGCGGCTTCCAGACGCTCAAAATACAGTCCAGAAGGGAAGTGGAACCGGACCTGAAGCATAGATTCTTGGATTGGATCTGGCTCCGGATTGGGCTCAGAGGATTCTTGGACTGGATCTGGCTCTGGAGCACAGTGTGCGGCCCACACACTGAGAAGAGCCGCCACCACCATGATAGGTAGCACAAAGGATAGAGGGACAGTCTCTAATATGGCCTGTGCAGTAACCCTGGAGTTGCCTGCTCCACACACCGACATTAGCAGTGGGTCCTCCGAACTGGACACCAGCCTCCTACGTCATTGGGTAGCCCAGGTGTCTTTGTTTGCAACATCTTCAATGCTCAGGAACAAGGAGACATCCGAGGTTGAAGACTGTGGCTTGATTTCCGTGAAGGCTCTGTTGTGATGGCCATCTTGTGCTGCGACTCTGGGTTGGTGGCCATCTTGAGCTGGAGTTATCTTCATCTTGGGCTATGGCTCTGGAGTGATGGTCATCTTAGACTGTGGCTCTGGAGTGATGGCCATCTAGGGCTGTGGCTCTGGAGTGGCAGCTGTCTTGTGCAGCGGCTGAGGCTCTGGCTTGGTGGCCATCTTGTGCAAATCTCTGAAAAGTTTACTTAAGTTATGGTGGTCTGTTGTGGGTTGACTTGGTTTCTGATCCTCAACGGTGGCTTGGCTTGATGTGTGACGATCGACAATAGCTTGACTGAACTCATTAACGGCAGTGGTGTCATAACAGGGCGCTGTGGTGTCCACCATCCTGTTCCTGTACTCTGGGGCATAGACCAACTCCGTATTAAAGCTCAGGGGTTGATTAATGCTGTCACAAAATATCTCAATCAGGACAATGTCTGGGAAATCTGAATTATAAACAATGACTAGGAAGTCTTGAATATGACTTTCCAGTGATCGTGTGCCATGTTTCAGGGCGAATAAGTTGCTGATAGTATCCGTGCCTGGCCAGTGTTCTTCACAAAAGCTGCTGGATCCTGGTTTGGCTGAGTATTCTGTAATGATGGAGACGGGGGCATGCAGATCTGGTGGAGCTTGAGGGCACTCTGGCTGGTGATCATAACAAATATTAATTTCATGCAACATTTTGTAGACTAGCATAAATAATTAATTATTCATTTAACTTTTAGAGTCTTCTTAACAAGATGGGGTAACACTTTATTTTAAGTTACGTGTACTTGCTATTATAATAACAATAAATTATATGCAAGTAATCCTAAGCCAAACTGTAAAAAGGACCTTAAAATCTAACCATGACAATGTGCAATGTCTCCCACATCACCTTGACAGAACATAATCTTGTAATTTTAAGCTATTGGTGGATGCAGATATTCAGAGAACTGTACATTCGTATATAACATAAATTGTAGCTTATTGTATATGTATCCTATAAAATTTTGATCTAAACTATTATTTCTTAAAACATATAAAACAGCTGTGAGATATACAAACATGGTAAAATAATAATAATGTAAATTTTGGTGAGAAATCTTTGATAAGGTTAGTTATAATGTATTTTGATTATCTACCTATAAATGCATAATACTGACATTTAACTAATATTCACCTTGAAATGGGTGAGCATATTTCCACAAGCATTAGCATTATCATCATTTTATACTTGTAATTAAAAACATTTTTACAACATTCTCCAATCAATCGTTATAATTATGGCCGTTATTAGTATAAATTATTTGCTTGCAAAATGCACAAAAATTGCTTGCTTTTTAACAAGTTTTGCAAGAACCCTCATCCAAGCCATGAGATTTGTTCTGTCCAAAATACAGAGAGTAATTTCCTAATATTAACAATATGAGGCCTTACGGGAAATGTTGTTAGTTTATTGCAGTTTTCAGTGGTAAAGTGCTTTTCAATTACACAATGTAACTTTGTATTTGTTCCCAAATCTCTCCGGTTTTGAGGATCTCTGTGCTTCGCAGCCCCCTCCCAGCCTGAACATAATTGGAGTTCTATTAATCACTCAAATCCATGGCTTCAACATGCCGTCTGATCCCAAATGTTAAGTTGCCATGCTCTTGTTTGAGAGGAATAAATTTAGCCTGGATCAGGATGGATGGTGGTGGAGATGTTGGGGGGATCGATGGTCCTCAGGGGTCTGGTGACATCTCCAGCCACACGCCTGCTTTTGCGTCATGGCGTTCCGCCAACTGAGGTCAGCTATCCCAGCAGGCCATTCTCTTCAGCAGCAGTTACCAAGGTGACAGCATGTCAGAGCTTTGGCTGCTTGGAGCGGGCTTGTAGAGAGCTGATGCATCACCTCCTTGATGGATTTGCCAATAGTGCTTAGACCAGGAGGAGCAGCAGCCCGCATGACACGCACTGTCCCAACACACACATGCAAGTGCCATCCCATCCAGAGATCACCCCTTGGTTCGAATAAGCACGTGTTTTCCTATACATTCACTGATTAAGCAAAGTATCAGTGGCTCTTGGACAAGAAGGAAAATTAAATTACAGTATCTTCAGAGGCCCCAGGAGGGGGACAGCGGAGCTGTAAGAGGGGCTGTTGGGTTCAATGTCTCATTAACCAGGTAGGGATTTAGAGCATAGAGCATCTGAGCCGTCTTTAGCTCGGAGAGTTGCAAAGTAACCATTTATAGGTTTCAGGGTTTAATAGATTACTAATAATTGGACCCACATATCCTAGGTTAGGTATTACTGCCTGAAGCCAATAAATAGATCACTGTGAATGGATGCCACAGCTTTTTTGCACCACTGGAAAATCTTTTTCCTAGATAGGAAAAGTAAGCGTGAGAGAGTAAGTGAGTGAGTGAAAGTTGGTTTGCATACAAGTGCAGCAGGTTCACTGGGTTTTCAACAATAAGACAGAAGATGCTATAATTGACCACTTCAATCTCAGGACAAACCAGTCTTGTTGTGAAAGAAAGTTGTCCATAGCCTAAATGGCTTCTGTAACTCTTTTGAGAAGGGGAGATGAGGATAAAAGGCTCAAAGGTGCTCTACAGCAGCCCTCATTAGGACAACTCCAGGTGTGGGAGAGTTAACACCTGGTCACTCATTCACCAACCCCGGGCGGCAGAGATTCAACTAATCAGATCACTGTTAGGCAGACGGATGGCGTAAACTCACTCAGCGAGGTTTTGATACGAGAGTGATTAACCTTAAACATCAAAGGTGACCCGACAGAAGCACAGGCAGACGAAGAGAAGAAATGCAGAAAACTTAGTTAGACATCTGTAGTGCACCCGCAAGCGTTGTATGTGCAGATTCTCAAATCATTAAAGGCTTTACTCCCAGAAATAATAGTAATTAATTGGTGTAATACACAAAGGACATAATTATCCTTTTTTTTTGTACTGGCACATATTTAATTACCCGTAATTGTTCCCCAAGCCTCGTTCAAAAGGGGTGTAAGCTAGACAATCATAATGCATTATGCTCTAATCCTATATTTGTTATTGCAAAGAGGATATCACGATATCAAAGAATACATATATACAGAGACTACTTATGCTTGAACAAAAACATCTCAGAACTCGTTCTCAGGTCAGGTTTACATCATCAGTAGACTGTCTTACGTGAAGAGCATTATATATGTTAATAACTGCCAGATTTATCCCTTTTCTCTCACAGACCAAAGAACAAAACTACTGATTAACGCAAATTCTTGTGAAGTGTGAAGAGTGTTGGGAGCTAAATTTGCCCCCTGTGCCGAGGGCTGAGGGCAACCGGGCGGCTCCTTGAACACGAGATGGAGTTTAATAAGTAAACAGAACAGCGAGAGGACAGAGACTCTGATCATGGGCCCGTTCGCCCACCCCGGCCCCCTGCAAGCCAGGCGAGCTGATTAGCTCTGCCGATTGTACCTAGTAATTGCAGTGCCATGACCCCCTCCAGGCAAATATTAGATTTTAGTGGTTTAACCTTTGCAGTCTACAGTGGGTTTAAATTGCCTGTGCAGATGTTGGGGAGCCCAGCGGTAGCCAGAGAGCCGGTGTCCTCTCATCAGCAGAGGGAGATGTCTCAAGACTCCCGGTCCTTATTATCCTTGTCTCATTTAGAGCAACTCTTTATGTCTGATTGGTAGCACAGAGACTTTCACCGATATCATCGCCGGAATCAACTTTGTTGTTTAAAGTGTTTATAATTGTGTACGCAAATGCTGCTGTGCACAAGAGATTAAAAGACGGATTGCAAACAACTCGAAAAGATCCCCAAAATGAATATGTTGGTTCAAAGAGGGATATTATCCTGGGAATGTAGTTAAAGGTAGCAGGATGAGAGGGTGCCCCTTGCAGGGCAAGTCCATTAGCAGGAAATGTTCATGAGATGAAGCGGTAGGAAGTTTTTCTAAGGTCAGTCTCAGCTACTCCGAAGGGTCGAATTACTCTCGTCCTGTCATGGGGTCTTGAACCTCTTCCTCCCAAGCGACCGGCAGCTGCATCCCACGGCCTCTTTCACCGCACTGCGTAGTAATGGCTTCCTTCCTGTAGTCGCCACCGGGACCCTACCTCAGACGCTTACCTGGGGAAAAAAATACAGACGCAAGATGTAGGAGGGGTGGGGTGGGGGAAGACACTGGTCTTTTCATCCATGGGAAGTAGGGAAGGAACCCTTCAACTTGTCTCAGACTGGAAACCCAATACAGCCATTCCAACTGGTTTGTGTGTGTTTGGGGCGGGGGGGCTGAATGGGCCTACAAAGTGGTTCCATCTGAGAATGAAAGACACTCACACGGGATACAGCCTACACACACAACGCAAAGTGTTCTGATCTATCATCACCACCCGTGTAACAAATATCGCACCGATGAACCAAGGTGTACAACATGAGATGAACAAGATACATTGAGAAAAACTGCGCAATTGCTGGCTGTAGCTCCATGACCACATAAGCTTGCAAAGGAGGCATTAGCAGAGCTGGCAAAGGCAAAGCACTTCACTGATCTAAATCGCCCCATTCTTCCTTATCAGCAGTGTGTGGGGAGCAATACTCAGGTAGCCCCCCACAGGCCCATCGCTAAAAGCCCTAATATCTGTGGACGTCCGTGGCCACGGCCCAATCTGCTGCGGCGGTCGATTTGTTTCACGCACTGCCAGAAGTGCTTTGTAATTAGGCTGATATTGATGAGGCCTGATTCCAGCAGGTAATCACTGGCAGTTCAGCTTCTCTCCGCTCCTCAGCAAAACGTCTCTATTTATTACCGAGCTTTTGCTATCAATTAAAGGCCACTCCACGCACGGCTCTCTGATAATCAGTGGGATGATTTCCGTGGCTGTCGGAGGGCAGATATGAAATCTGGATAGGCATTCTCCATGGATGCCTCGGGAGAATTACGTTCTAACAATACTGGTGGATTCGGCATTAGAAAGGCCTGGCTTGAAGGACTGTTCATTAAAAGTCTATTTCCTAAATAAGCCCATTCTGGAAAAACAATGTAAATAAACCCGAGTTCCGCTTTGGTTTCTCGCTTTCGCTCCTGCATACTTATTATTTAGGTTTAGTTGATTGTGTGCGCTTACATGTGTGTGCATCGCGTCCCTGGGCCGTGCATGTTCTGTGTGGATTAAGGCTCTCTTGGATTCTGTCTGTGTCTCTGAGGAAAGGACACCATTTGGGCCCCACTCGTATCCTCCGGCTGCCTTTTCCAATCACTGCCTCTCTACCTCTTCTTTCTCCCTACAGATAAGCAGCCAATCAGTGCAGGTGCTAGTTCATCCAGGGTAGGGGCACGGGGCGGGTTCCACGGCCCCGGGGCATGAAAGGAGCACTGGCACCCATGACAAAGACACACACTCAGACACTCACACATTTGCACCCCAACGCAAGTGTGTGTTCAAGGGGGAAAAGAGAAATCTGTTGTTTTTCTTTCGCTCTTTCACCACCCTCACTCCCCTCCAGCTGTTATGTCTTAGTATCGATCAATGGTGCTCTCTGCATCGGCAAACTATTCATATTTGATTCATTATTGTAATATGGGCCTAAATTGCGGTTTACGCTCTGTTATAAGCTAACGAGTTATGAGTACGACTGAACTTGTATGCTAGACGGTTAAATAATAGCCATTGCTATTGAAATAGCCACTTTGCATCACATTATGCAAACTCGTAAGAATGCATTTGTAGTGTTTGTCGCATACACAATATTTCCTTTTCGTTTCAAAAATCTCTGGACAGTTGCCATTTACTTTGGCACTGGCCCCGAGTAAACAAAATCATTAGACCACGTCTTAACAGAAAGCATGTGCTGTTTGTAACCACTAAGATGTTTTCACATAAATCCCTCGTGAATGGAATGAGAGATACAGCGTGCAAAATACCAGAGGAAAAGCAGTTTTAAGCAGACTGCCCCTATGGCTGATTGTGTCAGCCACAATGGACGCTGTAAGCAGTGTGAAAGCTTTAAGGTGAAAACGACACACGCTGTGAGATGTGCTTATCCCATCACAAGCCAGTAAGGATATTAGGAAAAGCATGATGGAAATTATGACTGGAATAAGCTTGCATCTTACCACTAAAGCTTAAAGAATCCAGGCCCAGCTCTCTCTATCCATTCCCCCTTCCTTTTTCTTGCCCTCTCGTGCCATGCCACTTCTAACCCATTTTTCCCCTGCAGTGTAAATCTGTATTTCTCAAAAAGACACAATTTCCACATTTCAGACTGTGGAATTTGCAATTCCCTTCTCGTTCTCTAAAACCACACAGCTCTTTCAAGGAACTTACTTTCTGGACTACAGCCACTTTCCAAAATTCCAGGAAAGGAGGAGAACATTTATTAAACTTTTGAAAAGACAACAAAACCATCTACCAGTTGTGAAATAACAACGCCTTGCTTTACAGTTAAGGATGATAAAGCAGTCACACTTTGTTGGTTTTGCGATAATTTTGACATGTTCCAGGTTCAATAGAAGCTAAGCTCATTCAACACCATTAGTGGCACAATTGCACAAAAACAAAAAGGATTTCAACTTCACATCTTTTGAGGATACTACAGACAAAACACTGTTTTTTCATGCATCTTTCAATTATGATATTCTGGGCTTTTTGGCATTTCATGAAGTACTTTTTTTCAGACTAATGGAAAGAAAACATCCAAAATGCACTTTATGTGTTTCTTATCAGCTCGTGTCTGTAGAATTCAATTACAATACATATCTTCAAAGACCATTTTCTCAAAATGAGATTTTTCTCCTCCTGCACTGAGCCAAACATCTACACTTCAGCAGCACTTACACACATCAACCACATTTCTTTTTACAGAGGTTTTTTTTCCCACATATCTGTTAAATGATTTTACTGTATACAATATTTTATTCCTGAAATAATTTTAGAAAATGCAATTTTTTTATTATATAAAATTGAAATTAAATTTATGGAGTGATAAAAAGCAAGCTACAAAATTCCCTCTGTACATTAGACTCTAACATGTCAACAAAATGAAGTATACATATGAAATGTATGCGAAGTATTGTATATGTAATTAGATTTGTTTAGCATATTTAAACAAAATTTCAGAAAACTTGCAATACGTAACATTCTTGATATAATGTAATAAACTGTATGGTGATTTCTATTATTTATTTATTTTTACTGTATTCACCTGGGGTGCTTTGGCTTAAAAGCAGAAAGCTTATAATTTTGTAATTGTACTTGTATTATTATTATTATTATGTTTAAACTTTATTATATTATTTTCTATATTGTCTGTTATATTGTTGTTGCAATTAAAATGTGAATGTAACTTTAAACAGAACAGGCTAGTTAGGCCTTTTTTGTGCTAACCATTATACCATGAGTTCTCTACATTGATCTGAGTTGTACTGAATGTGGATTATTCCTTTTATTTACAATTTATGAAACTGATATTAGAAGTAATTTAGACATGTAAAAATCATCTAAATAGAGAGAGTGTTAAAGGTGTTTACATCTTAAAAACCAAAATTAAATTTAATAGAATTCTTCAACCTTATGCTGTTCAGCTTTGTGACATTTGACATTTTTCATATTTGCGAGGGTGGCTTACAGAAACACCTCCAGCAAGCATGTTAGCCTTGAGTTAGCTGAGTTAGGTCAGAACTAGCATGTGATTAATGTGAAGCTCACTAACCCCCATGGTGAATTGGAGACCAGGGGTCGAGTCTATTTTTCTTTGTGAACGCTTGTGGCTAAACCTGAGCACAAACGTTGTTCATCATTGCGCCACATTAGCTCGCCAGAGCATTGACTGGCACAAACCAGAAGCGTGTGCCCCTTCACTTTGATTAATGTTCACAAACACTCACTCCAACTCTCATCATGAGTGAAGACCTGGCATCAATTAGGAGCGGTGCACATACATATAACCCCTGGAATAAATGTTGGCCTGTGGCTCTGAACTCTTCATCTGATGTGTTCATACATAGTGAGATGGATTTTTTTTTTTTTTTTTTAAATTAGGCCTAATTAAAGTTGCTCACACCACATCTGCCAAGAACATTATTATATTACATTTAGGAACAGGTATATTTTCAAATTCTGGATATATTTAAATTATTCTACTTAATGGAAAGACCACCATTATACAGCAAGCAAACTTTGGGCCTATGTGTTAAAGAAAGAAAACAGAGAGACTAATTAGTTATTTCTTTTTCCTTTTTCTTTTTATGAGCTTAATCTCAATTGTCTATGTGCTAAAAAGTTCCTCAGTTCAATTCGACAGATTTAATTACACAAATAAATGTGTGTACTGTTTTAAATTAAATTAATATGATTTTTAAAGAATATAAACAAACAAATAATTTCTGCTAGAAACATCAATCTCAAACAAATAAATAAATCAATTAATTAACTACATTAATAAAAGAAATAAAAACACTCTTATTAGAGATTCCAAAAATATAACCTAAATTTGTAAATCTTCAACTGTATTACCTACAACTTTAAAAAGAAAGGTTAATTTAATAACTTTCTAATCTAACAAAAGGTTATGTCTTCTAAATCATTTTAAAGTATCTGAAAACAGATTACCGTGTACCTGGATAAATATTTTATAATCAAATGTTGTATTTCATTTTTCATCTTAATATCCTACTATAGTACTTTTCTTCCTTTCCTTTTTTCGTTTAAATAATGCTCAAAACAACATAGGCTAAAGAAAATAACACATAGCCCAATTAATGATAAACAATGTGGAGTTTTGCGTATCACTACACTGTGCCAAAGGTATTTTTGTGAGTGATGAACGATCTCGCCTGCTTCCAGGATGTGATGTAGTTTGTACTTCCTGTACAGGCGCGAGCCGTCGAGCAAACATGGCTGCCTCCAGCTGCAGAGGCGTGAGGTCGATTTTATGGAAGTATGGGAGCTGCGGGAAGAATTTCTATGTGTCCCGATCAAAGACGGTTCCGCAGGTGAAATGCGTTCGTATTTTTGCTCCGGAACAGGGCTGTTTTTGCGTCTAGTCGGTCGGGATTGGTTCTGATGCTGCTGACAGTATCATCATGTCCTTGTAACAGTACAGTGCTTTTGGAGTCTGTATAAAGCGTGTAGATTGAAAAGATGGAATGCTGTCTTTCCGTTTCATTGCAATACATGTTTAATATCCTGTAGTGTTTGATTTTATTTTGTATTTTATGCAAGACAATATGGATTGGCATGACGTCCTTTGCCCAAGCCAGCTAACGTTAATAGATAATACAGATGCAGTTTTAAATAAGAAATTAAAACAATACCATAATAATGTAGACTGGCTTATTTGTATTTATAATAATATTGTTCATAATAAATAAAACCTTTAAGATTTTTTTCCTAGTTCCTACTTATTATTGATGTTTCATTATTTCACGAGCTTGATCACTGCTGCTTTTAACTTTGTTCTTTGTAGCAATTGACTGAATTTGGTTATTTTTTTCTTTATTCCAGCTGCCAGTCAGACAAATTTGTGTGTCATCCTCTTTATGGAAGAAGAACTTGGCAGCAGCAGGCCCTCAGAAATTCACACAGGAGTTTATCGACAAACAGGTGGAGCAATTTGAAATTGGCAAGCGACATTTGGCAAACATGATGGGGGAAGACCCAGAGACATTCACACAAGATGATATTGATGTGAGTTACTATTCTTTTTTTAATTCCATGTTTAGTCTATTTCTATCAATCCTGTTATTTTATATACATATTTATGGCCATATTTTATTTTACAATAACCATCATATTATCTTTTATCTTAAACAAATATATGTAATAACAGCATTGATACAGCATCTGAATATTTTACTTATTATTATTATTACACATACACACACACGTTGGTTTTTATGTTTTATGGAGACTCTCCATAAGTATAATGTTTTTTGTACTGTACAAACTGTATTGTTTATCACCTTACACCAACTCTAAACTTTCTGCATCTTTAGATGCACAAACACTGGTGTAGGATTTTTAAGCCTTTTGAGTTATGGGGACACCAAAAGTGTCCTTATAAATTACCTTCACATTGTAATACCTACTGTATAATATCATAATAATAGAAATTTGTGTTCTTATAAACCTGAGAATGGACAAAGTATACCACCTTCTGCTTCAGCTGCTAAACTGATCATTTGTTCAAACTATCATTTGTTCATAGTCAAAAAGATGTTTTACAATATATAGGTTATTCCTTTGTTGGTATTTATAAGTATTGTGCATCTATGACAGGTGTTAGAATTATGTCATTTTACAGCAGCCTAGAAAATTAGATATCTTGATTTTTAGAATTTGATATATCTAGAGTAGGGTTGTAACGGTATGAGATTCTCACGGTATGATAATCGTCTCAGAAAATATCACGGTTTCACCGTATACCGTATCAAACTATCATTAATATTATAATCTTCAGCTACAATGACCCTTAAATGAATAAAATGAGATATGGTTTTTGGT
>JAUCMS010000105.1:5851934-5864932 GCA_032357445.1 Enteromius radiatus
CCAAAGTATACACACACACACACACACACACATATATATATATATATATATACATATATATGCATATATATATATGTGTGTGTGTGTGTGTGTGTGTTCTCTATTCTTTTTCGATATTTTTTTATATTCTATCTACTTATTTTATTTTTATTATATAAAAATGTATTGGTCCAATCAAATGAGCAGGATGTATGTTATTATTTTACTAATTAGTTGTAATTATTTTGCCATAGTTCATTCAGAAATAAACTGTTTGAGTTTACACCAATTTACCCAAATTGCTTTTTAAAATTAATGCCCGCCCCTTCCCTATTTGTCTTGGTAATAGTGAGTTTGTCATACAACATTATCAGGCATGTTAACCGTGTCAAGTATTATTTTTTAATTTATATGGATTTTCTGTGGCAGAACATATCATAGATGCTGTTCATCTGTCATGATCTGTTTTCTGTGATTACCTGAACAGCTGGCCTGCTGACTGCTGACCCCAGGATCAGAGAGAGGAAGAAACCAGGGCAGGAGGGAGCACGGAAGAAGTTCACTTGGAAAAAGCGCTGAACAGGAAAGGATCAGTACAGCACAGGAACCCTGAGAGAGGACAAACCTCGTCTCTCTCTCTCTCTCTCTCTCACTGGATTATTTTATTATTCTGTAAACAAACATACCTTGATGATCACAAACATAAACCAGCCCTACGTCTTCAAATCAGTTAAATACACAAAATACAGACTCTTGGTTGATGGCTTTGGACATCTGGGAACTGAAAGATCTTTCTTTTTCTGCGATTTAACTGTGTATATTAAAGCTGTGTTGAAAATGTTAATATAAACATCTTTCAATAAACATTGTTTTCATATGTGACTATTTCTATATTTTTTTTAAACAATAGCTGGAATATAGTGAGATTGATTAGATTGTAATGCTCTTAAATACCACAAGATGGCGACAATACTCTTTTTGAAACTAATTTACTTTCAACTCTGTTTAGAGTTTAATTATTTTAGCTGGTTTTAGGTGTTTTTTGTTATTGTTAATTTTAATAACTTGGCTTGGGCTGTTATCACACCTGATCAATGTACATACTGTAGTGTATATACGCTTACATAACTTTGTATAAATTAATTGCATTATGTGCTGTTATTACAAGCAGGTGCAGTTAAATATTTTCAGTTTTATTTACGTTTTATGAAAAATATTACCTACAAATTTAAAAACGCTCACTTTTGAAAGACAATTTGCAGTAGCCTGCCTCAATTTCAATTATCTGGGTCACATAATTAATAACGTTACTGTGTTTCGTCCCCCGTTTTTATTTATGAATCACTGGCGCTTTCGTGATAGCCATAACTGTTTGTAACTTCAGCAGCTCGATGGATGGTGGTCTGAAACAAATAAGAGCTTTGCACAGGTGAAACAACTTGTCCATTGCTTGATGGTCGCTATAATCATTGTCTTCCTCCACAATGACTTTTAAATGACTCTCTGCTGTGTTCTATTAGAACGAAGTGCATCCCAAACCGTGCGTTCCATTCATGTAAGCATAGTTTTGTTTATTAAAATGGACGTCTTTACATTCTGTACATTCCACCCACACTGGCATCGATTTACAAAGCAACAAACAGTTAATAATACAGTATGTACACACCAGTATCTATGGATATTTTTATGTATAAAATACTTTAAGTGGATATAAAGAGATGTACTGTAGCAACATAGAGGATTTCCATTTATAACTGCTCAAGCTGAAAAATTTTAGAGTCTTTTTTTAACTAAAAGGAAGAGAACGTTTGGTTGCACACATGACGAATGGAGCTTTGTATCCAGCAAATCAAAGAAAAAAAACTACACAGTTTACTACACAGGCATTGTGTACTATCCCCAAAGTAATTATGTATTTAACGGTGGGACAAGTTTACGTTTTTAATAGAATTTACCATTATCCTTGTAGCCAGTTACCAGTATAACAACGTTTCTGTAAAAATATCTCAAGGCAATTCTCATCCTACCTTTCCCTTGTCTTAGCTGAGGTCATTTTACGCATTTATTAAGTAGGCAGTGTTTATTCTGTGCTTTGTCCCCATCTTTCACACTTAACTTACTCCACTTAAAGACAAAACATTTTTCAAATACTTATTCAGATACGAGGATATAGATCATTCTCAGGCAAACCCTCGCGCAGCTGTTTGCTACCGTGCGTCCCTTAACATCACAAGTAATTAGCATGTTAAAACACTTTTGATCACAGCTTAGCATTCTTAAGACATGAAGATTCATGTCCATATCGCCACACATGCATATGAGAAACAAACAGTTGGATGTAATATATGCACTTTAACATTTTAGTTATAACGTTCACAAACACAGCTCAGCCCGAGTCCATTGATTGGTTTATTATGGCTACAATTTGACTAAATATGACTTTAACTTGATTTCCTTCTGAAGTGGAAAGGAGGGAGAGAGACACAATAATATCTTTCTTGGGTTGTGCTCATTAATCAGAATTCCATTGAAGAATCTTGCATAACACTATGATGTAACTTTGAAGTTTTTTTCCAGTTTAGACTATAAATTAACATGGAAAATCTTTTTATCGGTTTAAAATAGCTATGACTACAAACCATACTCATAATGAAATTATAGGGGGGAAAAAAAGCATTGCTCCCTTACGCTAAATGAATCATGACGTAATCACTTAAGGCTATAACTTGTCACTTTCTGAGAACAGAGCAAGTAACTTTGGTGTTTTGTTTAATGAAAACTGTTAACCAGCTTAATCACATACACTCATGTTTGATAATTCTGCTCACAGAGAACAGACGGCCAAGAAGACATTAATATCCAGACCCCAAGCAGTTTGCAAACAATAGTTATTATGGACACAATCCATTTAAAAGCAAAGATAGCCACTGGACCAGTCATCATAAGGCGAGGCTAAAAAGATCAACCAAAAGACAATGTCAGGTTTTCTTTAGAGTTTTAGTTTGATGTTCATTAAAATATTCTCATACTCATCGTCAGTGTTGTGTGGTGCACACAGAGGGATTATGGAATAAATAATATTTCAGACATCCACGCACTCATTTGCAGGTCCTGGTCGCACTAAGTACTCTGACACGGGCTCTGAACCCTGTGCACTCAGAGTTCTTCTCGTGTGTGTGCGGTACAGGTGCGACGCCTTCATGTTTCAACTGCCCCACGGTACTCGTCAGCTTCATGTGTGGTTGCTGCGGTGGGCGTTTTCATGTTGTCGCTCTACTGGTAAGTTCAGGGCTTTCTTGGCCACACAGTGAATGTGGACAGGCGTTCCGCCGGGCAAGCAGGCGCAGTCTGGCTCGCTGAAGGTATTGTGGCACAGCTGGCATCCTTTCTTTTCAGACACTAATATTGGACCGCCTCGATACTTCAGCTACACAACACAGAAAGCAGTGGTTAGCGAGTCATTGAATTTTCCTGGAGGTATGCTCAATTATAAAAGGAACGGAACACTTTTAAAAGAGATTTTGGTTTAAAAAACAACAGTATAGTCAAAAGTTTGGGGTTAGTAAATTAAAATAATAATAATAATAATACTTTTATTCAGCAAGGATGCATTCAAATTGGTCAGAAGTGACGGTAAATATAAAAAACCTTTCTTTTTCAAATAAACACTGTTCTTTTGAACTTTCTATTCATCAAAAAAAAAAATAATAATAATAATTAATAAAAATAGTTTCCACAAAAATAGGCAACTTAACTGTTTTCGTCACTGCTAATAGTAAGGAATGTTTTTCTTTGCACAAAATCAACCTATTTAAATGATTTCTGAAGGATCATGTGACACTAAAAAAACTTTTTTAAAATTATAAACATATTTTGATCAAATGCATTTCTAAGCATAATATACTTTCTTTAAAAAAAAAAAAAAACAGAAAAAGAAATTCTTGATGAACCCAAACTTTTAAAAGCTAGTTAATAATAAAATGCACACATTACAATCATTTTCGATTAATGTCAAGATTTTGTTTTTATCAACTTATACATCCATATGACTTTTTCATGCAAAAAGTAGCTTTGTTTCTTTGTTTATTTCTCTAAGAAATAATACTACTCAAGTATTCTTTTCAAGAATCCTCCCTTCATTATAATATCTGGATAGTGTATCCCCCTAAATACATTTAAATTCTGATTTTAATTAATTGAAAACTTTGAGCACCATGTGACTAAACTCTGATATTGAAAATAAAAACATAAGTCATGAGAACTCACCCTGTCATGCTGCAGCTGGAGATTTTGTGCTCTGGCCAGCCCCATTGCAACCTGGGAAGTGCACCGTGCATGCACACTGGCCCTCAGCGCACCGCACAAAAAAGGACGGAGTAACGGTAGAGACCACTCCTCTGGGAGGAGCTTTAACACACGCACTGCATCAAAATCATCAGCGTTCCGGTTAAGCAAGTCAACGGCAGCTACTGTTTGTGCCCCTCCCGGTACATCCGGGTCTAAGTAAACACTTAAGAGTTGGTGGAAAAGGTTCTGACGGTAGGATTGGTCATGAGCTGCAGAGGCCCAAGAGCAGTATTCCTCAGCTGCAGATGAGTCTTTGAGCTGGTGCACGAGAATGTGCAAGGCCTTGTCATGCTCCTCCAACTTCCCATGTAGTGTAGATCGCTCAAGCAGAAGCAGCTCAGAGTCCTGAATTTTACCTACGAGCATACAAGCAGATGACACTGAAACCATATTACAGCTCTTTACAACTCCGCCCATTACACTTATCAGGTACTCCTTGCCAGTACCGGATCACATGACCTTGTTCTCTTTAAACCCTTGAGATTACTGTGTGTGAAAATCCTCGCAGATCATTACATTCTGAAATATTTAGATATTCCTGTGTGGCACCAAAAACCATACCACATTTAAAGCCACTTAAATGACCTTTCTTCTCCATTCTGATGGTCAGTTTAAATTTCAGCAGATTGTCTTTTACCATGACCATGTTGTGTTGGTCACACTTTAGGTGCAATTCTCAACATGAATAAACCATTAACTTTTGCTTCAAACTCTTAATTTTACTGCTTATGACTAGTTAATAGCGTAGCTATCAAGTTTGGTGCCCTCCAGAACGCGATTTTTACAAAGGAGGAGACCACTCTGTAAACCAAAGAACTTATTTTAGTAGTAAATTCAATTTCATCACCTAATGAACCCTGCTCTAGATGGTCAGAAGTTTTAAGTCTAGCTTAAAACATTACTACAACACCTTAACAGAAAGACATTACTATGTTATGAACAGTGGAAAAAAATGGAATGAGCCATATCTGCAAACTCAGAGGCCACTTGATATCTGCTCAACTCAGGTTTTTTAACTAAGGAGATAATTAATTATGTTGCAACCAAATGGTCAGTGTGTCTGACATTAAAATAATTATTGGAGAGCAGACACAGGCACTCAGGTGATGGGTACCTACCTAGTAGTAACTGAACCCTGTACAGATTAGATTCTTTGAGTAACCGTTGTAGTTTCTGGCGAGCAGCGGACAGCTGGTCATCAGTGGCCGAGGGTCGTGAGATCAGGCTCAGCACTCTGTCTGCATACAGCACAGCTAGATGAGTGTGATGCTTCTCTTTCTGTAACAACAGACACAAAACACACAAAGTTTAAGTACAGCAATGGATTAAAAAAAATAATTAAAAATGCTTTAGCACAGTGATGATTTACCTGCAGTCTCTTCTCTAGAACAAGATGTTCCAGGTAGAGCAGAAGGGCTTGACTGTACTTCTGCAAATACGTGATCACGTCATCTGGGTTTAACTGCCCCGTCTTCTCCTCTGAGGTAAATCGTTTGGTGAAGATCTGCACACCAATCTGTATTTAAAAGATAAAGAAAGTTACTTAGTGACATCCCAAAGACTATTCTATGGGTAAACGATAATATAAAGTTCCAAACCTTCTGATCCTTCTGTAGTGCCCACTCAGCATGCCGCCACACAAGATCGAGGTTGGAGCAAAAACTAAGAAAATCTACAACATATTCAAACAGATCTGGCCGCGTTGAGTCCTGGAGATCGCCATTGACAATCTTTTCCCACATCTGTAACAGAACAGGACCAAAAAATGCTCTTAGGCATCCATTACCTGAATAAAATATTAAAATAAGATGACATCTTGTGTAAAATTAATATTTAATGTGAAATACACCTTAAGCATTTACTGATAGCATCTTAAGTAATATTCCTTGTACTTCCCCCACTGTGAAAGCAAATGGAACCACTTTTATTACAACTTCTTTTTATCTGGTCATGATACAAACAGAAAAATGTCTGTAAATGTAAAAGTCTGTGTAGCAATTTTATCACACCAGTCTATCTTGGAAAGACCAATATATCATCCAGGCAGATTAGCTGGCAATACGTGGCCATTTATTGATCATTTCTCACATTTGCTGATTAACTGAAGTGCTTACTACACTGACTTAAAAAATAAATAAATAATAATAAAAACCTTTTTTTTTTTTTAAAAGTACAAAAAAAATATATAAATCAAATAAACAGTGCAAAACGTCTACATCAAATGTGCGAATTAATTTTAATGAACAAAGCATCATTTTTTTAAAAAAGTGAAAGTTATTGTTTGCATTCAGTTAATCAAACGCGACAGTAAAAACATTTATAATGTTAAAATAGATTTTAAAAAAAATTTAGTTCTTTAAAAAAAATAAATAAATAATTATTTGATGGAATGCATAATGTTTTCCACAAAATTTGACAAAGCAGCACAAATGTTTCAACACTGATGACTATAGGAAATGTTTATTGTAAATTCTAATAAATATTAAAAGGCTAAATCATGTAGCACTAAGGAGCTACAATAATATTTTTTCTGTTGTAATCAACAGCATGCCATATATGTCATGTCATTAAATGTCTAGAGTAAATATTATTTAAAGAAACACTCCACTAGAGTTAAACAGTTGAGTTTTACTATTTTTGAATCCATTCAGCCAAACTCTGGGTCTGACAGTAGCACTTTTAGCTTAGCATAGATCATTGAATCCGATTAGACCATTAGCGTCTCGCTCAAAAATGATCAAGGAGTTTTGATAATTTTCCTGTTAAAGCTTGACTCTTCTGTAGTTCTTAGCAATATAGGCCTAGAAAATAATAACTTTTTATTTTCTGTTAGTCTTAGTACACAATGTAACTACAGAAGAGTCAAGCTTTAAATAGGAAAATTAATAAAACTGTTTTTGCTTAGTTTTAGTTTAACGGTCTAATCAGATTCACTGATCTATGCTACGGTACAGCTAAAAGTGCTACCCCTAGAACAGAGATCGGCTGAATGGATTCAAAAACAGTAAATCTAAACTGTCACTGGGGCGGTACCTTTGCAAAAGTACATGTTTTTACCTGAAGGGTCCATTTTGGTACATTAAAAGTTACATATTAGTACCTAAAGTGTACATATTAGAACCCAATAAACAAAAACAATAACTGGATATAACAACTACTTCTCTTCTATGTCAGTCTTCCTACACGCATTCACAAGAGTACCATGGTGTATGTGTGTGAGGCTGCTGAAGCAGGAGAATGAGAATACGTTGTAAAAAAGGCAGCAGAGACTGACACAGAAGAGAATAAATTGATGAATAAAGAGGTTTTTCCTTCGCACACAGAAAGTAATTGTGTTTCATAAACTGCAAGTTGAACCACTGATAACACATGGACTATTTTCATGATGTCCTTACAACCTTGACCTTGAATGTGATAGTTGTGTTGCTGTTGTCTGTGCAGGTTCAGAAAGTTCTCAGATTTCATCAAAAATATCTCTGTTCTAAAGATGAACAAAGGTCTAACAGGTTTTGTAATGACATGAGAGTGAGTAATTATTAATGACCATTTCTTTTAACACTGGCAGCAAACTTAGACTAAGCTGTGACCACAATCAAGCAGCAAATGAGCCATCAGATCTCACCTGTAAAGCAGCAGAATCTTGATCATTGTAGTGATACAGAAGTCCAAGAGCAAAATAACTGAACAGAGAGAAAAAAACATTAACAATCAAATAACAAACATGAAGAATTGTAACAAATGTTATTTCAGCATTTATTAAAGCTTTAATTCATGTACTGCCATGGCAACCGCAGTGAATAAAGGGACAGAGGACATGGATGATTAATGCATCATGATGGCTTATGAAACACTGACCAAAATACTACAAAACATGATGCCCAGCAAAGGAATCGCAAACGTCATCTTGGGAAAATCAGTTTTAGTTTTCTTGAAAAAAACTGTATAGGATCTTCTGATCAATAGCTACTCAAAGGAAAAATAAAAGCGAGTACCCACTTGTGATGCTTCTCCAGCCAGGGGGCGCTGTCTGTCAGGATACAGGCATTCTCAGAGGCCAGCAAGTCCAGGAGACTCTCGTGGCCGGTCTCTGCGTAGAGCTTCAGCAATGCTGTATCTACATCTTCACGGAAACCGTTAGCGCTGTCGCTGCTACGCACCTCATGTAGGTAGCTAATGAGGAAACGTTTGAAGCACTGTACCTTCTCCTGGTCTCCTTGTGTCAGGTGGTTCAAGTCAGCAAATTCATGAAGTGGTGGATGGCAACGTGTGAAAGAGGAAGAGGCAGGAAGGAGCAGTGGATAAAGAGAGATCAGCTCCCGTACATCCAGCTGTCCTTTCCTAAAATGGTACATTGGAAAAAAAAAGAAAAAATTATATATATATATATATATATATATATACACACACACACACATTTTTAAAAGGGTCTGAAAAATGTTGTATTGTTATTAATAAGCTAGTATTTTATAGCATTTATATTGCTATTTTATTATTTTAAAATATAAAAAAACAAAAAAAATCTGCCATATTAAATTAAAATAAATAATATTAATAATTTTAATTAATTGTAGTACTGCAAGTAGTACTAAAACTATTACATAAAATAATAAAACTGACAAAAACATAAAAAAATAAACAAACTTGTAAATACCAATTTGTAAACACCAATTAATAATACTGTAATAACATTGATGTCCATTTGCTCAATTCTATTCCAAGTTTTATTGAAGGCCATGTTTTTATATAGTAAATCATTCTAGATGCACCTTCCTCATGCCATCTAAGTGGAATATAATGGTAGTATAAGCAATCAGTGATTTAAATAGATTACTAGTTCTTGCTGTACATGCAGAATTCAACATGGTAGATCCACTGATATTTATGTCGGCCATTTATTCAGCTGTTAGACAAGTCACTGTTCTCCAACCATTAGCATACGGCGATTAGGGTCAGGTGCACAGAGGGATAAGAAGCAATTAGCAAAGAAGTTAATTAACTCCATTCAGTCATCCTCTGAAACATCTGGGTCTGAGCGGCAATTAACAGTATTAATTACATGACAAAATTATACACTTCACCTAAAATGCTCTTTTGCTTCTAAAAACTGAAGCTGGCCAAATTGGATGAATCCTGCTTGTTGGAGAATTCTTTTGTGCAATATCTACAACAAGAAAAGAGAAAATTGTCAATTAAAATCCTTTCCGCAATAGAGAGACACTCTTGCATCTTCACCGGTTTTGCCAGATCAGTTTGGTGTACCTGATATTTTTCTTTGGGAATGTTTCTCTGTGCCGCATCGGTGAGGGTCAATGCCTCTTCGACTCGATGGCTTGCCAGCAGGTCTTGGATCTGAAGCTCCAGAGGGAGAGGAACCAGAATATACACCGCTTTTGAAGAAGCCAGCACTACCTTACCTGAAAGAGGGCATCAGAAATAAGAATGTAGACGTTCTTTATAAAGTGGACACAAACAGACATTCATTAGCTGTTAATTTTCAGAACTCTAAGCACTGCATTCCTTGAATGCTGTAGCTGATAAACCTATAGTTCAAAGCACTGAGGAACATCGGGGAATATGAAAGGTATTCACTACAAGCCACATTTATGAAAATACAGGACATTGAAAAGACACAAGGATGCGTGAGTGTCAGCGGTCGTACATGATTTACCAACTGAAAAATAATCAAGCTTGTGATCGGCACAATAATGAGTTTTTGACGCGAGACGTATGGCGACTGACCTGATCTGAGCTTGTCATACCACATTACATCAGGAGCTCCTGAGTAAATTGCCTTCACTTCATTCTCTGCACTGCTTGCTTTATTAAATGTGAACGAGTCTGGTTTTCTTCATCCTGATTCATGCCCTATTAAGCTTTAGCTAGACTTGACAGGAGAAAATTTCCTTGCTGCTTTGTAGGGAAATTTACCTCAGCACTTCAGAGAAATCAATACTGGTAAAACATTGGACTGCAGCACCAGCAATCTGAAGGAATACCAACTAAAACACCTGAGATCTTAATATATATACACATAGAAATGTTTAAATCAGTGCCATTTTTGCTGTTTCATACAGGATTTTTTATTTTTATTTTTCCTACTAAAACTCTTTTGGATAGGTTAACTACATATAGAATTATCAGTGTTTTACATTTTACTGTAACATTCCAAATTTGCGATCCTAACACCATGAACACCAATCCAAGGTCTTTGCTTTTTGTATTTTTCATTTAATCTACGCACCCAATTATAAACGTATTGTATTACCTAATTTGTGCAGCACTTTGTCGTATTTTTCATCTTTAAATCGCCAGGTGAGTTGATCGTATGAGCTGCTTCAGTTTAGAAATTAGTTATCTGACAATCAATGCAATGACACCTGGGCGTAAGGTTTTGCTGTTAGGTGGAACACAGAAAAATGTGCCATTAACTGCATTCACTGGCTTAAACTGAGGAGCCATTTGTCACTCTTAGCAAATATATCTGTGCGCCGCAATGTCTTCAAGCAGTACCAAGTGTGCCATGCCTCCAAACACAAGGTGAGACCCAATAATCACTGTTTATATAAGGATAGATCAGGTGGTTGTTGTTTGGACCTCTATATCTATCCATTTGTATAATTAGACCTCTACTTATACTGTATTATCAATTTTTAATGTCTAGTTACTTTTCACCCACCCTGGAAATAACATATCTAATTATTTGTAGGGTTCTTTATACATCCTTATAATGCCCTGGGCGTACATAATTATTGCGCACATGTGGTATAAGATGATCATGAATTTTTTTTGTACATTTAGAATACATTTTAGTACAAAAGCTTTTGATGAATCTTGATTCATGTATTTATAAACATCCGTATGCACATTTCACATAAAATCTTGTGTCTACGCATGTTTACTAAATGAGACCCATTATTTGTTTTTCTTTTCGATGAAGCTAAATTACATTATTTGGAACAGTGCATTTGTGTGAACTTTTATTTTGTTTTGCGGAATACGCTTAAAGATGCAGTATAGGTAAAGATTTTTTTAAATAAAGTGCGAATTCCATGAGGTTCACAGTGTGTTAGTTCTGCCAGCTTGTGGCAATAACTAATGAGCAACATTACTCACACAATGTACCCTTCAACCATCCGAGAATCCGTCTGTAGTTAAAGCAAATAAACCTCATTTAGAGAAGAGTTTACATCAAAAAAATAAATAAAAATCATACACCCTGTAAAGCAATTTGTATCAATATAATGGACCACATTTAACTTGATGTAACTGACAACACAGTCTATCAATATCCTGTCCTGCCTTATGTTTGTACAGTAGGTCCAATCTAACTGTCAATTAATCTTTTCTGACTCTGGAATGCTGGAAAGACATATTTACTTGACTGACAACACGCCAAATAGGTACACTGTGCCTAAATGTCACCAATACCAACAATAAAACCAGTGGGATAAAAAAATAAATAAATGGCAAATGTATGGATGTACTGTATGGGACAGCACTCTTACCTTCAAAATCCTGTAAAAGGTGTCCATCCCTGAACGACAGTGTCTGTTTGAGCTGCTGGTCCAACATGCTGTGAACTGTCACAAAACCTTCATCCAAAGCGACCACATATGGGAAACACACAGCCGCCGCCATCACGCTCTCTGACCAGCTCACTGGAGCACGCTGAGATATGCCCTCCGCGTTAGCAAACATCCCTGAGAGATGAGAGATAAAGATACAGAGATGCATGACTCATCACGAGCGATTGCCATGACGACAGTCATAGCAGAGAAGACAGATCCATATCTCAGGTGGGGTGCAGCTAAAGTTGGCAAAAAATGACAAACAAATAATAGATGCATTCGGCATGAAATACAATTTATGAGACCCATTCCTCAGGCATTTCCTTCTGAAATTAACTAGTGCCAATATAAAGGGATTCTCACTGAGAATTTGTACCACAAACACTATCTTCCTAAGTCCAGAAGGGGGGAAAAATTAAATAAAATTGGCTTGCATCTCTCGCAGGGGTGACATATTTTTGTAAACCACAACCACTTCACATGTATGGTTCCATTATTCTGAAATCAATGGGGTTTTAAATGTGTTTTTGGTTAAAAGCCTGAAATAAGGTCTGTGGTTAAGCACACAATATTTATGCATTATGTTCTTCAACATTAATTATAGCAGTACTTGTCTTGAAAAAGACGGTTGCTAACAAGTGGCTAAGTGGGGAACATTTAAACTCATCCACTCACTAATCTTACTCCTGCAAACCACCCAGGACTACTTTTTTTGAGGGAGTTGTCTGAGGTTTAACAGTGGTGATGTTAGTCATCCAATTGTTGTGTTGTTTGTTTATAGCTTACATGTAGTTTTTTTTTTTAATCTCAGGTGATTATTTTTAGGATTAAAAATAAAAGTTGTGTTTATCTGTAAAGATTATCATGATGAACAAAAAAGAATCATAAACTTAATTTCCAGCGATAAAAATCACTGCTTCACTCCACTGACAGAAGAATTTAACGTTATTTAATTTAAATTAGTATCTACTAAACAAGGACTGTTCAAACTCAGTCCTGGAGGGCCGTGTCCTGCAGAGATTAGCTCTAGACCAGGGTTCCTCAAATCTTACCCTGGAGGTCCGATGCACTGCAGAGTTTAGTTCCAACCCTGATAAAACTCAC
>JAUCMS010000105.1:5865032-5875707 GCA_032357445.1 Enteromius radiatus
GTGTTTGATTAGGGTTAGATCCAAACTCTGCAGTGCATCGGACCTCCAGGGTAAGATTTGAAGAACCCTGCTCTAGACTTACCTCAACACACCTGCATTGAAGTAAGAGCTTGATTAGCTTCAGGTGTGTTTAATTAGGCTTGGAGCTAAACTCTGCAGGACACCGGCCCTCCGGGACTGAGTTTACACAGCCCCGTCCTAAACATAAAAGTTATGACACAGATATGATGGAATCACATCCTCTACATATCATTGTTGGCTAAAATATTTCACTAAGTAAAAGAAAAGCCTTATGTTGGCACGAGCTTATATTAAAATGTGAATAGAAGGTTGAAGTAAACATACTGATCAATTCCATTTTCGGTCATTTAACTCACCAAGCCCGCCTGGAGCAGCCAGGAGAAACTCTTCCCGGCCAATCCTCTTCACAATGGGTTTCCTTTCTTCACAGTCATAAGGGAACAGGTCCTGAGAGGCTCCTGTGCTGTAGTTGAGAATCATATACTGCGTGGACAGGGCTAGACAAATATTGTATCCGTCCAGGCTCAGGGCACAGGGCTGCTCTGGTGTGGTCACTTCCTTTAACATCTGCACTCTGTCCTCATGGACCGTACAGATCTGGACGGCCCGTCTGCGTGCCAAAACCACCGCCATTTCCACACAGAACGCATCCCCCGTTACTGGATTCTCATTGATACAAAACGCAGTCACACCCTTGAGCTTTGTGCCCCCGGTGGGCACAGGCTCCAGAGTAACCATGTCCACAACAGTGATGGCAGAGTCACAGAGGACGATTAGACGCTCCAGCGCAGAGGCAGCCTTCAGCTCTGCCACGGGCTTCTTCAAGCCCAGGTATTTCTGGAGGAGCTTCTGGGCATTATAGGCCAGCTTACCTTTGGCTGTAGTGTGCTCCTCTAGTAGGAAGTGATGGATGAAGCAGTCATTAGTGCCAAGGTACAGGTGTTTGCCGCAGCACTCGATGCATTCGATGTTTATCCGCACTTTTTCACCCATCACTTGCTCCCGCTCCACGGCGGGAACCAGCTCAAAAGCTTTCACGCTCATGATGCCACCCACATCTACAGAGAGAGAGAAAACAGAAACAAAGTCTGAATTTAAACAAAGTCAATGTCTAAATTTAGATTTAAGCCAGATTATAAAGAAAAAAAAAAAACATTTCATTATTAATTATAATAATAGTAATAACAATATATATATATCCATGCTGTACAAGCCTAAACTAATAGTTTCTAATAATAAATGTATAGTAATAAATAAATAAGCATATTATAATCACATCAATCAAAATAACATATTATAGACATTAAAAACAATGCAAACAATATAATGGACATTTCCTTTCTCAGTCAAGTTTAAACTAAACATTATTATTGCAGCTTTTGTTATTAATAGAATGTGCTTTATATAGTAGTTGTCAGTGCAAGTCTAAACTAAAAGATTTAATTTGTTTTTCTATTTTATGTGGCAGGAAAGAGAAAACATAAAGAAAACCTTCAGTTTAGACCAGCACTGACAACAAATACAAACACTAGTGAAAACAAAAACGCAAAACTGTTTATTAGTGTCACTTACTGGTATAATTTAGCATATTCTAAAGCAATAAATCACAGCTCTGACAAACAGGCACAAAAACAGGTGCCTGTCAACCACACAGGTTCATTACAGACCTGTCCCGTTCCTCTACAAAACGCTAAAGGTATTTAATTTTAGCGATGCAAAGTTGTATGCTAGATACATTTCTGTGAAACCAGCCAAAGGCAACGTTAGCAAAACCATATCAAGAAGAATCAACACTTAATTCCTCTTTTAAGCACCAGCTTCACATCAACACCAAGCCCAGCATAAGCATTTATATGAACGACAGACAGAAAAGATTTGATTACGGGCAATCATGGAGAGGCTATGGCTGGGCTAAACCTAGTGAGATGCCCATCTAAAAATATTTGTATGGGATTTTATTATTTGTTTTTCCAAATAAGTGCCTATTAAGCCAATACAGCTGTGCTGGTAGACAGTTCGCTAGGTTTAACACACAGCCTACGTGTCCGGACGTGTGTATGTCTGTGTGTGGCGGCATGCAGAGAGCGCAAGGGATGTTAAAGAAAGCCGAGCGCAAATCGTACCCCAGCCGTGGCCAGTGCGGTCCTGATTTGAGAGATGGTAGCGTTTTCACGGCCTGCCTGTTTCATTCAAGCGCCCCACTCACTCCACCTACCTCGCTCTCCCTGCGGTAACGCTTCCTGTTTCTCCGCCGAAATACATCCGGCCACGTGATGAGGGTGGGCTCTGGCTTTTTTTTTTCATTTGAGGTAATTGAAGTGTTAAGATGCAGAAGCCTCTAAGTAGTACGTCTCACGGTTTCCTTTAAAATTAGCATTTTTTTCTGGCCACTTTGCATAGAGTTCTATTCAAGGTACTTCTGAATGGCTGTAGTCTGGCATTTCGCGCATGTACACCGAAAGTAACTTTACTTGATAAACATATACAATGTGTGGAGAGCATTCATTTAGTATCATTATCTCATTTTTGACCAAGAAGGCTTTTGCATCTGAACTCTTCAATTAAATCTGAACCCGAGAAAGCGTTGCACAATAAATTTAGGTTTAACATTAATGTCGTTAAAACATTCATTCAATTATTGTACTTATAGAGTTCCGTTAGAATGTTAGATATTAAAGTATGGCCCTTTAAGGAAACTCCCGCACTTTCAAGATATAGGCTCCTTCGGAATTTCCATTTATTTTTTCTTCTTATTAAAATAATTTAGAATTGGACATTTTCAGCATTTAACAAATGGGAATTTGTTTTTAAAAGTGACCACAAGAGGGAGCCGTAAGCCAATTTCTTCTCCAGTGATCTAGTTTTATACTGATCCAACAGATCTGACAGACATGGTAAAATAATAATAATATAGGGGGTTAAAACATCTTAATAATTTCACTATGTTATCTTGCAGCCTGCCAGAACAATCTCATTATTCATGAAATAGTTCAGAATAGGCATTAGTGACTAGCAGGGTCTATAAAACAAACATAATAATCGCCTTCTAATTTTTTCCATATTTCCAAATTCAAACCCCAGTGAGATTTGACTATAATAAACACGTATTGCTTATAATAAACTACAGAGACAGATGCATGATGAATCGGACCTTCGGTTCTGTTTGGGGTTTCACTGAAAGATAGGAAACAACAGCTGAGGCATATTTAGACTAAGTGAATTGAATGCAAGTCATTTTTTTTATAGCGATCTCCTGTAAGCAGTACTGAGCCTTACATGAATGTCTTTTCAAGAAGTTTATTAGCTCCAGCAAATCCTTCACACAGGCTATAAATGATATATATTGACTGATGAGTCAAAAGCAAATGTTAGTCACAAAATGGTAAAGTTCTACAAAACGCAATTCTACTAAAAAGAAAAAAACAATAATAACATTTCTTGTGCTTTATGTCTCTATATCTAAATTCAAAAATAACTTTCACACTGCATATGTTTCTTTTGGTTTGGCTAATGACCACAAATTTATGACACAATATTATAAATAAGAGGCCTTGGCATGTACAGGCCCCTTTAAAGTTAATTATCTAAAGAGAACTTTTTTAGACAAATATATTACCTTTGATAAAAGCTTTGCTATCGACCTCTAAGAATAAAAGCTGTTTAATAAAATAATCAAATGTTAGGAATTGCAGTGCTGTGCTGTCTGATCAGATGTCTTTGCCACAGTCAGGACACAGGATGTCATCTCTCTCTGTCAGGAAGCCACGGCCCACTAGGGACACCAAACACTTCTTGCAGTTGAAGCAGTCATTGTGCCACTGTCTCTCTTCAAAGGAGATGTATTTGCTGCCTCCCAGACCTGCAAAGGATATGACAGTAACAAATAATAAAGCTTCTGATAGTAATTTTTCATGGGAAATATGACTGTTGTTTGCTAAAGTGTTGACAAAAAGATTGCTGTGAGACTTATACAGGCCCTGAGGTCAGAAAGGCATGATTTCAAAACCAAAATAATTCTATCATTATTTACCTTAATGTGTAGTTTTTCTTCTATGAAATGCAAAAGGTCAATATTAAGAAAAAAATATTTTGTATTTTTTAAAAATAGAATAAACATTAGAATTACTATTAGAATGAGAGTCAAAAGCACAATAGAAATTTGAAAGCGATAGAAGTGATGGACAGTTTTATATTGGCTTCAAAACACCAGACATATAGTATTTTATAATATCTTCATTATGCTTTTCTGACCATTTTGATTTTAATAGCCCCCATTGCTAATTTAATTTCACTAAAAACAGTGTAATAAATAAAATCTTACAAATTTGTTCCTAAATTTTTATATTTTTGGATCACCTGTCACTCAGATATATGCCTCAATAGAAAAGGAAAAGATCTTGTCACTATTGTGTTTCATCACAACTTTACATACAAAGGTAAGGAGATATAAATGTGTTTTATATGTCTGATGTCATACTCATTTCTTCTATGTCTCCTACCGCTAATAGGGGTGGTGCAGGCAGCACACTTCTTAGCATACAGATTGCAGAAGCAGTTGAGGCAATAGGGAAAGTCATCACGAGATGTGAAGCGCTGGCCAGACAGCTGCTGCTTACAGCCAGTACACAAAAAGCAGTCCTTATGCCATGGCTGGTCATGGTAGGTCACGCCCCCAGTGGTGATTGGCTGAGAGGAAGTAATAAAGGTGTGATGTCAAATATAATACTTCTTATTCAATGTAAAATGTTGCGTTCTATTGGTTCTTACCTTCTTGCATTGCACACACTGTAGTGCAAATTGTTTCTCGTAGCAGGGCACACAGAAGTTACTGTTGTCCTTAGGAATGAAGCTCTTGGTTCCAATAGGCTGCTGGCAGCGCTGGCAGGTAAAGCAGGTCTCATGCCAGCTGTTCCCCTTATGCTCCATCTTCCTGGAGCCTGGAGAAATATAGAAACACGTGTACTCTAGTTAAGGTGTATTCATGTACTGGGAAAGTTCGTATTCAGCATTTATGAAAAAATAAATAATTTGTCCATCAGGATAGGGTTACAACTATTTGAAATTCTGGAATCTGAGGGAGCAAAAAAAAAAAAAAAAAAAGTTTTGATATATTTACCATAGGCAATGTACAAAATATATTCATGGAATATGATCTTTTCTTAATATTCTAAGGATTTTTGGCATAAAACAAAATATAATTTTGTCCCATACAATGTATTTGCTTTACACTGCCTATATGAATTTTTGAAGTGAGTTTTGGTTGAACTCAAAGATATAAATAAAAGTCTTATGAATTTTAAAGTATCATTCAGATCAAGCAAAAGTTTCCCTTACCTGGCATGATTGTCTTCTTGCACTCATAACATTTAGAGGAATACTCATTGGAGTAACACTCAGTACACAGTAGCTGCTCGTCCTTGGTTGAGAACGGCTTGTCCACCAAAGAACGGTGACATTTGAAGCAGTGGAAGCAGTCATCATGCCAGTGACGATCCTTATAAGACAGATCCTGAGGACAAACGCATACAGGTAAGGACAAATTGGACCTGCATTATCTCACATGCATTAAACTTGGGTTTAAGGGTGACTGCGCTTGGCCTCAGTGCTCTTTTTCAGCCTTTAAACAGCTAATTACGGAGAGCGGGAGGGTAAAGTGTTTCTCAATGTCAGCTTCACAGCAGGTCACTCGCCAGTGAGAGCTGCAGGTGCTGGTGTCTGCGACCAATCGCAGTGTGATCTGCCAATCGGAGTACGTTAGTGAAAGTCTGTCCCGGGCTGTGAACACACACCGCCTCAGGATGAGTGTATGACACCAGTGCTTTAATTATCCACCGATTTGGAGCGAGAGAGTGTGTGCTTGTTAAATCGCTGGCCCAAGGTGCTATGAGGTCATTCTGAGTGCCTGTGACTAGAGGGGAGGTGGGGGTTAGCAGCTAACTGGGCCAAGGACGGGCCACACAGATGTGGCTCCACCCCAGGCCTGTCCTCCAGTCCAGGGACAAGCCTCCTCATCAGAACTAATGACCATGTAATGTGACACTAATGACAGAAAGTCACAGAAGCCTAGATGGAAGAGCACTATACGTCTGTAGAAACACAAGGGATGGGAATGTACCTCTAAAGTGGTCCTTATATATCATCTGTAATTAATAATTCATGTATTTTTTTATCTAGTGCATTGGTATGCTGTGGCTAAAGTGTTCTAAATGACTTTTAGCACTGTGCTATGATATTGCTAATGCGTTTCTTATTTTGATCCGCCTCATTTAATGCAAGTGGGTCACCCGTTTTATCGTCTTTAAAGAAAAAATCCAAAATTCTTTTTCTAAATAGAACTTTTCTGAACTTGTGGCATCTCTATAGCACAGGTACATACACAGGTAGATTTTAAATGATAGTTTAGCCCAAAATGACAATCTTGTCATTATTTCCTCACCTGCTTTTGCTCCAAAAATATAGACTTCCACACACACTTGTTCATCCATTGAAAGTCTATGCAATCAATATGTCAACCCTTCAAAACGTACAAAAATACATAACAAGAGAAAAGGCACAAAAGCTGTCACTGGGGTACATTTTTTTGTACATTTTACAGCATGATAATTTGGTTGCATGGACAAGGTCCAAAATTTCTAAATCTGACATAAATATGAACTGACGTTGTGTCAATTACATTTACAACTTTCATCCACCATAGAAAAATTCAGACCAGATTCCATTTTCTGTGTATTTGCACCCGTAGCAAGCATTTTGATAGGAAAGAACTACAAATATGGAAAAAACAAAAAATGCACATGAAAATTTTGAACATGTGCAATGACTTAAGTCTTATTGAATGGTTTAGAATAGAGAAGGATGAGTAAATTATGACAAAATGTTCTTTTTTGTCTTTAGCATATTAGTTTTCAGAGTTTGTTCCTGGCCCTAACACTTTAAATAGTTCAATAGTAATAGTGATGCTTGCCTTTACCATGCACACAAAAGAACGTAATTTTTTCAGAGTGTGGCTATAAAATATAACAATATTGAAAAAATGATATTAAAATGGTTTTATCTGAAATGGAAATTTGTCTTTGAATTGGCAATGGATGTCTCTGTCTCCATCGCCAATGTGAATCTGGTCTCTTTATTTGGTTTTGGACTCCAGCACTGACTTCCTGCTGGCTTCAGTCCAGAGTGCATGAGCTGGCATTCATTCTTCATGACTCCCCACCGCTCTCCTGATCTCTCAGCTTTCAGAGCTCAGTCCCACAAAGCTCCAAATCACCGTGTTACTAAATAAAAATGGTCAAATATTCTGCACTCAGTCCTCTCCCTCAGGGGACTGAATTCTGAGTAACACGGAACTATCATTCCAATGGAAGTAATGGAAAGTTGCATATTTCTGAATCATTTCTGCTATTTAAGTTGGAGCACTCTTGAAAAAGAAGTGCATTTAATTATATTGAATGTGCATTTGTAGTGTATTTAAAATAATATTTAAGAAAAACTGTACATGCTTATAATAAAATATAAATTGAATAAAATGGCACTTGATTTAAAGAGAGTAGACTTTCGACACACTTAAGTATACTTTTAAAAGTGCATTTTTAAAAATTTAATTTAAAGTACAATTTAAATCAGTTGAATTAATTATTTACATATTAAAGTACACTTATTTTGATGTTAACTAACATACTAATGCACACGTAAAGCACTTGATTATAATTTTAACTAATAATAGTGTCATTCAATATTACATTTAAAATGAATTTGTTTTAATTGTATCAAATTGTAATTTTACCTTTAAATACTAAACATATTATAAAATGTATTTCTTTTTCACAAGGGCAGTTCCAGCATTTTGCAGCGTTTGTGAATGTAGAAAATGTGAAGGTTAACATACCCTGCTGTTGCAGCCGATGGGTTTCTTGCACTCCTCACAGGTGTTGGAGTACAGGCTCTCATAGCACTTCACACAGTACGGATTGTCATCACGCAGAACATACTTCTTCCCAAACAAAGACTCCTTGCAGTAGTGGCAGTCATAGCGTTCTGCCATCTTGGATTCAAACAATTCCTAAAAGATAAACGTGTTTTAAATGGTGTGGACAGGTTGAAAATGGTGTTGTTAAGCATGAAACTTAACTTGTAGGCCTATAATACCAGTGCTTAAAATCTGCTAGATAAAGGCTAATACATGACGCACACTTTCTAAAGAAAGAGAGGAAGACGTGCCAATGTATTAGTCCCAGCTGTTGTGTCTCCCTCAGTAAAGCCCTGCTAATATTCCTGCTTTATCTCTCAGAACTGTGTCCAGACTGACTTTTGTGCGCTGCACACAATGCTTACAAACTCTGTGCTCCACGCCAAATGTATTTTCTCAGCGAGTCTCAGTCAAACACAAAAAGTTTCTATAAATCTTATCTTGCAGAGTCACTTCAGTAAACCACTATTACCTTTACATTAAGACTTTTCAAAAGTTTGATAGCATAAACATACCTGGGTGCACTTTTTAGCGACACAGAAAATACGTACCAATAAGTACATATCACTGCAGTCCAAAAGAAATAACAAAAAAAAAAACTTTTATTCCTTTTCACACAAATTTACAGACTTTTAATTAATAAAGCAGAATTTTCACTTGAAGAATATTATGTTATGACTTGATTTGAAAACTGATGCCTTTGGAATGTTAGCCTCACACATATTCAGCTTCATACCTATGGGTTTGTTTGGTATGGTTCGACAAAACAGTTCAAATCTGCCTAACAGGTACGTTGCATCAAAAAATGCCTTTTTATATCAGTTTGTTAACACTGTTGGGTAGGTTTAGGGTTGGTTTTGGTGTATTGCATATGCTCACGATAGAGAATTAACTTTTAGGTAATATCCCTGGATATCTGAATTCTGAACCGTCGCAATACGTACATGAAGCAATGTAATAAAAACACAGCAATATGTACCTATATCAATGTAATAAAAACAAATGGCCAGGGTTGACATATTGAATCTGTGTTTTAGTGCCACTCAGCGGACATTTCTACATAGGTACGTAAAAACGGTGTTGCAAAAAAAGTGCACAGAGGTACATATTTTTATGAGACCAGGTTGGGAAAATCCTTAGTTTCTCAAGTTCTTATTGAAACATTATGTGTATCTTTAGTCAGATGTAAAGATGTGACATTTAAAATAACACAAGAGCAGTACTCATTGCTGATTGCAGGGTCTCCAGCAGGAGATCCTGATAGTACCTGATATATTGTCTTAAGGTATAAAGCTCTGTCTCACAGACAGAACTCTGAGAAGAAGCTTTGGAAGACCTTCAGAGAAGCTAGGGAAAAACTAGAACCCTTACAAGGGTTAAGATTGTTTGAAGGAAACATGCTAACATTGCTGCGAAAGATATACACTGCTACCTTCAATAAATTCTTTTCCCCACAAGAACTTTGGTCAAACTTATTATATATATTAAAGAAATCTAATACATTAGCGAGCCACCCAAACTACTGCTCAGTCAAATACAGCAAAATCCAACAACTTATTTAGTATAAACGTTTTATTATGCTGTTTACTGTACAAATCGTGGAAATTAAATGTATAACATACTACCTATACTGAAGTCTACCCTAAATCTAATCAAGGATGTTAACAAAAACATCATGCTAAAAACACGTGTACCCTTTTAGCTTGCTTTTACAAGTCTTTGAGCTTTTTGTGTTGTGATTTGTTTCAAGTTCAAAACTGTAGGCCTACCAAGTCATTGTGACCTTCATAATAACATCATAGACTCCTTTATGTACTGCATGCCTCCCACAGAAAATTAAGAGTCAGCTAAACCTGCACTGTAAACATTTGTCAGATCACACTGTTGTATCTGAATGGATTCTTTGATGTGTCTGCCTGGCTGGCTGGCTGGCACCAACACTGGGCACCAGATCAAGACAAGTCTTCCAGCTGTCCCTAGTGTGTCCCTTACTATCAGTAAAGAGACATATCTCCCTCCTTCTCCTTAGTCTCTAACAGACGGATATACACATAAAGAGATTAAATAAAACTGACACAAGCAGGAGCTTAGCTGTAGAATCTTTTAAGTCATGTGCATTACTTTTGAACTTAATGAAGCCTCAAACCAACCCATTCATTTTCAATTAAACAAAGACTGATAAATTGAAATGTGTAGCTAATTAAAGACTACAAGAAGGCCTCTGTGTGTGAAACCTTTCAGCCATAACTGGATAAAGGAATGACAGGTGGCTGTGATGCCTGACACATTTATTTATCCTCATATCAACTTGTAACCAAAAAAAGACAACTAAACTTTTCATACCAGTACTAAAAGACAAACCTAGAGGATGAGGAATACATCCATTTAAAAACACAAACAAAATGCTTATATATGCTTCACTATTAATTTTGTAATCATGTCAACAAATCTTTGGTCTGATGGACATATTTTATCTCTAATGTGTTGTAATTTAATAAAGTAAAACTATAAGCTACAATGTGGAGCAGAGAAAAGTATTTGACTTGCAAGCATTGGAATTATCTGAAAATTGTCTAAAAGTAAACCATTTTTACATGGATAGTCAATATAATTCAAGAGAAGAGAAGAGAAGAGAAGAGAAGAGAAGAGAAGAGAAGAGAAGAGAAGAGAAGAGAAGAGAAGAGAAGA
>JAUCMS010000105.1:5914201-5927625 GCA_032357445.1 Enteromius radiatus
GATTTATCCACTTTGGGACCCGGTTTCAAAAAATAGCGGATTCAGTCTCCTAAAACGCCGGATCCGTGTGGACGAAATGCCAATACGATAAAAAATGTATACGTATACAGCGAAACGCGTCTCTGTGTGGACGGGGCCTTAGTTTCGGGAGGATCGCTGGACGAATTAATCACGGCTGGCCCCACATCATCTAATCTATCTCCTCGTTACTATTGCCCTATCAAATACTTCCTTCCCACTATAAATACACCAGTTTCCCTCACTTCCACATCTCGCTTTTTGTGCATCCCTCCTCCTTAAGCTCCACGCCTTCCTCCGGGGGGCAGACAGAGATCGAGCCGGACACCGAACCCTAAAAACCCTGCCTAGGGTTCAAGCCACTAGGGTTCGGAGTTTGCCGATTCCCCCGGCTCGCTTCCCTGACAGCATGACAAATTTGCTTATTCATTACATTCATTAATGAGGAAGCGTGAACTCGTGAAAGGGTTGTTAAAATATACAGTACATATTTTTTCTTTCCAGAGATGTCTAGCCGATCTAAATCTCAGGAACATCAAATAAAGCAATAAGCCATGTACAGTAAGCCATTGTTAAAAACAGCTCTGCTCCATTTCTGCTAAGATTTTGTTATGTTTGTGTATTTTTAGCCTCCTGTATTTGGTTCAAGTTCCTGCTTTTAATTTAGTTTCTGTGGATACTGATGGATTGTTTGACTCAAACATTCAGAAAACCAAACCTGTTTCTCAATTAGGTTCTATGGTTTATAGAATGAATTGGTCTTGGTTAAGTTCTCATTTAACAAAAAATTTGGCCTTTATTGTATTCTCCTATGTTGTGGGTTGGTAATTACAGTTTATATTTATTTAGGTGTTTTTGTTTGTCTTTTTGTGCTTGTTTGCAACTATCACTAATGCCTTAATGCTTTAAAACGCTGTTCTAAATTCAATGTAAGGCACAGATTCACTGGGCTTTATAACTTTTGTAAAATTATTGGCATGTATGACATATGAAAACTATTGTCTACTTTGCGTTGTGCCTAACAACATCCGTGACTTATTCACAATACAGCATGGCCTCAACTGCAGCATTGTCACCAAGATGCTTCAAGAAACCTATTTTCTTTGTGTTTAAAGCAGTTATGGTCTAGGTGCATTTGCGCATAATTTTTTTAGGTACCTTTGCAGGTAGGTTTCTTGAAACGTCTTGGAGACATTGACACACGTCTTCTGGATTTGGTCTGTCTCAGTTTGTTCTGTTTCTTCATGTTATTCCAGACAGACTGGATGATGAGGTCAGATCTCTGTATGGAACACTGACTGTTGTCAGACACATTGTGCAAACAAAAATCTCAGATTAAGAGGCTCACTGGGGGAAAGTGTACTTGTGAAGGACCCGGGGCCAGCTGTGTGCCAGTGCATCCATGCCAAGGGAGGCCTCTGTCAGGAAATAGAACAACAGGCAGTGGGAGAATTTCTGGGAGGCAAACAGGTCTACCTGGGCCTCCCTAAATCGATTCCAGACTATCTAATATGTAACAGGCCGGAAGGTAGGAAGGCAGTTCAGCATCGACCGTGACCATTCTTGTGTGCTTTGTAGACCATTCTTGTGTTAACAGAGTCCAGTTCCATGCCGAGAAAAGAGACCTGCACAGGGGAGAGCTCGCTCTTTTCCCGGTTGACCCAAAGCCCCAATTGGCTGAGATGCTGAAGCACCATGTCTCTGTGCTCGCATAACAGATCCCTTGAGTGAGTTAGTATTAGCCAGTCGTCAAGAATCCAGATAGTCTTCACCCACAGAGGGGTCAGGGCACTCCCTGCTACCTTGGTAAAGGTGCGGGAAGACAGGGCCAGCCCAAAGGGAAGGACTTTGTACTGATACGCCTGACCCTCGAAAGCAAACCAAAGAAACAGTCTGTGTCGAGGTAAGATCAAGACATGAACGTATGCATCCTTCAGGTCGATGGCTGCAAACCAATCCTGTTGGTGAACGCAAGAGAGGATGCGTTTCGAGGTCAATATGTAGAAGCCCAAATTCATTTTGACTAGAGGGAATGGCTCGATCGAGTCCTTCGCCAGCAGGAGCGCAATCTCTGCACGCAGGACAGAGGCGCTCTTCTCTGAATGAACAGATGTGAAACACCTGTTTAACGTATCCCCAGGTGGGGTGCCTGGCGAATTGTATCGCATAGCCGATTTGGACCGTCCTGATCAACCAGCGACATGGACTAGGAAACGCTAACCAGGCCCCCAACCTGCGTCCAAGCGGGATCAGCGAAGTGGTCGACGACGTATCCCCAGCCAAGGAGAGAGAGGCAGCTTGATCCTGGAAGCGGACCATTCAAAAGGCGAGACAGGCTGCTGTGAGCAGCACACACCAGCTCTCCCCAATCTCGTGGTGGCACCATGAATCTAAAAGTGAGCAAGAAGGGCATCGCTCACAACTTGAACATGGCGAGTGAAGCCCAGAGGTTTAGAAAATTGCTCTTTTTGTGAATGGGTGGGTCAGCAGGAAAAGAAGCTCTATGCCCCTACTGAGGTGTTGAGCTCAACTGCACCCAAGATGTATAGTAGTGTATATGTAGTCCCAATGCTCTTGGCAGCCCAGAGAAGCATGGTCACCAGCTCCGCTTCAGATTCTTTCTGGGCAGCCACCACGGTGGTGGGCTGCTCAGCTTCCTCTTCAGTGGAGGCAGACGAAAGCCCCTCCTCTGACGCAGCGAGAGACATCTCATCCTCTTCCAGAGCACCAAAAGATACTCTGAGTTTGCCGCACGACGTACTGGCGCCATCATTTGGTAACTCCACAGGGCCTTTCAGCAAGGGATCAGGAGTCCGTGGGGTTTTACCCGGCGGATTGTTCCTGATTGTCAATCTAAGATCTGCCAAGCCGCTAACCTATATGGTCTTTACAAACCACAAAGGTTAGCGGATGAAGCTAGCCTTCTAATAAAAGAAAGCAAAAGCCATGGACATGCACTCAAAGTGAGCACATGAACCATCCACGAATGCCGGTTTAGGCAGAGAGCATTACGGGAGCTCTGGGGAGAGTGGCACACAGCTGTCCTGTGCAACCGTGTACAGCCCATTAACAATGCTCTACCAGAATGTGCTTTCTTTCTGCCTGCTGTCATCCAAATGGGTCAGTACAGCTGGTGCCCACAGTCCCCATGATGGCTTTGAAGGCTCTGTGCACGGTTGAATTCTCACTGGACCAATTACAGAATCTGGTTGGTCGTGTCCACGCCCGGAGCCAACGTGACGCTTGGTGTATTTTGAGTGTAAGCATTATGCAAATTCTACTGGAAGTTGAATAGCACTGTGAGTGTGTCAGGAACACAGTTTTCCGCCAGTTTTAAAATCAGGCCACAGACATGCTTTTCCATAGTCTGCAGATTGGCATGAAGCTTGGATTTGTGAGCAATTTTCCAATCGGATCTGATGGGGCATGACGGTTCACAAGAAGTACGGTTACTTTGAACACATGGTCTTCCAAATGAAAGTAACTGAAAGATACATGCAGACCTCATGGCCTGTTCTTATTAGAATAGCTGCAACAGACAATGTGCAATAAATACTTTTATATGAGCTACTGTAGTATTTTCACCAACAAAAAATGGTTTTAAGGTGATTATTTCTATCTTTTGCAGTAGCATCATCCAGTCTGTCTGGAATGACATGAAGTAACTGAACAAACTGAGACATACTAAATCCAGAAGAACTGTGGCAACGTCTCCAAGATGCTTTAAAAAAACTTACCTGCAAGTTTAAGACACTCATGTAAAAATGCTGTAAAATGCTTTCAAAAATAATGCCATAAATATATTTAATTTATCAATTAACTTCTATTAACTAAATCAAATAAATATTTGGTATTACAGCTTCTGGTAAAACAGCTTCTGCTCTGAGGTACACTTGCCCATAGTTTTTCAGCTTTCCATGTAGGTTTTTTAAGCATCTTGGAGACGTTGCCACAGTTCTTCTGGATTTAGTCTGACTCAGTTTATTCTGTTTCTTCATGTCATTCCAGACAGACTGGATGATGATCAGATCAGATCTCTAGTAATGACAAAAACGATGAAAAAAAAACCTTAAAACCATTTTTTGTTGGTGAAAATATTAGTGGCCTAAGACTTTTGAACAGTACTGTATATATACACATATATATATATATATATATATTTTTTTTTTTTTGGCACAAATTTAATTCTACACTTCCATAGTCCTGTTTATTTAGGATCTTAGTAGCAGGATTAAAAATCTATATATTTTTTTTTATTTTCTTATCCCATCAATCTAATATTAATATAATCTTATATCCATATTTATTATTACCACTCACTCAATACTACAATTAATCCTACTAATATTACCATTAACTCACCAAGCCATATTGTATGTAATGTTAAACTTACAATAACTGTTCCACCATCTCTGAGCAGAGAAGCGTACTGTAGGTGTGATTTTGTTTGCTCATTATCAGGATATTTGCTTACATTTAAGTATCTGATTATAAATTACGCATATGAACTGTGAGTTGTTCTAAACTCAGCAGAAACAGGATGCCAAACATGTAGTCCTCAGTATGTCAAAGGTAAACTAAAAGACAAGTCGTGTCTTAACTGGACAATTTGGTTTGAGTCTGAAAAAAACATTTGTGTGAGAATTTAAAGCAATTGTGGAAAAGAAAAACTGACATAAGCACATAGGACTTCTGTTGTGTTAAAGTATTTTTTCTAGTTATGACGTCTGTTTCTAGCACACAATTATCACAGTCCCAAAGAATGTTTAAAGATATACCAATGTAAATATACTTATCTGCTTGCAAACATGGGAGAGTTCTTAAATGTGGTTCTTAAATACAATGGTTTCAATAAAGCATATGATGCTTTGACTGGGGTGTGTGTTTGTGTGTTTTCTCTCTTATCAGATATACAGATAACAAGGTTGAATTGCTGCTGGTGATTACGTAAAATGAAATAATAGATATGTACAAAGGCTATTTGCTGTTGATTCAAAGATGTTTTCAGTTAAATCGTTGTCATCCCTAGTCTGCCTTGGGTCATCTTATTAGTTCTGGTAAGGTTCCGGTTTTTCCTGATTGTGTTTTGGATGTATGCATGAACAATACTTAACCAGAATGTGTTTGCTTTCTTACATGATGAAATCTTGATTAATTATTAATATATAATTATATATGTGCCAGTCAGTTTTTCCAGACTTGGTTTTTCCTGTTGGCTCCAGTATTCTTTACCTGTACCCTCTTTTATTGTCTACCTCTCACTTGGCTTTGTCTACCTGATTTATGCTTCTGGCCTTCCTTGGATCCTGAGGTTTTGGTTCTATTGGATTTTCCTACTGGATCTCACTTCCAGCCTACCTCTGGCCCTCCAAATCTGTACACCTGCTTGTTCCCTGAAGACTTCAGCTTCAGAAATGAAATTACATGCCTATTCTGACCTGTGCCTAACTATAAAAATGTCTAAAAAATATTATTATATTTTAAAGAATTAGAAATTTCTAATAGTAAAACTATAGCGGAATGAAGGATAATGTCCAATATTGGTACAAATTTGGTCAATCAGTGTTTTATGCCATTGAATGATTCTTGTTTTAAATATGCTTATGCAGTATTTTGGTATGTCAACTACAGCACTTGAATTACTTTTTAGTGGATGTCTTCTGTAAAAATGTTTAAAGAATACTCAGTTGTTCTTTTTGAGCCTCAAAAACCCTTTTGTCTTTAACCCAGAAGGCTAATGTGTATATAGGGTATATAGTCAACATTTGAAGTGAATCAAAACCTTTATCAGAGTTGTCCTAAAACCCAATCAATACCTGTTCTTGTCTTAGCATGACATTGATCAACTTTTTTGATCCCCTTAAAATGTTGACTACTGTAGATAGTGTAAGTCTGCTTTATGTGAAGTACAGATTAGCTATTTAAATCTCTTCTTACAGTGTGTAACTTCATAATACTTGATAATTTATTATGCGATATAACTGTAGTTCATATATCTGATATATGTGTGCATGTGTAAAACTTCATCACATTTATCATAGCTGTATGAATGGCGTGTCATTCCACATTCAGCAGTACTCATATGACTTGAATTCCTGTCAAATTTATTTGCTGTTGCTATAAATATATTTGCAATGATGTCATTATCAAAGGACAAGCCTGCTGTGCAAATTTCTGTTCGTTAGAGCTATGCTGGCTGTGAAGAGACGTTCAGCTGTCCATGTCTATGAGGGCTTTTCTTTTCCTTTTTATATCCTTATGGCTCTCTTCCACTTTTTGTTTTTGCAACACATGAACAGATTTATTTAGAATAGATAACACAAATAATTATTGTTACTGTATATTAGTTTGACAAAAAAAAATAAAAAATACACTGAATGTGCTAAGAGGATGCTAACAATATGGATTAACCTTTGCATACTGTATAACTGTGAATGATTTGCAGTGCCTTTAACATAGATATTATCATCAGAATGCGGAACTGATTTAAAAGATGAAAATCACTGCTGCCCTCTGCTGTTCAAATTGATGCTATTTAATGTTAAAAGGGAGCTTGGTCCATTTTTCCAAATCGTTTGCTTTCTCTTAAGGTATAAATGAGACATGGCAAAGAATGAATTCTGTGTTATTGCATGAGTTTATTTCTTGCTACGCCATGTCATACAGAAGAGCTGTAATACAGGTAAACAATGTAATAATTGGTGTATCTACGGTATGTCTGTTATTTCAAAAGTTCATCATATCAGTTCTTTAGAAACAGCATGTTCATGTTCACTGACTGTGCAAACAAGGTGGTGCATTGTCTCCAATGGTAGCAGAACCCAGGGGAAGGATACAAGTGAAATTCACAATCAGCAAAAAAATAATCATCTTCTTGCCAGGACCGATTACCCAGCAGATACAGCATCATTATTATAGCTGTTTCCATAATCTGAATGTTTTTTGTGTAAATGCAATGGTCAGTTTACACTTAAAAGCATTATTGCAAAACAATTCCTTTTTTATTTTTATTAAAAAAGCCATGTTCATTTCTATAAACCCCAAATGCATTGAGATTATTGTTACACTTAAATGGAGTTAAATGGCAGACCATTAGTGAAAGTGCTACAATAATCAGCTTTAAAAAACAGAAAGAGCTGCACTCCCATTTATATTGTGTTGACTCAGCATGTTTTCAAAAGCAAGACTCTTATTACAGATTGTATCCTTAAAGGCTGGTGACATCTCAAATGTCCATTTAGCCTTCAGATGATATAGTTGCACAATGATCTGGAAACAGTATTGATGATCAGCTGTGCTTAGTCTGTCTAATTCTACTAACCATATTACAATGACAGTACTTCTGTACACGGGAAGTAAGTAAACCTGCATATTAAACAAAACAAAAGTCATCATTTGGCCCACTGGACATGTGAGAAAAACATTTTAAATGCTTTCATAAAGCATCCAAGAAAACTAAGTGCAGCCACTGAGAACAGGACAATGATTTAAAAGCATTCAAAGCCTGGTATACCCAAATGTACTCCATAAAATTAAAATAACTGTTATTGCATTATTTTTTGCAGTCCTAATCTAGTTCCTCAGGATGTTGACACAACATTAGCATAAAAATTAAAAAATGAAGTACTAGTCCACCTTATTTAGTTATGGACCAATATGAAAATGCACACGCTCGCAAAAACAAAATGGACATTATAGCAAAAAGTTGTTGATAGTTTAAACAACACTTCCCATATGCACAAAAATTCCAAGAAAATACACAACTGTCTCTGTATGAGATCATACATTCAATCATATAATCTCTGGACTACACAAATTCAGATACTTCATTTTGCAAAACGGTTCTGTGTACAGATATGTTACAGTTTCCTTTTAATAAAACTTGAATACTGATGCAGGGATAAAGTGCATGGTCTAAGATAAGTCAATGTCCCTCACCACTGGTTTACCAACATGCTACCATAAAGGAACATGTTGCCGTAGCTGTGCTCAGTCTGTGCTGAGATCCGTAGCCGGTCAAAAACATTTTGAGAGCTCACCGAGGGCCTGAATTCTGATCATTCAAACCAAAGGTCACTTTAAGGAGCCTCAGTAAGAATTAGTCTTTGATATGTCCTCCGCTTGGAATCCCACTAGCAAACAAATGATGGTTGACTTTCATGCCTGTCAGCCATATTTACTTTTTAAAGTCTGAATTAGCATGATTATGATTGGGCTAATTTGGTATGATCTTGATAGTTTTAGTGTAATATGGGTGGCAGATCATTGGTGCCAGTGGGTGATGAAGGGGCACAGGTGGGCATCACTGCTGTGCCAGAAGGGCACTCCGATTGGCCTTCATCTTCTCTAGTCTCTTCGTAAGGTGGCTGTTGCTTGCTTCCAGCTCATCGATACGGTCAAGCGCAGACCTCAGCTAAAGAATAAACACAGAACTTGTTACATCACACTCTAAAAAAAGTGAATTTTATAAAAATAAATAATAACACTACCCTAATAAATTCTCTCAATATCACTTGATTTGAACTGACTTTAACTGGGAAACTGAGTGTTTATTATTGTCCTCTTCCAGTATCAACACACCGCTGCAAAGCTGTACAAACTGAAAAGCGCTATATAAATAAAGTTGACTTGACTGTTTGTAGTATTTGACTAATTGTATTATTAGTATTATATCACTTGCTCACCAATGGATCCTTTGTGATGAATTGGTGCAGTTAAAATGAGAGTTCACGGAACTGTTCACCCAAATATTTATATTACTCCCTAATTAAATCATCCTCAAACCATCCTTGGTTTTATATACCTTTCTTCTTTCAGACAAACACAAGAGTTTTTTTTAAATACCATCCTGGTTCTTTCCAGCTATGTAATGGCAGTGAATGGTGTCCAGGTTTTCGAAGCTCCAAAAAGAACATCCATCCATCATAAAAGTAATCCATATGCATCCAATTAAAAAATCCATCGAGTTGATTGATCAACTGAAGTCCTGTGGATTACTTGTGCACTATAGTGATGTTTTTATCAGATATTTAAACTCTCATTCAGGATCCATTGGTGAATATCTGCTAATCTGTTCTGATGAAGAAAGAAATTCATATATATACTTTACTTTCCTCAGTTTATGTTTAAGGTGTATTGTACTCAATATTGTTAAGTGTAAAAAGTTGCTACTAAGTTGTTTGGAATAATAGTGGGTTCCTTTAAAAAAAAAGGTACCTCTCTCTGCATCTTGCGTTTCTCCACTTTTAATTCATCTTCCACTTTCTCTGCAGCCTCAGCAGATGTCTTATAGCGGCTCACCTGACCTTCCAGACGAATGATCTGCCACATGACAGAGATTATAAGCTATGCATGAAATAATGCCAGCTCATTTCTTGTGGAACTGGTTGTACCACAATATGAACAGAATTAACTGTGCATAAAGGGGAATATCATTAACTGATGATGAAATTGCATGCAAAAGCACACTGTGTGCCTGAGGATATAAAGTCTTGTATTAAATTTATTGTTACGTTTTGTTCAAGTGCTGTGACTTCTTGCTCAGATTTGACCAGCTTGAATTTCAGGTCACTGATCTGCCTGTTAGCATCTCCTGTATTTAAAAAAAAAGTTTAATTAGATTTGAGAACATGAAAACTATGGAAGCCCGTTTCCGCCACTGAATAAAAAAAAAAAAAAAAGATTATTGCGACTGTTAGAATATAAAGTCGCAATTGCAAGATAAAAAGTCAGAATTGTGAGTTAAAAAGTCGTAATTGCAGGATAAAGTCCGAGTTATAAAGTCGTAATTGCAAGATAAAGTCCGAATTGTGAGTTAAAAAGTCGTAATTGCAAGATAAAGTCAGAATTGCAAGATAAAGTCAGAATTGCGAGTTAAAAAGTCGCAAATTGCAAGTTAAAAATTCTGAATTGTGAGTTAGAAAGTCCGAATTCAGAGTTACAAAATTGCAATTGTGAGATAAAAAGTCAGAATTGCAAGTTATAAAGTCCCAATTGCAAGATAAAGTCAGAATTAAGAGTTATAAAGTCGCAATTGCAAGATAAAGTCAGAATTGTGAGATATAAAGTCTGAATTGCGAGTTAAAAAGTCGTAATTGCAAGATAAAGTCGTAATTGCAAGATAAAGTCAGAATTCAGAGTTACAAAGTTGCAATTGTGAGATAAAAAGTCAGAATTGCAAGTTATAAAGTCCCAATTACAAGATAAAGTCAGAATTAAGAGTTAAAAGTTGCAATTGCAAGACAAAGTCAGAATTGTGAGATATAAAGTCCGAATTGCGAGTTAAAAAGTTGTAAGTTTATATCTCACAATTCTCACAAACTTCCAATTCTGTCTTTGTTTCTCAGAAAAAAATTCAGAATCGTGAGATAAAAAGTCGCAATAACCTTTTTTTTTTTTTTTTTAGTGGTGGAAACTAGCTTCCATAGAAAACTCTACATTACAAACCAGCCTTAATCAAGATGGTGAATTAAATTTAAAGGTGTATCTTACTCTGCAGATCTAAAATATGAGGGTCCAGACCATTCTGTAGGTCATCTTCATCTGTGCTTCCTGTTTCTTCTGTCCCATTCTTTTGTTTCTGCTCTGCAATGGCTTTATACTTCCGCACCTGCACATTCACATACAGATTAGTCATGCTAACAAAGTCCTTATGACAGGAATTTCACAAGATGTTCTTCCACAATATTAATCATACGCATAACAATGAATCACTTGGAAAGCATGAAATGACAAAACTCACCTGGTCAAGCAAACTCTCTCTCTCTTCCACTAGCTTCCTCAATCTGATCTCTGAAAGTTGCATACATAAAGTATTTACAACACATGAGCCACATAAATAAAGTAAAGTAAGACAAAACAGGATGATGTAGGCACTAAAAAAAATAATAATACAAATATTTTTCAGTATAAAGTATTGGAGCGCTCAATAAAAAAATTTATTTCAATGAATAATGAATTATAAAAATTGCAGTTAACAAGAAATTAACATGACAATAAATATATGGTGATAAGGAATATGATATGTATTCATTTCTTAAGCTATTTTTATATTATCTATTATTTAATTGATTTAATGATCAGCATGTCATGTAATTAATTAAAAATGCATAAATGTAAATATTATTTTAATTATTATCATATATCATTGTGTATTAATAGAAAATGTGCATATGGGGTTATTATTAATCATCATCCTTATCATGATTTTTATTACATTTGTATGTGTGTTTGAACAAAACATTTTTTTTTTTTCTATTTGCTTTTTATTTGTGGTGATTACATCATAACAATTACAGCATTGGTAAACATAAAAAAGTATACATTCTTCCAAAGCACAATTGTGCATAATACAAATGTATTAATGTTTATTTTCTTTAAATCAAGCTTTTTAATTTCAAAATACTGAAAGAATTTGAATAGCTTAACAAGTCTTCATCAGTCTCATTTGCATTGATTTAAAGTGCATTTGCAAAATTAATATGAAACTGTTGAGGAAAAAAAAATCATAAACATCAGAAAATCAAAATGATTCTGTGAAAAATTATGACAAAAAGCAGCTAAAGATTCTCTTCATCTTAAGATTGGTCTTGAAGAACGTCTTTGTTTTATTTTCTATGCTCAGTCCACTCACAGTGACTATTATTTCTTTTATTGGTTCACATCTATGCATATTTACATCATCCAGCACTAAAAGATCAGCATCCAATTCAACAGCTTCCTCACAACTATCGAGAAAGAACGCTGTGCCCTTGTGCTCTACTGGCAAGCTATATGTGTCCTCCACAAACTGTAACTCTGGCTCAGCTTCTGTCTCTTGCTGGTTCCTGGATTGTGCATCATTGTCTCCTGTGGTATTAAAAATATCCACTTCATTAGACTCTGTGGGTTCAAACATAGATCCTTAGAGGTTTTAATGCCAGCATTGATTTCTATGCAGTTATTTTTCTCTGCTTGACTGGTCTGTGGTTCATATACTGTAATTTCAGATATTATCTGATTTTAAGGTTTAAATAATTATAGTGGCACGTTAGGTGGAATTTCTGCATTTGAATCAATGCATCTTTTTATCTTCTTACCTGTTTTGTTTGGTTTTAACAGTTGATCGCTTCAGATATCAAAGAGTTCAGTTTCTATGCCTCAGAACTTGCAGTCCTCTCTCTTTTAACTTATTTTTGGGGGATGTATTCAGTAAACATTTCCTCATAGATTAAAACACCAAAAAGAAAAAACACCAAAAAGATTTCCCTTCACTGTGCAGTCTCACCATAGTTTTGAATAATCTCTGACACATTTTATTTAATGTTTGATTAGTATTAAAGTTTTGCATTTTTATTTAGTTTTTAATTTTGTATTAATTTTCATTCTATGGTTGTTACTATTAGGGGTGTTTTCAAGGTTTTTGTTTTTCATCTTAGTTTAATATTTTTGTGCTGTTAAAGTGTTATAAGTTTGTTTAATACCATTATTTTTTTTTAATTGATATCTAGTGCCATTTTCATGTTCAATACAGCTGGATTCATGTTCCTTTTCAGGAACTCGAGCTGCGTCACATGACGCTTTGGGAACGCCCTCCAGCGGCTCTGAATGTGTGTCAAATCAGTCCAATGAAATGGCAGAACGTCATGATGACGTCACCAGCCGGGAAGCTCAAGAGCGCATGCGGAAGAGCCGGCGTTATGTTTTGGCTCTTGAGGGAGCCGGCTGCCCGCACTGTGAAAACCTGCCGGTGCGCGTGCTCAAGTCCCGCTTGGCTATCTTCGAGGAGGGAGCCTTTACTTCGGTGCCCCATGGCGATGGACCCGCTCGTGCTGAGGCCAAGGGGTTCCCAGCGGGACCTCGCCCAGACAGAGATGGAGACGGATGAGTCCCTATCCTCTCTGTCCTCGGCGAGATCCGTCGCAGTCCCTGAGAGTGTTGAAGCGCGTGTGGCAGCTACACTCAGAGCGGCGCAGCACTGCGAGCCTCTTCGTCCGAGGATGAGGAGATGCGCAGTGCTGAGGATGAGGCAAGCCCATCTCCTTCCCCCCAGTACGAGGAGCTTATGGAGGTGGTGACTCGAGTCGTAGCTAAGCTCAACATCGACTGGCCTGAGGAAGTCAAGCCCGAACCTCGCTCCAGCAAGCTGGATGAGAGGTTCCTGCGTGCTCGAGCCCCACCTTATAAGCGTAGACTTCCATTTTTCCCGGATCTCCATACCGAGGTATCGAGATCTTGGAGAAAACCCTATTCCTCTCGCCTCTTTCATGCCTCCACGGATTTTTACGGTAATGTGGCAGGTTTGAGGGAATATGGGTACAAGTCGATGCCGGCTGTGGAACAGACGCTCGTGGGCTATCTGTCCCCGGCAACGGCATCGACTCTGAAGGCTCCGTCCCTTCCATCTAAGCAGCTGCGTACATCTTCAG
>JAUCMS010000105.1:5927725-5944219 GCA_032357445.1 Enteromius radiatus
AGGGCGTTCCCAAAGCGTCATGTGACGCAGCGTCTCGTTCCTTCAAGGAACTAGGGTTATATTCATAACCTGAGACGTTTTACAATGTATCGAAAACTGAAAATTATTTTGTTACCATTTAATTTTACTTAGTTAACTTAATTTTATTTTTCTTTTTTTTGTATTTAGTTATTTCATATTTTAATTTAATTTAACACAAATGTTTGAATTTTTCACTAAATATTTTAATTTAGTTTTTGCTTTTCCTGCAGCATATTTGTAATTTAATAGAGACTTCTGGAGAGTTCTAGAGACTTAAATAAAACATGCAGCAACAAAATACCATAAAAGCAAAATTATTTATATGTATAAATAATAATAATAATAATAATATCAGTTGACTATAATATAAGCTGGTAACTTCACTGTAAAAAAATCTGTCACATTTATGGTAAAAACTGGCACCTGTGGTTGCCGGAATTCAACCATAAAAAATATTTTAGGTTTAAATTTAAATTTACAGTTAAATACCGTAATTTCATTAACTGATATAATGTTAATATACCATCCTATCAAAGGACTGAAATCTGTTTTGTAGCTTTGAAATACACTGACAAGTGTCATTCACACAAACTTAATAAATGCTATAAATTTTAATTTAACAACATTAAATGTAACATAAAACTCTAATAAACATAACTGATAAGAAAAAAATCCTTTCAGTCGAATAACTTCGACATTACATATGGGAACTCGCATGAGAGACCAATCACCTTTGAGCTTCAAAGAAAAGGCCAATGAAAATTGGCGTGCACAGATTGCATCCACGTTCCTGAGCTGTCAGCGGATCCTGCGTGCTGGTGGCCTTTTTAAAGGCCGGCTGTATCAGCTTTTTGCATCTCAGTCCCCACTCCCGGAGGAGGGCCGGGAGCTTCTGTGCACTCAGCTGCCGTCGACCCACAGGTCGGCGGTACCCACAATTTCACAGAAAGAGCATTTTTCTAAGCCTTTGGGCCCAGTGCACCGAGAACCCCATCTAACCTTTCCTTTGTTTCCTCAGGTGTGAATCCGGAGCGCTGTGTCGCCAGCGCGGGAACCAGGGGAGAAGGTAAGCACTGCCCAGAGCAGTCAGACTTTACTCCAGGAGGTTTATTGGCTCTTGACTGTACTCCAACTGTGTCTCCTTCGCCCAGTAGGTTGTGGTTACAAATCTAAATATTCCATGGTCAGCTAGAAGGCTGTGTTTCCCTTCATATGTATCCATAATCTTATTGATATAGTGTATTGTTCAAAAATTCTACATGTAGGAAGAGTTGGAAATATGTGCTCCGCGTCCCCAACCAACTGCTTCAGTAACAACTGGCAGCCCTGTGGAGCCCCCAATTTGTCCCCCAGGGCATTGGGAAGGTTACTTGCAGACTCCTCTGCTGGCACGCTTGCCTGTCGGCACGGGGGTCTCCGCGTAACGTCGCCTCAGGGTCGTGGCTTTTTCCATGGGTTGTTCCCATATGTAACGTTGAAGTATTTCGACTGAAAGGGAAACGTCTATGTTACAAAGGTAACACACGTTCCCTGAAGGAGGAAACGGAGACGTTACATTCTCTTGCCATGACCCTGGGTCGTGCTGATGCTGGCTCGGCTCCTCAGGGAAAACCTGCAGGTGCACGGCATCTGTGCCCTCTTATACTTACGTAGTGATGAGGTGCATCTGGATGCAATCTGTGCACGCCAATGTTCATTGGCCTTTTCTTTGAAGCTCAAAGGTGATTGGTCTCTCATGCGAGTTCCCATATGTAACATCTCCGTTCCCTCCTTCAGGGAACGTGGGTTACTTTCGTAACCTAGACATTAGCTCAAAGAAAAAAACATCAAATTCAAACTAAACTTGAAATGCAATCCAGGGAATTTTGGGAATGTCAGTTTACTTTTTTTTCTGTAAATTTTACAGGAATTTACCATTAACCATTTAACAGGTTTTTACCATAGCAGTTTAAAAAAAGTGTTAAAATCAAAATTTTTTACAGTGTGTACAGTTTACAGTTTAAAATGATTAGATTATGAGTAAAAAAATATATATATATTCTGGTAACCATTTATCATACCTAACATGCTGTCTCCACTCACAGTGGGCACGTGAGAGTCTTGATTCAGTCGGGAGGCTGTTTCCGGATCAGCATGCCCATCAATCGCCCTGTCTGCTAACTCCCCATTGACCGTCACCTCAGATCCCAGCATAATGCCATGTTTCTGTGAAAGAATACAGTCTCATGTCAATCTCTCATTTATTTATGGTCCTAAGTCAAAATAAATATATAAATATAATATATATATATATAATATAAAATGTATAAAATATATAAAAATAATAATAATAATGCTAATATTACGACTGTTATATTGTGGCTGTGATTGCCAGTATTCCTTCTATATCTCTACCTTTAGAGCATCCCTAAGCCGGCAAACCTCATCCCTGAGTGCCTCCCGTTCATCATGGATAATGTCTGAATATTCCTTCTGCCTCTCTAAGGCCTTAATGCCGTCATCCACAAAAGTGAACAATCAAGGAAGGGAAGAACATGGGAGTAAAGGAAACACGTAAGGTTTGGAAAGACTACAAGGATCATGTGACAGTATCAAGCATTCAGTTGTTTAACAAGTTATTAGGTTAATAAGTATTAAGGGGGAATAAGTGTTAAATACAAAAGAAAGAATAGTTTTAGTGTGATATGATTAATGGAAAAAGGCCATGGAAGGTTATGTACCCCAATCTTTTTATCTTTCCATTCCAATGTTTCTTGCAGGTCAGCAATCTCTCTAATATAGTCCGCCTGCTTTCCATGAGACTGTTGGACTTCCTGAGCCACGGCCATGAGGGTAAGCAGAGGAAAACAGGGACAGGTCAAAGAATATTAAGAGCAGAATGTGAGAGAAGAACAGAATAACACAGAATTCATCTATGTCAGGAAGACAAAGAATCAGAAGGACTTTGAATATTCCATCATGTACTGCTGATGCTCACCGTTAGCAGCTCTTCACTCTGCTTCAGGGTTTCCTTCATCTCCTCAAACTGGAACTTCAAGACATTGTGGGAATGACGCTCTCGATCAAAGTCCTAACATACATTAAAAAACAACAAAAAACACATCATTTCCTAATTATTAGTTATTTGAACATTGGTCATTCCATGATTTCTCTTGATAAAAGGGCCACAGTATACTCTGACTTCACAATGATCATCTTTATGATTGTGTGCAATTCAGTTTAATTCTTGTATATTAACAATCACAAATGGGACTGATAAGAGTCTTTTATTTATTATTCTTATATATCAAAACTTGTATGTGAGCCTCTCTGCAGCATTAATAATGCATTTCCTGGTCATAGGTTCTAAAAAAGATAACTATATCATTTTTGTTTCATTATTCTAATGCTTTATGAAAGGGGTTAAAATGATCCTTGTGCACCTCATATGGAATTTTGACTCACCATTTTTGTCAATTTTTATTTATTTATTTATTTATTTTAAATAAATAATAAAAACATGCCTAAATATACTGTATACTTGGTTATGAAAAGGGTCAATTATTCTATAAGATTTTTCCTTAAAAAAGTTTCATCACTTCACAGGACTCACTCTGGCTTTCTCCTCACAATCTCTGCGTGTCTCACACAGAAGTTCCTCCAGCTCCATTAGAGTGTCTCTCAGTGTGTCCACCTGATACATCAGGTTTGTCTTCTCATTGTCCAGCTGAGCATTAGACACCATTGCTTTGCGGTATTTCTCCTCCACCTCCACCAAGGAGTCCTACAAACAAAAAAAGAGGAATTTACAGTACATACAGACCATGGTCATTATTATACAGTATTATGAATAAAACTTCAAACTTACCTTCATTTCTCGTATGGAGGCCTCGGTGTCCACTGAAATTGAGGTATCACAGCTTCCTCTTCGTGATAAACCTCCACCCAGGGATGCTAGAGTTGCAGCAGAGAGGGTGGAGGCTGTCCTGGACCCCTGAGGATGTAGTTTAAAATTTTACTTGGTCTGCTGAATCATTTTATTGTGGTATTATCTACCATGATGTTTCTGAATCTATTCAACATCCTAAAAATGATCCTACTCACCTTTTCCAGGAAATCTGACCTTTCCTCCACCTGTGTAAAAAATTAAGTGGGTTCAGTAGATGCAACACTGAAAAAACATTTCTTATATGTACGTATAACAATACTGGGCCATTTAGAGATATATTCCATGCTTCATCCACTAGAGGGAGCACGGCACAAACAAGATTCATGCTAATTCCACACGATACTGAAGATTTTAGTGAGAGGAACGGGATATGCAAAGGAGCAAAAGAGCAAGTCAGATTTTCCATGGATCTCTATGTTACAAAGACGGCAGACGTGACCTTGAAAATGCAGAACTAAAGCTTGATCAGTGATAGAAAAGAGAAGCTCACCACTGGACTGGCACGGGCTGAACTCGCCCTAGAGGAGGCTCTGGAACTGGAGCCCAGAAAGCCATTGTAGTCTGAAGGCTGACCAGAATGCAGGTATAGAGAAAAATGGGATGAGGAGTAGATGTTAGCAGGAAGAGAGCATAAGAGAACATCTAGGGGATCTGACAAGTAGGACAAAGTTTCAGAAATCAGTCTCATAAACACTACCATTCAAAAGTTTTAGTGAGAATCTTGAATAAAATTTGAACCAAGGCTTGATCAAAAATACAGTACAAACAGAAATAAAGTGCTTCTGAAATTGTTGTAACTTGATTTGAGTTGTTTAAGTGCCCCTATGGATTTTTTGTTTTTTTACAATTTCCATGCAGTGTGTAGCATAGCTCAAAGTAAATAAAAACATCCTGCAAAGTTTTGAATATGAAAGTGCACCGTGTATAAAGTTATTGTCTCTCAAAAGAAAGATCAACTCTAAATCATTGAAACAAGTTGAAGTTTTTTGAAACAAAAACGTTTTATGTTGACATCAACATGTAAGATTAGCATATTGCCCTCCCACTTGTTGCGTGCGCAGACCTGGAAAACTTGATTATATATTCAATATTTGCCACTAACTGCCGCTTTTGGAGTATTAAAGGTTCACAAGGCTGCTTTAAATGAAATCGAGGGGTTTGGAACATATAAAGTAAAAACAAATGCATATTATAAGAAAATGAAAGGTTTTTTTTTATTTTGCATGCATGTCAACCTGTTGTCTGGAACTAGCAAAACCAAAATATGAGCCTTCAATAACATTGCAGGGGCACTTTAACAGTTTTTGTTTGTTTGTTTGTTTTTGAAACAATAAATGTCTTTACTGTCACTTTTGATCAATTTACTTGCTGAAAACCACATTTGTCTCTTTTAAAAAAAATCTTTTGAAAAGTAGTGTAAAACCAAACCAAAACACACATTGACATACACACAGCATTAGCAGGTTTCTGTGCGAAGGAGAGTCAGTCTTTGACTAGTAAACGACCATAGAAATTCAATCCAAGATTATTAACCATGCTTTACATACAGTACATACACCACCAGTCCCACTCTTATTAATAGGGGAGAAACAGTAGAGTGGAGGTGCCCAAACTTTCCTCAGAGAAACTTCAAGACAAACAAAGACACAAACAACACCTAGTCAAGCCTGTGATCTGAAAACAGAACCATGCAAGACGCTCAACAAGCGTAGGGTATCAAGTCATGCCGCGGTCAGAGAGATAGGTAAAGATCGTGGCCTTACGCCTCTAGCACTGGAGCCACTGAAACGCCTAGTGGCAGAGTATGAACTCTCTTCATGCAGTGACCCCTGCAGACAGAACAGAACACCTCACCATACTACATTCACCTCACACACTCGATATCTCTCAGACACAACCACGGAAAACACAACAAACACTTAAAGACCTTTAAATGACCGCTTTACATATCCAAAATGGTTCACCACCATGAAATGAGATCTAACAGGGCTGCTTACAATCAGGGAAGATGTACTTTAAACACATCAAGGAGGGGAAATGCTCATTACATACAGAGGAGCGCAAAGAAAGCTTCTTTGCGTGTTTACAGAACGTTATCACATTAGCCATCAACCTTAATACACTCTGATGTACTCTGAGCACTTATGGAATGACTAAGTAAAGAATTGACTGCTGCGTTAGATGTCTGAGTAAGAGGCTTTGGAAGCCAGAGACTTGTCAACATATGTGTAACCAAAGAAGTTCTGTGTATCAGATTACTTAACTGCATGCAGGTCGCATGAGGGTTTGAACACAGACAAACACACATCCCTAAATAACAGAGTTTAACCAGAAATGAAACTTCTGTCAGCATTTTGCTCTAAAGGTTTCCCAAACATAAAGCTTGAGATGGAGATATCTTACAGAATGTTCAAGCAGCTCTTTTCTACAATGGAAGTAATTGTGAAAATGTTTTATTTTAATTGCACTGTAGTAAATTATAAGCAGTTAGTACATTTAAAATATTTTGGCTTTAAATTCAAGATTGAATATTATACTACATTTAAAATTCAAATCAGGTACTTTGCATGTACTTTAATATGTTAGTAAACACATCAAAATAAGTGTACTTTAAAAGCATAAAAAAGATTATTAAAGCATTATCTAAAATAAAGTAAAAATTGCAATACCAATTTTCATTTTACAGCGTGCCCCTTTTAAAAGTGTACGTAAGTGTGAACAGTCATGAATGTAATCTGTAATTTCTTTTTTATACTATTATTAATATTTGAAATACACTAAAAGAACAATACTTTCATCGTAAGAAAAGATCGAACATTCTATGAGATCTCTCCTTTTGTGTTCCACACAAAAAAAGAAGGTCGTATGGGTTTCAATGACAACAGAATTTCTATTTTTGGATGAACTACATCTTTGTTCATTCATATATGTGTCATGTATTCACCATTGAAACAGAGTGAACAAATGATCTGCATGTAAAGTTGCATGCATATGACAACTGGAAACAAACCCTGTGACTTCTCGAACGGGGGGTTTCAATAAAAAGCGCAGAGGGCTAAAAACAAACAGAGAGAGGAGGAAGAAATATATATGCTCATAACATTTCATTTCAATACTACACATTCTTACAACGCTGAATCCCACCAGATAAAGCACAACATTCAAAACTATTTGTAGAGACCACAATAATGACAGCTCACTTTTGCAGCTGCCTTGGTTATGGTTTTTCTATTCATTCCATTTCCATTTTCAATAGCCATTTGAATAAATACAGGAATGCAACCCTTAAGCCAAGTAAATCAACTCCAGGATTAATCACAGCCCTACAATATTTGATTGAAGTTTTTTTAACTATATACTGATCACTTAGATACGCGCAGATCACACCCCATAAAACACTTTGAATGCTGTTATGAATTTAGTCTGCAAATGATTATTTACGTTAATATTTACATTTACATGTAAGTAACGGCTACATTCATTTTAAAAAATAAAAATTAATTCTTACAGCGAATGTACGCCTTTTTGTCAGTAAAATTTCACTGAAATGATGATAAAGTCACTACCTTAATAACGTAGTAACAGTGATTTCTCTGATTAGTGTATTTCACAGTGATGTTGTGGGTAATGTACTACTTTAGAATTTAAAACAAGTACATTTTAGTTAGTTTTCAAATGCTTATACCCTCACTTCTAAAATTAAATTAAATAATAAACAAACAAGTCTGAATTTGGATTTTTATGTCCAGACTGTTGTGGTTTAATGACATTTGTTTGAAAACAAATGTGCCTGTGAAATGACTGAAGAAGGGGAAGCAGTCAAAATGAAGAAAGGGTTATAAGATAAAACAATGAAAAAGAGAACTAACTCTAAAGAAGGAAATAAAGAGGGATTATTAGGGATTGTGAGAGGGACAGACCCGTCCATTTTGTAGTCTGGCTGAAGGCAGACTGCTGGTGCTGCTGCAGAGATCTGTGTGGTGGCCCTACGGTAAGCAGAGGAGGACAAAAGGACAATGTGAGAATGAGAAATGAAGAAAAAAAAAACATGAAAGTAGCTGAGGTGACAGATTGTCACACAAGTGTGATTCAGCGAGTTTGAATGAATGAAAGAGGACAGAAGCAGTGACAGTGCTCTTTGTACAAAATCTTGATTTATTAATCAATAATCAATTCCAATGAATGAATACTTAATGATTTAATTCAATTGTTTCAAATAAACAAATTGGAATTTGAAGTCTATATATGACTTCAGCGTTTTGAGCAAAGATACACTTTGATCACACACTTGACAGACATCAGTGAAAATAAACTGATGAAAAACGCAAGCCCTCACAAGCTCTTTTACTACATAACCACCATCATTTTCTGTGTATGGTTGATGCCAAAAACATTTGTCATTTAAGTATTTCGTTTAATTATTAGAACTTTAAAACTAAGTGAAAACTGCTTCTTCTACTGTTATAGAAATTATTTCCTTTCCATTATGTGAACCTGGAACCTTATAATAATAATCCAATAATAATTTACTGACCCTCAGACTGCCCCGACTCCCAACAGACATCCGCTCCTCATCATCTGATATCTGAGACAGGAAGAGAAAGAAAACAGGGAGTTTGTTCTTTGAGTAAAAAGGATTTTCAGCATATGTTCCCCCAATAAGATATAATCAGATTAATAGTTTACAACATTACTTGTTTTATCAGCTGAAATAAAGGAAAGCAAATGTAATTAAATTTCCAATTGTGCACGCGCGTGTGTGTGTTTGTATGTGTGTTTGCACATACCACATTTTGTGGACAAATCAGTGAACAAATGTAGTGAGACAAATCTGACAAAACCTTTTAAAACTGTTCTCTTTTGTTAAAAAAAAAATAATAATAATAATATCAGTTTAGCATAAACTAGCCGTTCTGTTTTTCTTTAGCACTTGGTTTTCATATTTTCTCCTCTTTAGTCACAATCTTTTTTAGCCTGTTGTCATGACAAAACTGTACCTGTGTACCTGAATGTTCGGTGACATACTCGATGTGAAATGTCTAGTGAGTGGCTCTAAAAGAGTTTTATTTTCTTCCCTGGAACAGATGAGCGTACGTTTTATGAGACGTTGGTTTTGAACATGTCACCTCAGTTATACATTTCAGAATAACGTGCACTACACCTAAACCTACCCGATAGGAACAAAAATGAATGTGACATAAAAACACAATCGCAAGCATGCCATTTTATTTTGTCTCTCTCATCTTCTAGCTCTTACATGGTGAGTCATGTTTTCACCAGATTTGTACCCAAGGATTCTGCATGCTAAGTCAAATTCTGTGCCAGCTTAGCTTGTCACATCTGGAAAGCGAAACATGTGGAGCTGTAATCATAACATTGTTATCAAAAACAATTATACTGTAAGTGCTCACTGTTTTACCACCTCGAGTGTTCATTTCTGTTGGAAACGGCAGTGATATGTACTTATTGTTACGTATTTTGCGGCTCGCGAAAAAGGTCTCACAGGAAAGTTTTCGTCATGACATCATGTCGGTATTTTATGACATAATTAAGGTGAATAATGTGATTTATATTTTTGGGTGATGGATATGTGAGGTTTAAACAGCACACTACAAAACTAAACAATGTGCAGGAAGATCAGGAAGAATAAGAGCAACAAGTAAGAGCATAGTATTAGATAAAAAGTGAATAAAAAAGAATAAAAAGCAGAGGGAGAGATACAGACCGAGGTATGTCTCCGAGAGTGGCGGGAATACCGCTCACTGTCCTCCTGAAAAGCAGAGCAGGAAAATAGGACAGAAAGCAGGAAGTTTTAAGTCAAAAGGTCACATGATTATTAAACACTGCCAAAACTGAACAAAGCATGCACTGAGAGATTATGCTGTCTGTCATATCAGGGTTTATTACAGGGCTCAGACAGGGTGTCTGGAGGGGTGGGAGGGGAGGGTTGAGTACTTTAAGATGTGGGTCACGCGACCGCCCTATAATCCTGCTGTATGTTATGACCACCTCTGCTAAGCCCTAACATGTCAGATGGGCCTCCTGCCCCCCACTGCTCCAGTAAAGCCTGTGAAATGAGGATCAGACACAGAGTGCCTAAAAGACATGCAACATCAACCAATCACATTTCATTCTCTGGAGCACATTACGATAGTTAGCTGCATTCGGGACCTGTGCTGTGTGAATTTTCTAATGCGAATTCTATCTTTGGTGGTCTACTGCATGCGACAGTGTGGTATAATGACAGGTCATACCATCCACTGTTCAATATGGCCCCATTTGCTGTCCAGCCCATAGTATTTCTGGTGCAGAGAGGAGGAGAGCAAGACGATCGAGTGAGGAAGGGTTATGAAAGTATAAGGAAGGAATATGAGGATATTAAAAACAGGTGTAAAAGAAAACATTTCAATGTGGGACTGGTCCTGTATTTTGTTCTTCAAGCTTTGGTTATGTTTCTATTAACTGATGTTCATAAAATTCAAGTTGCACAGATGTAAAATCATGCAAAATACTACAGCTTATATTTCAAATGAGCAAATTTGAGTAATATTAGAAAGAAATGAAGAGTATGGAGGGACAGATCTTACCTTTTGAGCTTGATATATCTAAATAAACAGTGAGGAGACCAGGTTGAAGAGAAAGAAAGAAAGAAAAGAGCTTACAGAAGACTATAGAAAGTTAATTTGTAAATAAATGAGAATAGGTATGAAGAATATAAATCTAACCGATAAAAAAGATATTTAGAATCTGTACAGAACCAAAAATATTCTCTTTTAGAAGGTCTTTTAGAAAAAGATTCAAAATTACAACTAATGAACCCTTAATGGTTTCAGTGTTTGATGGGATATATTTTATATGCTATTTTCATGGTAGATATGAACTAAATTTCAAAATAAGAGCAATATTTTGAAGAAAAAAAGTGAAACTGCAAGCAGAGTTCTAAAATGTTCCAGCAAAAATGTATTTTCTTTTTTATATATTTTATGTTAAAATTGAGCTAAAAGAGCTGACAGTTATCATCTTATGTAGAACATTGCAGGCCATTTTGTAGATCCTAAGAATAAACGGTAGAACTGTAATAGTCTGCCAAACAGATTATCACCTGACCTCTTTCTGTTGCCTCTCCAGTTCCTTCATACGGATTTCTCGGGCTTCGGCCCGGGCTGCCCGTTTAGCTGCCAGTCTTGCCTCTGCCTGGTAGAAGGATATAGAGAAACAGAGGGATTCAGAGTCAGAACCATCAAATAAAGAACAAAAATTCTATTCTATTCTTCTATTCTATACATTTTTCTCTTCAATTTGAAAGTCAGGACTATTTACTGTACCAGTGTGAGTGGGAAAGGCTACAGAGTATGAGTACCTTTCTTTCCTTGAGAGCTATATGCAAAGCAAAAGCTAAAACTGAAGTTAAGGAGAGTTCTTGGAGTGTAATCAAATTAAGTAATTCACAGGCTTCCACTGATTAATCCATTATACTGTAGTTTTAATCTAATCACTGACTCTAACTGTAGATGAAAGCCAGTTTTGAGGGGGGAGGGGCCCTTTGGAAATGAGCACTGATCAGCAGCAACATTAGAAGATTAAGAACCATTAGAAATGATTGTTCTTCCTGTCAAGAAAATGTTTTATATATGAAAAAAAAACAAACAATGACAGTCCAGAGAAAGTATAATAAGTATAATTATGTAACCATAAAAAGGGCCATTAATAGATTGTAATATCTTAAGCTGTAAACACAAACAATAACAATGACAGTGAATTAAAACACACACACACACACACACACAAGCAGTGCCAGGAAGGAAAAGCTCACTCACTGCCTTAAAGCTGCCATTTCCGATCAACATGTAAAACCCAAAGGATAACAGAAAAAAGGCTGCTCAGCAACCCAACTGACATAAAACATTGTAACGGCTTACAATCTGTCATCATAAAAATGGCAATTTTAAGAGGTCCTTAAACTTACTATGCATTTTATACATCTGTGGTTGCTGTATTTTTATTTAACTATTTTTTGTCCCTATCCTTACAAATAACATTCAGTTTTTCTAATTTTACCATGAAATATAAAAACAACACAGGTTCGTCTTCATCATAGCTTCTGTAATGTCTGGGTAGTAAATGTCTCTTGAATTTCAATGGCAACAAGCTCTTGGCAGCCAATAATTTGCTGTAAACAAACAAACAAACAAACAAACAAAAAACTATATTTATCACTCTTGCAAGTGAACCCATATTTAATGTGTACCTGTATCATATTTTCTTTTAATATTTGTCCATTTCCTCTTTGAATGAAATGTCAATTTTAAAATAGGTTATTGTTTAAAAGATATTACACTATTTACTACACAGTTCCTCCATTTGCATACAATAAATAAAATCTTTAATATTTTTAAATACTGTATAAATCTGTATGAATATTGTTGTCATGCATGTTGTATGTGTTGTTAATTGCCATATTTACTTCAAACAAACTCCCATCCAAAGAAAAAAGAATACACAAATGATAGAATGACACAAATCTCAAAATAGCATTTACTGTAACTGCATTACAAGTATTTATGTTTCAAAAGGTTTGAGATGTAAAGCATATCTTGGCAAGTCACTCTAACAGAAGATGGTAACTATGTTTTTGCTACAGTATGTAAACTATGTGATAATGTACGACTCACTAGGGGGCAGTGTTTTCAATGTATTGCTCATTACAAAGTAGTGACCAAATTACACAAGCATTTCCTACAAAAGACTAGTAGTAGTAGTAGTACACTGTATATTTGTACTTATAATGATTGTTTGAGAGTGTAATCAAAAATGTTGCTATTGGTGTAGAAGTGGGGTGCTTAAGATAAGGCCAGAATTATAATAATTAAAAAAGTAAACATGTCTTCTAATTTAACCAAAAACCTGCAGTTTCTCTGCACATATAGACAGCATGTTTAATAACAAGTTCATGGTCAGAATAACAAGCTTGCCAGGCGACACAGACAGATTGTTAGAAAGCTGCTCTGGTTCCTTTGTCTGAACAAGTCACAACTCATTGAATAAGGGGCTTCAAACAAGCCTCTGCCCTAGATCCTGCCAACCATGTCCACTGGCCTGTCAACAGCATGCAGAGAACTGGAGAGTTCACACCGCTCAGCAGAACTACTCCCACAAACGACCGACTATTACAAAATATCAGGACAATCAAAAACGGAAGTGACAGAAAAACATAGTTAAAATATAAATTGAATAATTTTATGAGTAAATGATTTTCTGCCAAGATTAAATGTATGCCTGGCAACAAGACAAACACTGCATAATATTAATACTGAAGACCTCTGAGGTAGCGTTGTTTTCAGTTAAGGTCTGTTCAATCCAATAAGCATGTGCAGTAAACATTAAAATTTTAAATGTATATGTGTGTGTTGTATGGCTGCCCTGGTGAAAAATAAAAATATAATTATTTCATGCTTAGTACAAAAACATTTACATGTTTATGTTCTCAGTTGATACTTAAAAACTATAATTAAATGCTAAACTGACACAATTAGCTTAGCGTAATATTTAAAGGAACAGTAGGACAAAATGCTAACTTTTGCACTGAAAGCGAACGTCCCACTTGCTTACAAATCACCATCCAAAGCCACGCATTTACGCACAAAGACCAGATGACCAGAGACAACATTACTACAATACATCATGTGTCATTAACCAGTGAGAAAACTTTGTAGTCCCGTTATTAAAACTACTACCAGAAAAGACGATTAGGTTGTTTATGTTTGCCTGCCATTTTCATTGTCTGTGTAGTAGCTACAGTATACATGAACGAGCTGATGATGTATCCTGAGGTATACAAATACATATGTTGACAGGAAGGTTGCATTTTCTTTCTCTCAGTTCTATATCTCTCACTGAAACAGACATTAAACAAACATTGCGAATGGGAGTTAAAACATTCAGGCACTAACGATCTCAGTACTGTCAAAATAAAAGTCCTGCATAGGCTACAATGGCCAAACAGAAAAACATAATGGCTGTTGACAATCATTTAAAAATGTCAAATTGCAGATGACATATCAGCCACGCTTTTGGCTTTATTGTGGTATAATAATGTTAATAATCCAAGTGAGCTATGGTCATCATCAATATTAACAGAGAATTACTAACTCAGCTAGGCCATAGGTGTGTTTTAAACAACAGTTTTAAGCTGAAGAAGCTAATAGCCATCTGACATTAAAGAAGAAACAAATCCCAACCATAGCCTGAGCAATGTAATTCCAAAAGTTTCCATTCCAGAATGTCTGCTGAAATACCACACCAATAAAGAATAGTTACAGTCTAAACGCATCCACATGCCAGTGGACTCCACAGGTCAAAACCTTTTGATCAGTGACTCAGCATGAGAGACATGTGTATGTGATAAACTGGTGCCTTATCAGTCATCCTAGACTTGTGTATATTCAGACCAGTGCCTTTGTTGGTTTTGTGTGTTAGTGCAGAGCTAAATTGCGGAGAAATAACATTATTACTACTAATGCAATATTCAGCTTCTTTAATTATGAAAGTCTCCAGCTTCACTGACTGTTGTAGCTGTCATACATAAATGATTTCTAATGCACTAAATCTTCTCTCAGATACACTGAAGAAAAAAAAAGAAGAACGAAAGCAGTCAGTGCAATCTGTGTTTTCTTCCTTGGCCTGATTCCCTCAGTGGGAAAGCTATATTTTCAGCTTTAATGTTTAGTTTCTGGTTTCGTTAAACACAGCTCTGTCAAAACAGGCTACAAGTCACTGCTATTAGAGGGATTTGAGGTTCTGTGAGGAGAAGATAGAGTGCCTGTCCTAGATCAAGCATGAGTGTGGCAGAATCTGACAGATGTTCCTTTCCTCCTCAGCTGTCAGGACCCCGCAGGCCTCCCTATGGAACCATAAGGAACTAGATTCTTTCTACGCCAGGAAAGAGATCAACTCAGCGAACTCACATAAGAGCAAAGGGAAAATTTAGTGCTACAGTAAAGTACCATTCAATAGTTTGGGTTGTTGAAAGAAAATAAAGCAATTTTAAAGAAATCAATACTTTTATTTAGAAGGCGTGATTCACGTTAATCAAAAGCGGTAGTAAAGACACTAATACAAACAAAAAATGTATACTGTATACATTTTTTTTACTAATATTTTGTTTATTTATATATTAGCTTAATACAATCTTTAAATCTTTCAAGGTCAAGTGATTCTTAAGAACTGATTATTTTCTTAATGAAACTCTCATTAGCAGATGGTTTGTTTTTGTCCTTAAGATTGTAAAATTATACTTTTCCCCCAAATAGACAGAAATATTCATATAAATATTTACATGGCACCAAAATAGTCAAGACAATCAAATATATCAAATAATTAACAAATTTATTTCACTTTTTAAACGATTTCTGTAGTCTGGAGCCCAGATTCTACCGCTAACACATTGCTGCTTATCATATTTTGCTGTGTGAAGCAAGATATGTCTCATAATCCAACATACCACACGAGTAGTATTAGGAAGAGTTTAATCTTCATAGTTTAAGGAATAATCATTCAACTACTTGCACTTACAAGACGATTGGTGTACTTGGCATAAACTGTTAAGATGTGCTTTTGGGACTGCTGCTGTATACATTTGCATGTGCAAATCTCTTCCAGTCATTCACAGAGCTCCAAGAAGGGAGAGAGGTATAATTGATTCAGATTGTCACAGTGGAACTCATGAATATCTGAGATCAAACTCATGCTTTGGCAACCCCACGTGAATTAACTTCACCTCACAATCTGCTCCAGGCAGACCAGCTCAGAATAGACTCTCTTCCAATTAGACAATCCAATAACAACATCACATAGCCTTGATATAGTCTTGAACTATTTCTAGAGAACTCCTAGCATGGCAATATTGAGTCAGTTTGATCCACACGGCATTTGTGGTTCAGGCACAGCACATTTTGACTTACTAGGTGTCTTTGGAGACCATAAGAACACATAGCATTAGGCTCCAAAGTAAACAGTCCTGCACCTCACAGCCATATTTAACATATGCGGTTTGGAGCAGCACTGCAAAATGAACTTTGCATAGGGACTGATGGAACAAACAACAAGAGCGTTCCTCCTCCTCCAAAGTCTTGCGGAGGGGTTAATTTAAATATCAAGTATGCTGAGTCACACCAATGTGTGTGTGTGTGTGTGTGTGTGTTTGCATTTGCATGGACTGGAAATAGAGTGAATCAGCAATACAGATATATTTTATTTTGTTAAAGGTGCCATAGAATGGAAAACTGTATTTACCTTGGCATGGTTGAATAATAACAGTTCAGTACATGGACATAACATACTGTGAGTCTCAAATACTATCATTTCCTACTTCCTATATAAATCAAGTGTTTGCAAAAGACGACTGAAAAAAGGTCAAATTCCAACACGACACAGACCGTTTCGTAACAGTCTAGAGGCGTAATAGTTACGCTCACCACATTTGCATATACCCATGCTACTGAAATGAGCAATGCTGAGAAACAGCCAATCAGAGCAGACCTCCTCAT
>JAUCMS010000105.1:5944319-5970839 GCA_032357445.1 Enteromius radiatus
TCATTACTATTCATGAACCTTCCAAATAAGGCAAAAACAGACTGTTTCATTCTAGGGTCAAATTCTAGGGTTGTAAACGGACCTGTAAAATAGTTTCTGGGCTTTTTTTCCCCTTACCTAAGCTACATACCTTCTATGTACATATCAGACAACAATTTAAAATATTCTGTCAATGCATTCTATGGCACCTTTAAAAAAACGCAAGCGAAAACATGGGGAAATTAATCAACTATTTTGTGTTTCTGGTATTTCAGAAAAATATTTTTTCAGGATTTGTTTTAATAGCTCTAAAATTCTCATGTGTACTATTTATTTATTATATTTTATAATATTCCTTTACACCATGATTATGTACTTTATACATATAAAAATAAATAAATCTTTTGTCAAAAGAATTTTTACAATTTTCATTTTTTATTATTAATTTGATATCAAAAGTTGCACCATGTTACATTTTACAATGTCAACTAACCTTGCCATTTCTACTTATATACTTCTGCACTGTGGTTGTACCACATGACTTAATCAAAGTCACGTGGAGAGCTTCCTAATAAGGTTTGCTTTTTAAGAAATTTAAGATTTTAAGATTTTCCTTAAAAAATGAAAAAAATCATACTTGGTCTCATGGCATAAACATACCTTGGTGCACTTTCTAGTTAAACAAGAAATATGTACCAACAAGTACATATCACTGCAGTTTCCAAAAGAAATGAACACTAGAGACAGTAAAACTCTGAATTTACAAAGTTAAGATGAATAAAGTGTAATTTTCACACAGTTGCTAGAAGAAACTGGTAGCTCACGGAGTACAGAGATGTACTTGAGAATCGCGGAGCCCCCGTGTAACTACTGTTCAACAAAACAGTTCAAATCTGTGTAAAAGGAAGTTGAAATGGCACAGTTGCATCAACAAATGCATTTTAATATCAGTTTTGCATTCATTAACACTATTGTGTATGTTCAGGGTTGGTGTATTTTGGTGTAGGGCATATTTTCCAACTTTTTCCAACAGTCCACTGATGTTTTCATTCCAAACCGCCGCAATACATACCTATAACAACGTAATAAAAATCTACCAGGGTTTATATATTGAACCTGTGTTTAAGCGCCACTCAATGGATATTTCTCTTTGAAACTGTGGCGGAATGTGCAGTAAGGAACATAAAAACAATGTTGCACAAAAAGTGCACACAGGTACATATTTTTATGAGACGATGTTGAGAAAACACTTAACACATTTTAATGAGCCTACTAAGATGCTTAGATTGGAGTAGTCAACATACTCTGCAACTAAGCAAACCCAGAACTGGCTTGTTCAGCACTGAAATTGTCATCTTATTTGTGGAACTTCCTGATTTGCATAATTCTGTTGATAAACGAGATACTAAAGCAACAGAGTTAGCATATAAACAATCCTTAAACAAAAGGGGTTTGACAGTGATTCTGAGTAAATATAATACACAGTTATAGGGAATGAGTTGTTTTTGTTTTCCATGATGACAGTGCGGGAGATTATACGGTCATGGAGAGTAGCTCCAGACTAATCTGCTCTTAGAGCGCAATGCAGGCCCATAACACATCACTTCCTGTCTGCTCCTCACCTCAGTCTACCCAGCAACTTAATCGCAGGCTTACTGCAACCCCCCCTGCAATGGCCTACAACATCAGCTTTGCCTCTCACTGCACCACAGAGAGCAGAATAGGCTGATATATGACCCTCCATGACTAACAGAAAAACGGCCTCTGCATTCCTGGCACTTCACACTGGAGGTCTTTCTCTGTTAAACTGTCATCAGTAGCCCTGAAAGGGAATACACTTTAGATGACTGTGGAGTTGCAATGAAAGCAGCCAAAATGATGCACAGTAGTGAGGCTCCTAGAGGGGCGATTAACACAGGATGTTGTGGAGAGGCTTAAAGGATGCAGGTCAGTGGGTGGTGGCTGGCCAATCTGTTGCTGCAGTGGGGCAGGGGCTAAATAGTCTTCTGCTACTACGTCAGCTAAACTCCCTCCCCCGACTAGCCAAAAACTGCACCTTTTCCTCCACAAACCCAACCCTTCTGCAATTAGTCAAAACCTTCACAAAGTTCTAAACGCCATCCTAAACCTTTATGGTCTACCTACAAATCCACACTTCGCTGATGTAATGCTGCATTAACTGTCCGGTTAAGGTTCGCTGGAGCCTGCATCTGTGCTTCTGCAAAGTGGGCGGTTGTGAGATCCCTAAAATATCCAAATGGACGTTCCACGGTCTCACAGGCACACGAGCCATGGCAGGTCTGCAAGACCATAAGTACATATCAAGAGCGCCATTTGGAACAAAGCCTAAGACGAACAGCCCTAAAGGCTTTCTGCTTCCTGTCTCAGGAGTCGGAAAATACAAGGGCAGTAAGTGGAAAAAGAGACGAATGTGAATGGAGTCCAAAGTTCCAATGCACTCCACATGCTGTGACTGAGGTAGATGTTAAATTTGGACCAAGAGATGTGATTTCTGCTTCTGTGCAACTAAGATATGGTAAAGGCATTCTACTTAGAAAGAGGTCGGTCATTGAGTTCAAATAACATCCACTTGATTATGAGCAATCAGCATCCATTTTACTACATTCTTCTTTAACTATGAGTAGGACACAGAATGTAACTTAGACCTTTGGTGTAAGATGGGACCCCAGAATTGATAAAGAATATGGTATTTGTTACTATTTTTTATTTATTTAACACTTATTGTAATTTATAAGGTTGTTATTTAATAATCCCAATAATTTCTCAATAGTTTCTCAACTTCTTAACCTTTCATTAAAAGTTAAGTTTAATTGAGTGAAATCATTTATTTTACATGTTATAATTTAAAAGTACATTCACATTGTTCTTAAAGGGATAGTTCACCCAAAAATTTAAATTACACCATGATTTACTCACTCTCATGTCATCCTAGGTGACTTTCATCTTTCAGATTAATACAAACAGAGTTATATTAACAAAATGTCCTGGCTCTTCCAAGCTTTATAATTGCTGTGCAGGCCTTCTAAAGCGAATTGATTCATTTAAAAATAAAATCCATGTTTAAAAAATGTCAACTTTAAAATGTAATCTTCTGCTAACCATTGTACACGAGAGAGGCAGTCCAGCAGATGATGCAGAATGTAGGAACTGGCTTTTCTTAAATATATCAAAATATATAAAAGCTGTACTGTTTTGTTTCTGTACTGGCTTATTTGTTCAGTTAGCTATAGGTACAGTTGTTTCTTTAAATCACAGAGACCAATTTTTTTATTGGTTGTCCCCTCTCCCCAACAGCCAATAAAGAACCTTTGAGCCAAACACCCTCTCCATGCTAGTTCGTAGCATTTTACACACTGTACTATGATGAACAGACCAAAGAATCGGTGTGCATTAAATCAGAGCTTAGACACATGCTGCAAAGAAGCCAAGAAGTCTATTAACACACTACAACATTGTTAAGCTAAATAAAAACATTGAACTGTAAAATGCGTGGGAAAGACTATGGAAAGTCTTTCACATGATTGTCATGGCAAAAACTAAAGAGCCATTCAGGTCAGATTGAAATACACCCCAACCCTGCTGCTGCTGCAAACAAACAGAGGAAAGAAAGGTGGTCTGGTTTCTACAGAGATTGGCTGTTCTGTAATGCATTTACTTGGCATGGCTGTTCCCTAATGCGTGGTGTATAAAAAAAGCTCAGCTGGCAGAGATGTTGATTATACTTATTACAGATGAACCTTGTTAGTGCTACATAGCTGTCTGACTGGCCTAGCATCTTAATGACCCCATATCACACTGCACCACCTACTTCATGCCTTAACAGAGCAATCTAATAGGCTGCTATGTGACTGTGCCTCTCCTGTCAAATACAATATATATGTTTAACGGTGCCATAGAATGGAAAACTGTATTTACCTTGGCATGGTTGAATAATAACAGTTCAGTACGTGGACATAACATACTGTGAGTCTCAAACACCATCATTTCCTACTTCTTAAATCAAGTGTTTGCAAAAGACGACTGAAAAAAGGTCCAATTCCAACACAACACAGACTGTTTCGTAGCAGTCTAGAGGCGTAATAGTTACGCTCACCACATTTGCATATACCCGTGCTACTGAAATGAGCAACGCTGAGAAACAGCCAATCAGGGCAGACCTCCTCATTACTATTCATGAACCTTCCAAATAAGGCAAAAACAGACTGTTTCATTCTAGGGCTGTAAATGGACCTGTAAAACCTGGGCATTTTTTCCCCTTACCTAAACTACATACCTTCTACGTACATATCAGACAACAATTTAAAATATTCTCTCAATGCATTCTATGGCACCTTTAAAAGATTAGTTCAACCAAACATTATTTCTGAAATATAATTTTTTTTTCTTCACTTTTTTCATCAATTATAATGGCTGTGGATGCATTGCTTCAAATGCAAATAACTAATAGTCCCAAGTATGCGGCTGTACCTGGATCATTGAGTCTGTGTGTCCCAAAATCAATTTAAGCCTAAACAGATCATAGAAACCATTATACACCAGTGATTCCTATCTAATTAGGCTTATAATTTTGGGGGGAAATTAGAGCGTATCAGTCTAGTGAAAAAAATGTTCAGGTTTTGTAAATTGGATCAAGTGAATCACTGAAAAGATCCAACCTTGAGTGCATTCTTAAATCCTTTTAGAGCCATAAAGTAGCTTGAACCGAAGCTTGAATTGATTGGGCTGTTTCTGAATTGGACAAGCAGGGTGGATATGATAGCTTTCAGCAAATGAAAACTGTTGAGCTTATTATACTGAAAATAGTATTTCAAAAACTCACTTTTGGTGTTTACATAAAGCAATAAGCCACGCAAAGGCATGGTTTACAGTGAATTTATAAGGATATGCTCAGATAAGGAGCTTATTGCTTTTATAAAATGGTTATTCTGTATATACAGTATATAAGGTTTCACAAAATAAAGCAGAGCAAATAAGTGTAATGACATTAATAAAAACATTATTCTTCAGCCAAATAATGTTCCTCATAAACGGTTGTGGTTAGAACACAATGGTTGCTGAGCAACACACAGACATAAATAATGGTGTATGTTTGCAGAGTATTTTACAACAGCTTCGAACACGGCTCAACCAATCAGAATGCAGGACTGGAACATTCAATTTTACAAATAAGAATTAACATTGTATGAGTTTGGAACGGCATATGATGTAAAATAACAAACAAAGGCAACATTTTAATTTTTCATTGAACTAGTCCTTTAATTTTGACTTATTTCTCCATTTGGCATTATGACTGATTTCCGTGAGAAAGTAGAACAAAAAGAACGGAAAACATTTGAGGATGTAGAGTTTATTCTACTCTTTAGGGACTGATTCATCCTGTAAGAGGGGTGGTGAGTTTAATAGTGGGTGGGTACAGAGTTTTACAAGAACACAAGGACCAGAGGGCAAATGATGCAAAGCATCATTATTTTTCCATCCCTTTGCTGGAGCTGGAGACTACATGTCCATGATTGCATTTCCATACCACACCCTGAGAGTTTGCCTATTAAGGGCACCAGCCAAGCATCAAGATAATGTCAAGGTCAAATAAAAGAAAGAACCATGTTAGTAAAAACTGTGGATTCTTCATCTTCAGTGAGGAAATGCTTTCCAGATGTGGTCAGTTGATCCAAAAGGTCACAGAGGTATTTGAACCAGAGAACCTGAATATTGTAAAGACTGGTGGCAACTAAACACAAACCTTTTGAAACATAGAGAATAAGATGGCTTCAATTAACAATAAAACAATATCAGTTAACTGTTTAATACTAATAGATGAGTACAAAAAAACTCCTGCACCATTTATTTTCTGCATTCATGACACACAATCTCCAAGCCGTCTGCTTCTTATTAACTGACCTGAAAACCGAACGATTTCAGGACCATGCTGGATCGCATATGGCAGACTATTTAAGTGATCAGCACAATTTGAACTCTGTTTGTTTTAAAATATATCCTTGAGGCTATTCGGGCCATTTACTGGGTGTGATGTGCCGCAACAGAGCAGCTTCTGACGTCAGCAGTCTGGGACCTTCTCTCAGCCTTTTCGTTCGATCTTTGCTTCGTGACATCACACCGCTGTCCAGGTATCCAAACACGAAGATGCTGTTGCTCAACTGCACTAACGCTATCTGTAAATGGCTCGACTCGATTGTTTACTACTATAATTAACCAATAACTGAAGTCTTTCAGTCATGTAGGTCATGCTAGCAACAAAGCCCTGATTCAGACTGCGTCGAATAATGTGTTTTTGTCATTCACAAGCGCTTTATAACTGGGAGGGCGAAGGGGCACAATGTTTCCCATTCACATTATTAAAGGACACGAGTGTCATCATATCCGTGTTCATTTTTCTGCATGCGGGAAACGTGAGGATAGCATAACCCACAAAAGCCCTTTCATTATTCTGAAAGATCATTGGGGATTCCCATTAAGACTTACATGCTATGAACTCCAGTAGTTGGAGTAAAAAAGACGACATTTTGCGCAGCACGATAGAGCTACGTCTATGGGAGCACGTGAAATCTTACCTCGCGAGCTATTTGACTGAGAGCATCATCCTCCGCCGATAGTTTCTCCCGGTTGGGAATTCTTTTCCTCCCCGTTACTTGCGTTGCCATTTTAAATGGACTTATACTCTGAAACAAACCTTTACAAAAAATGCCCTCGCCAAACTGAAGTGCTGTCCAGTTGTGTGTATGTCAAAGAGCACCATTCAAAGTGTTATGGTCGAGAGTGAGCAACATTAATAAATGGTTAAATTGTAACCACAAGCAAAAATATGTGGAGCATTAGGACACATCCTCCCTTTGGTCCCCCATCGTCTCCATAAACAGCATGAATATATGGCGGGAGCCTGTTGCACATTCAAACGACACATCGACATGTCAAAACATCACGGATATGATGGAAGATGACAGTTTGCTGATTCGCCATGAGCACGATAGACCGTTGGTACTCCTGAGAATATAGCCAGTCATCCCTTAATATTCCTTCCTACGTTAGTTCGGTACGTCAAACCAAACGAATGAAGAATAAAGTCATCGGTCCAGACTCCAGAGCTGCATTTGTTTCTAGGGCAAATCGAACCCGGATGATGAGCGGCCCTAGGATGAGAATACACAGCAGCCCAATGCCACACGGTCTGATTTCAGTCTGTGCTGGACGCTGCGCGAAAGTGGGCGGGGCATGTGGGAGGGACTTGACCTTTGCTTTTTAATTATTTCCATCTTGTTTAATTTTAGGTAAAGTTCGCAATTATTATTAATATATATATATATTTTTTTTTTCAGAATATTACCGTGAATGGGACTCATAACATTTCATATATCTATCTATCTATCTATCTATCTATCTATCTATCTATCTATCTATCTATCTGTCTACCTGCATTCCTGTCTATCTATATGTATGTCTGTCTGTCTACTCCACCTTATTCCTTTTTGATTAGATGGAACCATTATTATTAGATGATACCAAATCTGTTGTTTGGGCTAGTGCATTAGCTCCATCTAGTGATGGTAATGGTATATACCGTTACAACTACACCGTTGTGATATATTTTTGAACCTCAAAAATATCAATTTTGGATAGAATATTAGGAATGTTAGGATAGAATATTCCCAAATACATGGTTCATGCCCTGTAGGATAAAACGTAGTCTTGTCCTCTAGAGGTCAGCACGCTACTAGACAACTAAACGACCCAAAGGGGAAAGTGAATGCAGGAAGGGAAGTTTTGGCTCGTTAGCATCCGACAATTATGCTCTTCATGTAATAGTGTCTGAAATATACTTTTCCTTGTGTGCTGCCTTTCACTGCATCACATCACCGCTTTGAGTGAGAGATTCTATGAGAATGTTAATGGACATTCATGCATAATAGACATCCTTGGGTTGCATTATCTATAATAAAACATCTGATAATGTTCAGAGGACTAAAATTCTGATGTTTGAAAAAAGATGGTTTTGCAGCCTCAGCAAACTGTTGTTTAAAACTAGGCAAAAGAATAGGTGATCAGCAAACCAGAGTTTAATGGAGTAATTTAATATCTTTATTTTTTCTTCCTTTAAGCAGGAAAAGCATCACAAGTTGTTTTGAAATACATTTTATTAGGGTTCTAAGTGGGTGTTAGATGTTTAATAATTTGCCATTGATAGTTTGATAAAATGACATCTTTTATTGAAAATATGTCACCTATTTTTCTTGGCACAAATATTTCATTATAACATTGTTTCTGTACACTGTTTCATTATTTTGACTAATACTGATTTTAGCTAGATTGGGATTTGATTAAGTTGCCTAATACAATTTACACGAGACAAAGGGTTTACTAGTATTACTGTAAGTCAACATCAGTGTCAAAAATCTTGAACGTGATGAAGTATATACTACAGTAATATAGGTACAGATATCAAGTGTCAAATAATATATCCACAGATATCATAATAGGGAATATGTAAATGTTAAAGAAGCTAATATGATGTCCTTTACACTTAAAAGTGTACTCTGTCTTGGAAAGACTTCCTTTTTTGTTGTATACTCAGTGCCTGAAAGAAAATATTCACAAAAGCATACAATTAGTTCAAACCAGTTAGTACAATTAGTGGGAATATAAATGTAACTTTACTAAGATTATTTGTTCAGATCAGATCACCTTTTTCTTGGCTTTATCAAATGATAATCCTTTAGCACTTAGAGCAGCTATCTTGCCCTCAATGTCTGAGACCTGAAAAGATAAATAAACAGATAAATCGATAGATCGATAGATAGATAGATAGATAGATAGATAGACAGGCAGACAGATAAAGCTTACCTCACTTTCTGTGCTCTGAACTTTGGTAGCTGCCAAAGCTACCTGGTCCTCCAGTTCAGAGAGCTCTGAATCAGTTAATGGGCCTCCGTAGTGATTCTTGGCATTCTGCTCAATCCTTTGCAGTTTTCTCGCCGTATTGAAGGACTTCCCTGCAGTCATGTAAACCTGCAGTAAAAAAAAGAAAGAAAACAAATGTCTTATACACTTACGTGATATAAAACCGCTTGTTTATATAAAACCACCATTGATAATCCAAGTGTCGAATCTCTCTCCTTCACACAAACTTAACAATATCTATTAGAGGGACAAGCTTACATTTTCCTCAAGTTCCCTGTATGCATCATCAGCCTGCTTAAGATCTGTGCCCGCTAACTGAAGTCTGTCATTAGGATTTGAGGGGGCCAACTCGTTCATAGCGCTTTCTGTGGCATTAATTGTTCTTAGAATCTCAGTTGTGATGTCGCATAGGGCCGCCGCGTTGGATCTCTGAAATCAATTAACCGAGAGAAGCCTAATTAGCATTAAAACCCTAAAAAAATTACTGTAGTCAGGTATTAACATGGCTAAGGTTCTCTAAGGTTATAGGTAAATGAGGCGTAAGTGTTGCTAATGCTTAATGGCCTTAAAATAAGAATAATATGATTAGTTATGAAAATAACCAAGAGGTACTTCGAACTTATTTCATCTGTTTTTGTTTTTTGTTGTTGTTGTTTTTGGCTATGCTAATAAAGGTGCTAGATAAGACGGGAAGCTTGTGGTAAGCTGCATGACTTTATAAACCCACTTGTATTCCTGAATCTGCATTAATTGTTCTACTGACAAAACATTAAAATACATTTCATCAGGAAAACCTTACCTTGGAAAAACACTGCATTTTTTTGGCCTCTATGGATGTGTGTGTTATTTGAGTCCTCACCTTTTGTGCTTCAGTGGGCATCTCATCACTGGACGAGCTCAAGGGTTCTTGGTATGCAGGGGCCACTGGTGCCTGGTCCCCCTTTACAGCAGCGGACCCTTTGGACTGAGGAGGCCTCTTTGGCTCGTCCTCGTCAGAGGAAAGCGCCTTGTCGCTCATCAGCTCATCTAGTTTTCTCCTCAGTTTCTCCTCCTCCATCTGCCCTGCTGTGCTCTGGACGGGCTACAGACATACAAAACAAGTAGCCTACTTAATATAAAAATCATGATATGGACCTTTAGCCCCAAACATTTTAATATGAAGGCAGCTTTGCCCTAACAAAACATTCTGAAATAAATAAAAGTGCTTCTGTTTTGAGAGTATATTCATACCTGATCTGGAGGCAAAGTAATTTTCTCTTCCAGTCGATTTAAGAGACTCTCAATGGCAGACATTCTCTTGCTGAGTTCATTGATCTAACTCACAGCAACAGGTGAAAGAAAAGAAAGTTACAGATTGCTCAAATGATGAAATGAACACAAGGTACTTAAAGTCAACTTGGACAGAAAGAAACCATCTGAATGTAAATCATCAACCATATATATACTACAATAACAGACAAAACTAATCTATTATCGTGAACATTAGAATTTAAAATGTTTTAATGTTATAAAAAGTCATTTGTGTTGGCAAAGTTAGAAAAGCAGTCTTCAGTGTCACATGATCCCCAGAAATAATTGTAATAGGCTGATATGGTGTTCAAGTAACATTTCTTATTATTATCTCATCAGGGAATGAAAATTTTTTCGTTCATTTTTTTGAATTTTACTTTTGAAGACATTTGAAGAACCGAGTCATATCAATATTTGTTTCGTTGCTGAAATCATGACCTGCTGAACACTTAGATGTATAATTATATTTTAAATGCAAAGAAAGTCCCTTAATCTATGATCATACCGGTGGGGCGCTTTGATGAATGTTTTCCTGAGATGATGCTCGACTGCGGCGGCGTGGGGGCAGCTGATAGACAGGGTAACGGAACATATCCTCTTCTTCTGAAGTGTCCAGGTAGATCTGGCGTGGAGCCACAGAGGAGTTGATTTTAGAGAGAGAGCGAGCACGCACCATTCTGTGTTCAGAGTAAGTGCCATCATCTAAAACAAACAAAAAAGAAGACAAATTGGTTAATCTGTTTATCGCTGTTTAAAACTGAAAATCCACCAGAGGTCCCTGGGTGACTATCAAGAATAGTGCATCTATAAACAACTAACATACTAATTGAACATGCACTAAAATACAATATTTTAAGACCACGAGATTCAATCACCCGCATTTTGACCATAGATTATGTTATATTATCAGAATGGTTTCAGTATATTTTACAATAAAAACATCCATCAAAATTACATAAGTTATAGTTTATGTTTACATTAAAACAATAATGTTGGGTTGTTATGGTGTGAGTAATATTATTATATTTCAAATACATTAATATATTTAAATACATTTGTTTGTAACAAGTTTTTAAAAACACACAATTATTTTAGTGGTTTATACTGCATAGAAACAGACAACATTAGTATTTCTGTATAATTTAAAAAAAAAATGTGCATAAGCAAAACCTTTTAGACATAAAATCCCGGTTTTACAGATATTTTTTATAACATTATTCAGCAGAAGATTGTGTAAAAGTGTGCATTTATGAAAGAATGAGAAAGAGAAGCAAAGAAAGAAATCCAAGAAAGCCAACAGAATGTGCTTCACCTGGGCGCGAGAACCTGTCGAGACTTTTCCTGCGGTTCATGCGATGATTGTGGTGATGGTACATGTCAGAGTTGTATTCCATTTCATTTCGCTGACCTCTGTCTTCATGGATGTACTGGAGAGGACAGAAAAGTGTGTATAATGCCTGAGTGCCTATGTAAAAAGTGGGTGTTATAGCAATTCGAGTCCTCTCAGTACCTGGACAGACTGTCTGCGAGAGTGAGTGCTATAGTCATCCATGTCAAGATCCATGGGGTGGACAGAGAGAAGACGCTTGGTCTTTCGCATCTGAAAAGAAGTCAGGCCGATATTAGCTCATATGAGATAAGAGTGACAAAGACTTACAAAGTATGTGTTTAAGAGAGCTTTGTTATTGTAATTACACCCTTTAAAATATTCTCAACCTGCCTCTAGACAATGATTGTAACACATATACTTGCTTTTTTACTTTTTCCTGACTTTCATGGGGTGTTACACAAAAACTGAACTGAACTGCACTAAAATAATGAGCCACTAAGTTAATTTGCAAAGTGAAAATCCGTAAACAAAGCCCCCGAAATGCATATTGAAACATCAGTTCAAATGCATGACAAAATTCAGTCTACCTGCTTATACCGTTGAGCTTCAGTTACATCCAAATGTTCTTCTTCATGACCATTATATGCATCTAAGGATAAAATGTAGTACATATTACAGTGGTATACTATATGGATTTCTTTGTTAACAAAGTTTGGCCGAGTGCCCTGAGTTTTGCTTTGTGACAGCAACAGCTGTTTTCCTGTAGTTTTCTTTACAACACCATGAATGTATTTGTACTCACTGCGCACATCAGGCATGCTCTGTGTGTCATCATCACGGTGCCCTAAAAAATAGTATATTAATAATGTAACTTCTGGTCTGCAAACGCTGCATGAAAGTTTGTATAAATAGTGTGCCAAATAAAAACGAAAACTTGTGGTATTGATATGTAAAAATGTACTTTGGTCAACTTATGAAACAAATGTGTTTGGCGTGCATATCTATACCACAAGTTTTAATTTTTTTTAACATATTATTTATACGCACATTTATGAGATAGGGAAACCAAAAAAGTACACAACAAAATCTTTTTTAACAAATTAAATATTTAAGCTATTAGTTGTTGTACATACTGTATTACCACAACATGAACAAATATATTGAACCTACAAAGTGATAAACATAGAACATTAACAGTTTTACAGCTGTAAACAGTTGTCTCTTAGTCAGCTTCAGCCTTGGGGTAAATAATCTACACCTCTGTTTGTGCATCCATCCAAGGTTTCTCAATTCTCTGTTTAACATGTCCTGTCGTGCAAGTCCATAAACAACATCAGCAAGTTCTGCATTGCCCCAGACACAGCATGTGACCCAGTTATGGCCTCAGCACTTGGGACACAGCCTCTAGACAGGCTTCTTTGAATTCAACTGACTGATAAACAAATCCTCTCGGTAACTAAATACACACAGACATCTCAGTTTTGCTATGTTGAACTGATCACTGATGATCTTTCTGGTTAAGCTGATGAGAGCAATGTTTTTAGAAATGTGTTGAATATGTATCTTAAGCATTATGCTGAAATTATGTTTGCAGACAATAAATATTTGCATTGATTCATTTAGTAGTGACTATAATAAAATAATCTCCTTTAGGGTGATATAAGACATCTCTTGCAAGGCCTAATCATCACACCAACGTTTATTTTACATTAATGACCAGATGATTGTACATTATCTCTTCTTAACACACACTTGCTTGCATAACCACTTAAAATGACTGTTGATACTGAAACAGGATGATGATGTGACAGCTTATATGAACACAAAAAAAGGTTATCAGCAGGCTTTTAATAGCACTCACCCTCTTCATTTAATCTCTTGTACAGTGACCTCATCACTTTTGCGCTGCCAAAACGCTTGAAGCGAGTGCGCACATTGTCATGGTACCACCCCAAGGTTCCAATTTTCAGGACCCTGCAAAAACAAACAGGTGTTATGTAATGATAATTCATAATAGTGTTTCATTATACACCTTACATTATAGTTTGCCTAAGTTTATAAGCTGTACATTTTTTTAAAAAATTAATCTGATGTTAGATTTTTTTTCTAACCTGGACATACGGCAGGGGTCGCATACCCAGCCACGCTCCTTTTTGTTGTAGCGGCTGCAGGTCTTGCAGGTAAAAAGTTTACAGTCCATACACTGCCGTTTGCTGTTCACCAGGAACTTAAAGGGCTGCAGGCAGCGGATACAGTGAGAGTCACTCAGGTTTGACTGAGACCCCAGGAGTTCCCTCTTTGATTCTTCCTTCTCGATCTTGGATTTAAGCTCCCTGTGGTGTAGTACAAACAAACCGACAAACAATTTACATACATGATTGCCACTAAAATAGGCTTTGTAGGTTTAAATGTAGAATTAGGTTGCTTTCTGAAAGCCGGTTTGTCTTAGCCTAGCTAAAAACAATTTATAATATAATTTAATATTAATCATTAGCTTTAATAAGGCTTAATAATAAAGCTTCCGATCCCATTCCCTGTTAAAGATGTAGAATATATCTTTATCACATTTTAAAGATTTTTTTAATTAATTTGTAGGATATATTATTTAGGTCAATAGTGATTTTTTTTTATTAATCTAGGATATGTTATTTATATTGGATATTACTTCTGTTTTAACATTTAAATTATATGGCATATTTTCTTTTTTCTCTTTTATTAAAGTTTTTGCCTATTGCTTACATACTAAAACTGAATGCTTCTTGTAGCTAACCTTAAACACAATGTAACCATAGCTTAAACACATTGTCAACTTTGCACTTTGTTTCTGTAACACACTTACTCACATTGGGAAAACACTCTGTTCAAAAAGCAGAACTCATCTGGCAATTGTTGGCACTTACATACACATCTGAAATCACTTGCACAAAAAAACAGAACACCGATCGGTCTGAGCCTTAGCACTACAAACAGACCTCAGGTCAGCCATTTTGAAAACTCTGCAAGCATGGAGGCAATGAGAGCCAGAGTAAGAGGACAAAGAGAGAGAGAAGTAGTGTGGAGACGTGTGTCAGATGACATCAGGGCTACTCTGGTGGACCATGTGATAAATCATGGCCTGTCCATGAGGGAGGCTGGGCAAAGAGTCCACCTTAACCTCAGTCAGTTCACAGTAGCGTCTATAATACTGTAAGAACATTCTGACTGGAGAACAAGTATATCTTAAAGTTTCTATTCCAGACTATACCTACAGTATGTGTCATATGATTCTGTATTACAGTATCACTGTACTAACTGTACTATACAAAAATGGGTAGGAATACCATTGTGGTGTTACAGTACTGTGTACAGCTGTGAAAAATGTACAGAATACAAACGCAAATAGAAGGCGAGATCCATAAGTTTTTTTTTTATTATTTATGTTTGATTTATTTAAACAAAATATTACAGAATTATTTAGTAGTATATTAAATAATTATCAAAAATAATTATGGGATTATCAACCCTGTCACTGAAGACTCAGAGGGTGCCAGTGAACAGCGTGAATGCAATGCATTCAAAAAGTCACACAAGTTCTGCTGAATTTTCCAGTATATTTACCATAACCTAAAAAAACAGCACTGGAACATTTAATGGGTGTGGGTATAACAGTCTGATGAAGATTGAACTTGAATACAAACCAAATATAACTGTCCTTGCCAACAAATAGAAAGAACATCATCTTCCAAACAACAATTCAACAGCCACACAGAGACTTCCTTGTATAAAAAGAATAGAGCTCTGGGGCATCATGTTTTCCCAGCCTGTGGAATGGTGTGATCAGGCCTTGTGACTGTACCATGATCATCATGATGTCTTTACAACAGCAGCCTTTCACACTTTCTGGCCTTTCTCATAACCTTGTTCTGCTAGCGTTTACTATAGATAGAGTAAGATATATAGACAAATATCATAGAAATTCTGCAATTTTTCATTCTACCTCAGAGTATACTAAACCTCCGGTCTTTGGGAGTCATTGCTGGCTAGCTCCACAGACAGCTTGCTAACATTAACCATTAACCAATGTAAAATCATGTCAGATTTGTCTCTACGGTAATATAAAGCTTAATCTTGTAAATTTAATTCCTTACCCAAGCCTCTCCTCTTCCTTTTTCCTAAGGACGAAGTCTCTCTGAATGACTTCCCACACATGTTTGGCCTCCTCTTCTGAAAGTCTGGACAGGTCCAGCTTATTGTCCATGTTGGGAGCTTAGGTAATCTTTTGTCAATAAACAAAATTAACTGAAAACACAACATATTTAAGAAGTCTAAGGGTAATGTGACTCTTATAATTTTACCTTTCTTCCTTAGAAATAACATGTTTCTAATATGAGCTAGCAGAACATGTAACATGATCATTTGAAGCACTGCAGTCATAGTGATATTTAAAGGTCCATTCATAGGGTGTGACTGTTTTTTTATCTATAAAATACAGGTAAATAGGGAAAATACTTCTTATAAATAGGCTACTTATTATGAAAATAGTACTAACACAACAACTGCAATATCATAAACAAACAAACATTCTGAAGACTTTTCTTTAAATATCAATGATGGAACAACACCACTCCTGTGTGTAAATGTGGTACTAGTCTCATTCTCATTCATAGTGCATTGATTGTCATGGCTCCTCATAAATAAAGCACTCATGATGTGATCATGTTAAAATTTCAGTCATGGTGCTATGAGTAGCTGAACCTAGGAAATGATTTGAGTCTGACAGATATCTGCTTCAGTCATTAGAAAGTAATGCAACTGTTGTACAGTGTGGCAGCATACACACATTCATTACTCTAATGACAGAAAGAAGAATTGATTTCATATCATTAAAAAAGTAGACTTTACGCTAAAAGAAATTCAAAAGTGATAATGAAGATTTTGTTTACCTTGCTTGCAGACAAGTAGCTGCTCTTGCCAAGTCTCTGGGGATGAAGCGGATAGTGGATAGTCAGAGGTATGGCAATCGTAATCACATGTTTAGTTTTTCAAATGAATTGTGGTGGCGGAGAAGCTCCACCCTTTCCTTGTTTGAAATAAACAGAATAATGAATGTGATAACTGTTATTTGAAAGTAATAACAGTTATTTGATAAGATATTATTAGTTGTTGTAATTTTTTATTTATTTTATTTTATTTGTTGTTGTTGTTGCTGTTTTCATATTGATTCTTTTCTTTTTCTTATTAATTTTACCATACAATAAATATCTGGTTGAATATTAGCCTATATCATGTTACTTTAGTTTTATTAACTTATTTAATGATTTTTATTTAGTTTGTCTTTAAATGTTTTCATCTACATTTTCTTTTGTAGACAGTCTAATGGCACTATGGATTTTAACTATTTGTCTGGGGTGTTGTATTTTAATTTTAATTCATTTAATTTTATTTTAGTATTTATTTATTTATTTTGCTATTATTGGAAGTTACATTGTTAAACCAACAGGCAGGCACATTAGAGGAATTTAAGGTGTGGCATAATTCTTCTCAGACATTAATATAAAATATTTATTGTAAGTTGTATTGTTAATAATAACCTCTTTAGCTCTTGCATGTCATGCCAGTGCGCTTAATAAATTTAAATATGCTGACTATATTTAATTTGCTCTCTCTGTGCAAGCAGTGTGGAAGAGGAGTGAGGAGCACAGTATATAAACCCATGGATAATAAATCCATGAGTATTAATTATATGTGTAATAAACCATTTTATAAAAGCTAAATGTCAGAAATGCTAATATTTAGGATGACACACCTCCACGTGCTTAAAAGAAAAGTCAGATAACATGATGCCACCATGTTCAACCATTTGAAATCCAAAAGTACGTTTTTTTTCCTTTTGTAATATACCCTTTTTTTATAATAGCTAACATTTATGTGATTTTAGTTAGTGGTGCACCCTACAGTAGTTCCTCTGAGATATATGGCAAGATGACAGAGTGAATGATTCTATTTACTGTATACCCATCTACAGGCAATGTCTGTGGTGGCTAAAAATGAACGCGGGATAGTTTTACACATCACAGAGCGGTCTTAGATGTGCACCCTGCAGTACCTCAGCAAGGTTTCATACTTTTCACTGTGAGCAAAATGACACAGCAGTTTCTATCTTTGCGTTTAGTAGATAAACAACATTTTTTGCATACCCTGCAGCAGTGTCTCTGTCTTAGTGGTTATCTGAAAAGCCCCTCTCAGGAGCAGTGGTCCAGGCAAAAAAGATAAATAAATAACGTTTAATAAATTTTTTTTTCTTCATGTTGTAGGTTAGGAGGCTGAATTAGAGGGTGCCCTTTAGTGCGTTGGGGCTAGATCGTGAGCAGGCTGATTCATTACTCTAAAATTAGCCCCCATGTACTGCCCTGGCCTCGGGTGCTGGCTAGGGGAAGTCCTGTTCTTATTTAGGGAAACATTGCTGAGCTTTCAGTGACTTTTCTAATGTGCCATTCTAATCAGTGCCAGATATGAAAGATTATTTAAATTTATTTTATGCTGTAATCAAAGTATTGTTGAAACAATATTAAGTGTGAAGGTCAATCTCCATTGGTAGTGTAAAAATATACAGTAGCCTATCATGTTATAATGATATACAGTAGTGACAATTTGTATGATGCATAGTTCACCCAAAATAAATATTTAAAATGTAAATTTATCATCAAATATGGTAAATCCCAAAGCTCACACATTTGAGCTTCAATATTAATCACTATTATAAATAAAAAAAATAAAATACATTATTCAAGTGCACTCCAATACCAAATTTAGAATTTTAATAAACAGTGCTTTTTGTTGACTTTTATTATCATGTCTTATAAATTTTAGTTTTTACCATCTTAACTGTATTTTGCCCTTTTTTAAATTATTGTGAGAGTATTGTATCCTGAGATCAGTATAGTCTATTGAACCGAATCATGGTTGCGTTTTACACTTTTAATATCTATATTCTGTTAATGTACTTAAAATGGTGATTAGTAATGTACAAACTTTATATAAATCTTGTAAGAGCACCTTTAGAATAATTAGTTTCGAAGCTGAGAAGAAGGTCTTGACATGCACATGCACATACTTCTTGTGGCAGTGTGGCCTTCAGTATGTTAGAAACATGAAAGCTGAGCCTCAAGCTAAAGAGATAAATATACATGACAGACATGCACAATACTATTCACGGCAGTTCGGGCCAACATGCTTGGAAAGTTTTAAATCAAGAGGTCAACCAAGCTAACAGCTGTTATATTCTTTTGTTTAAAACCATATGTTTCTCTCTTAAACAGTATTTAATTTAACTATTTAATTAGTTGTTTCTAAATGTTCTAAATGTCAATGTAAAAATCTGTGTCTGGTTTGGGTGTAAAATAAAAAGTCATTTTACTTAATTACTGCTTTTTGGGGGGGTATTTGCACTTTATTTATGGTATAGTTTAAACTGACTACTTGTACTTGTGCTTTTTAAATGAAATCTTTTAAATTACAAATCTTCATTTTATGTTGAATTATTTGTGAATTATATAGTGATGCGCTTATTAGCAAGTGGACATTAATATGTATTAATATGTAGGATTGTCGATGCTCATTGACTTTTTTAACTCTAAATAGCTCTAAGCAATTAAAGAGTATTTAATCACGTTGAACCTTAACAAACAACACACAGAAGAGGCTTTTTGTTTTTCTTTCTTTTTTTATTTTAAGATAATGTGAAATGTTTATTATATATCTCTTCACATTAATTCTTTTTTTTTTCTTTTTTTTAGAAAATGTTTTTTCTTTCTTCAAATGAACACTAGGATTGTAAGTGCAAGTGTACAGACTGCTTTAGAAACCATGGAAAATGAACAGGAGATTGAAATATTAGATTTTTTTTTTTTGATATATGCCATATCATTTCGCTTACGAAAACATTGATTGTTTGGCTTACCATCTTTTATCTTCATCTTCACTGTGTATGTGTAATGCTGTAGTTTTTGACGTGTTGCATCATATGCAGACAGACTATTTTTCAGCTTTGTTTGTGTTCATCGTTAGGTTTAAGGTTTGAAGAATGAAATGTCCCTTTAAGGGCTGTATTTTTTGTGTGTTCCACTTTGCTACAATTTTTTATTTTATTTTTTATTTTTTTGCTTTGCACTGAGAAGACAGTTCAACATGGCGATCCAGAATGTAATTTTTTTATGTTACTTGTATTTTGTTTTTTCATATTTTGTTGACCCTGGAACAACATTTTAATGCAAACATACAGTCTTGACCTTATCTCTACACCTAAACCTAACCTTACCCATGAGTAGTGTCTAAAATCTACAATCAGTATTTGGTGCTAGTACATCAGTGTCATTCATCTATCATTAAGCCTAAACTTTACAAAAACTGTAAACTGTTTCTTCAAATCTGATTGATTAATCACAATGTTGTTCTAGGGTCAACAAAAATGCTGACCCAGGAACATGTTGCTCTTGGTAAAATCAGGTTAGTGGTCCATGCTGAGTAAGTCGATGGCCAGTCTTTATATTGTATTGCATGTTAGACCTTGCCCACAGGGCACTGGGTTTATAGGGAGGTATTGATAGAAAACAAGTGAGCCTTCACTAAAATGGGGGTCTATACACATTAGTATGACTATTTATACCAAACGTCTATTGAAAACATTAGTTTGACTGGTTATACAAAATGATTATTTAAAACATTTATAATATTATTAATGTTTTAAATAATCAATAAACGATAAATAAATGCACTATATATTTAATGAAAATCTTTCCAGGTCCAACAATGATGGTGAAAAAACATTACAGTTTGTTTTTACAATAAGCAATTATTGATTAAAATAATGACATATTTTTCAGTCGTTGCTCGAAATTTATATTATGTTTATAATATCTATGTATTACTGGGTTGCTTGACATGTACATCATTGTTATTTCCCTTATCCAGTGTTAGGGTTTGTTTTAGGGCCATAGCAACAATCTGCATCTGACAGCAGAGTCAGTGTTAACCTCTGCTCCATAACTTCATCAAACATGCCTGTAAGCAGCTGTAATTGTCAGGGTTGGAAACATGAGGCCTGTAGCTCACTGTGAGTCTATTCCTGGAGTTCTGTGGCTTCTCTCATTCTCACCATGCTAAAATAGCCACCCACTTTAGCTGTGTAGAGCCATGCCTCACAAGGATAGGTTAGAGAGAATGCAGATATAGCAACCCAGCTGAAAGATGTAAAATGGCAAGAATTTGAAGGTCATCTGAAGGTGTGTGCACCTCAACAAATGAATGGAGTAATTTAAATAAATTACACTTTTTTGTAAGTCCTTTATTTCCACTGAATTATCCAATGAAAATGAACATTACATTACAGTTCATTAGTCAAGTGCATTGTTTATTATTTCAAGTATTCAAACATTTACAGTATATCTCACATGACACTCTAGAGTTAGCAGAGCTGTATTCTACAGCTTATAAATCTAGTTTTAATTTAGCAAACAAAACATAAACATCTATTTTCGACTAAAATATAAAAAAGCATAATTCAATGTGAACATCCATATTAATAAAAAAGTACAAAAGTCAAGTGGAAAAGACATTACAATTTGTGCAATTTGTACAATTTGTACTAAAACTGCTTTAAGATTGCACTTCCCTTGTCTCACAGTTATAAAAAGCAGCTTGATTATTGTTCTTATCATGAACCACAAAGGTTTTTTTTATCTATTGTCGTACCCTCTAAGTCCTTTTTCTAGAGTCTATCATTGTTTATTCTTCTTCTTCTTCCTCCTCCTCTTCTTCATCCATATCATCATCTCCACCGACTCCAAAGTCCATTTTTGCAAGCATGGCCTCTACATCTTCTGTGAAGAGCGTGAAGTGGTCCATACTTTCAAAGCCGGGCTCTGGCCTCTGAAGATGGGAGTTCTTGGATGCGTCTTTGGCTTCTGTGAGCAGCTGCTTGGCAGCAATGAGGAACTCTGCCGTATTGTTGTTGCTCATGGTCTGGGAGACTTTGTCCATCAGCTTGATGCTGGCCTGCAGCTGTTCATTGTACTGCTGGATTAGTGATCGCACAAGAGCCACCTTCTCATCCTGTTCTTGAGTGATCTGCTCCAGGAGATGGCTCTTGCGGTCTTCTAGGATGGCATAAAGTAGGTCAAACTTCTCCCCCAACTTCTGCTTCTGCGCTTGGCTGTTTTCTTCTACAGTTTTGCATTTTTCCTCCATCTGTGTCAGCATCGCCTGCAAGCAGCTGTTGCTGGCGCCTAGCAGGTCGATTGAATTTTTAAGTTCAGACTTCTGGGCCTCATAAACACCTTTTAGAGTGGAAACTTCACAGTCCTTGTGCTGACCGAATACTTTGCACATGGAGCAAGTAGGTGTCTGGCAGGTTACGCAGAAGATGTTAATTTTTTCATCTTCGTGTACCTCGCACATAGGCTCTTTTGTTTCTTTGGATTTCAAAGGAGGTTCAAGAGCATTACCTCCTTTCTCTAACTGCTGTTTGTAGATGTCGATGATGTTCTCCACCAGAAGGTTCCTCTGCAGACCGTAGACACCATGGCGGTCCAGCACCACTTCAAATCGGCAAGTAGGGCATCGGAAGATGCCTCCAGAGAAGTGGTATGGGTTTTTGGAGTCGTAGAGGTCACTGGCGCAGCTGCGGCACAGATTGTGCTGGCATGGTAGAATGACAACCGGCTTTGTGAACATGTCCAAGCAGATGGGGCAGCTCAGCTGCTTCTCCAGGCTCTCCATGGGACTCGGAGCCCGGACTATTTGACCCGTTTGGATGTCCATTGCTGTCGTTTGAGGTAGAGTCCGTATAACCTTCACAGCTTTGCCTTTGGTAGAGCTTGGGCTTTTCTGGTCGCTTCTGCCTTTACTGAGGTTAATTTGATCTGTCGGGGCAGGATGCAGTCAGGGTTTATATACCGGCCGGCTGCCTGTGACACTTGATCTGTGAGGTGGCTGGGACAGGATTGCTCCCACCACTTGTTTGTGCGGCTTGATTCGGAGAAACATGCAGCCCTCCAACACAACCCGCTAAAGAACAAGTCACATGCCAAACTTAGTAACACCGACCCCCTCCCTTTCCAAGCTCTCCATCTGTGGGAGAAATGTGTAGGCGAATCACATAGTCACAGGCCAAACAACCCCCACGTGATAGCTGTTGGCATGTAGACATCCAGACACCCAGAACTTCCCAGACTGCACAACAACATGTAAGGTCAATTGCCATATTATGAAATTTTAATAGTTTTAATTTTTAATTTTTTATTGTTTTCTAAGAGCGTTTGAATCAGCTGTTGTACGGTATGTGAGGAATTCAGAAGGATGTTTAGAACAGTTGAGCAAGGGGTGAGTCTGTTCTAGCTTCCATTGTCCCTCACCTGTTTGTGCTGATGGCCGCTTGCCATTAATATCTGTCTCAATGGTTCTGGAAGAGATATCAGAGCATCAGACTTTCCGCCTCATGGAAGCCCCTCATCCTCCTCATGACGGGGTGTTTCACAATTTTAGCACAGTGAGTTTGTAAACAAACAGTCATAAGGTCGACAGCCATGCCACCCCTCGACAGCGTCTTGAGCAATATCACACTGAAAAGTGTAATTGTCTCCTCCTGGAGATGGGCTTCAAAACAGAACATGATCACTGTAGAATATAGAACATATTTATGTCAGTCATGTCTGTTGCATCACCATCTCATACAGCATTTAAAACAACATGTTCAGACCAGTATGTGCCCATCAAAGGTTGGAGCAAAATTTATCATCAAAGAAAATACCTGAGAGATGTTTTCAAGCAGCTGTGGTGTATTTATTGTATATTATATGCTGCTATTTTTATGCCTAAATGCAGTAGATGCTTAAACATTTTAATGTCTAACACCATCCAATGATTTTAAACTAATCTAGAGGGTGTCAACACTCATGGAGGACCACAGTACTGTAGGATTTAGGTAAGACCCTGCTCCAGGTCTTTCACCTGTTACCTGCCAGAACAGGTTTTCAGGTAATCATTGGCATTTTGCTGAGCTGCTTCAGATTTGTTTAATTAGTTTAAGAACTAACCTTTGACACCTCTGATATAAAGCTTCATGTAACCTTTATGAAAAGTCACCGAGGACAGTTTGTTGGCCCTGCCATCAGTGTACATCATCCATGTAAATATAAACAAGCGTGTGAGCCAGCTGCAAGCTGATACCTGCAGAGATGCTTATGCAACTCATAGACACAACTCATAAAATTGTGTTTTGCAAGATGTACTTATACTTCTAGTGTTCATGTGGCTAGATGGAACTGTGGGTTGTTTTTGATATGCATGTTTTGGCAGTGACGCATGTTCCTGGAATGCGGTGTCTTGGTTCAACGTGAGGTTTAAATTTCAGACACTAGATCGAATCACCATTCATTTTCTTGTCAGGAGTAATTCTAAAAAATTTTCAAAGTGACATCTGTGTTAATCCAATTCAGTTAGCAAACACAGTGTGATAACTATCATAAGATATCTAGAAGCTTTTCCTCTCTAAACCAAATTTAATGTCTTCAAAATAGTCTGACCATATAAATAGAACATCTATGAAAACAGTTTTATGTCCCAGGGGTTTGTTTATTTATTTATGTATTGATTTATTAAAACAAAAACAAACAAACAAATATTAACTAATATATATTAGTTATATAAATATCACATTAAAGCATATTTTTTATATAAAAAAGAGAGATAAGCATGAACCATTCCATGTTGTGTGAAAATAATTTAAATCTGTAATTAAAAATGTGCTTATCCCACAGTCCAGTCAAGCTGTAACTGTCAAATTCTTTAAAAAGAATTCTGTTATTTAATAATTTTCTGTAAAATTGTAAAAGAAAATATGATTTAAAATATCATATCACTAAAATCTAGCACCCCCGTGACCAGTGGCAGTGTAATGTAAATATTTATGACTTTCATGTCAATTCATATATAATTATATATATATATATATATATATATATATATATATATATATACACACACATTTTTAAAAAATCCAAATTATGTGTTTCGGTCCACGTGGCCTTAAGTGCACTGTATTACCCAAAATATCCACTAGGTGGCACAATATACCCATTTTATTTTTAAGTGCTCATTTTAGTTTAGCTGTAGTTATTTTTTAGTTTCCAGCTATGCTATAGACTGAATGGGTTTAGGATATCAGAGATTCCAAAAATAATCATCTATCTATGAATTTGTACTGTCTTCCTCTGTTGCATGTATTTTAATAGGCTAGGCCACTTTTTTAAAAGTTAATGCCATACGTTATACAAAACAGTTCTTAAATCTATGAAAATGTGTTGTCTCTCCAGCAAATGTGTTTCCTACAGTGTATTTGATCACTGGAGACCCATTATTTGTTTTGGGTGAGCAATCAAAGATAACTGATGAATGTACATTTCCTGACTGGAGCCAGTTTGGCCACTATCAACAGAACCATCTTTGTGTCCCATAAGTCTACAATACGAGACCATTGTGGCTGTGTGTACAAGAGACACAATGATTTGAATGACTTATAGCAAACCAATGCTGATTTGATCACGCTGTAAGGCTAGTTCTGCAGAATTCCGCTCCTTGTCAAAGGTGCCAGCTACGACATGGCGTGCAGACCAGATTCCTGTTCTAGACAGTGTGTTTAACTTCCGCCACTCAGAGGATGTCAGAGGGTCATAAATACAGCAGTGTGTTTGGTACAATGGCACGGTCAACAACAACGTTGGTAGCGATTATAACGATAGCGTTTCCCACGCTTCAAGAAATTGAAATAACCAGTGCGCTAATAAAATATAATGTGTTCCTTACTATAACTGGCAAGCCACGAAAGATTCCAAAACAACAACCTATTCTAATGTTATGCTTCGTTTACTCTGTAATATTTTAGGTAATTTAAAATATGCCCCTTTTACAGCATTAAAGGGTCCGATGACCAAAAAATAAAAGTTCTGTCATTAATTTGTGCTCCAAAGATGAAAGAAGGTCCTGCGGGTTTGGAACAACATGAGGGTGAGTAATTAATGACAGAATTGTTATTTTTGGGTGAACTATTCCTTTAAGAAATTGAAAAAATTGTACAAAAAATGCAGGTTCTCAAATCTTCTGATCTACTCTTTTTGGCAAGGAGAGGGTTAAGCATTATCTTACTGAGTTCAGACCAGGTCACCAAAGGTCAGCTTCCTCTTGCTGCTAAGATTTTCTGTCACCTCCTGACAGCTGTTAATAAGCAAACATTAAGCCAAAATGCCAATTACAATTTAAGCGTTTATATAAACGTAAAAAAATCGGTCTTGCGCTTTTTGTATTAAATTGTACATCAAAGTCCTCATAATTGTTCTGAGACAGCATTACGCATGCTTTAAATCACACTATTGTGGTGCTGTGCGACTGTATCTCTGTCTGCCTCCATTCTGAAAGACCACACATTTTTCAGAGGTAAAAAAAAATGTAATTAAAGCAATACTTTTTGTGCGTCTGAGAAAAGACACATATGTCGGGAGTCACAGAATGGAGGAATGTGTGAGGGAAGATGTCCAGACGAGTACCGTGGTTTTACCCTCTATAAATCTCTGTCTGGATTAATCATTGTTCTTGTGGTTTCCACAACCAGACGGAACCCATGCAGGCTTCTCTCATCACCTATATACTTAAATCATCCCGCTGGAATATAGACTAATGGGAACCTTCTGGGACTATTAGAAATGTTAGGTTTGATCCAGATAAAGTTAAAAGCAAAAGACCCCATGTGGGCCATATAAAAATCTACAGGTGTTTGGGTCTATACTTGTCTTTCAGTGAATAAAACACTTTTTGAAAGAAATGTAGTACATTTGCAGTTATATTCATTGAAAAATTTAAAGGTGCCATAGAAGGGAAAACTGTATTTACCTTGGCATGGTTGAATAATAACAGTTCAGTACATGGACATAACATACTGTGAGTCTCAAACACCATCATTT
>JAUCMS010000105.1:5978433-6001465 GCA_032357445.1 Enteromius radiatus
GATGAGAGATTAACGGGAATCAGGTGCGGATAGGCATTCAGCGCGCTCTTCCCGAAACTATGTTAAAACATCCCTTAGACCAAAAAAACTGTCTGTGCATTTTAATTCTAAAGAGCAATTTGCTCCGTAAACCTCAACAGAGCTTGCCAAGGTCAATATATGTTGTGGTGTGTGGATTGTGTCAAAACCTGGTGTGTGCAGCTCCACAGCAATCAAAACACAGTCTTAAATTTCTTTAAATGTTTTATACATCCCTGTTCACCTAACGCACGTGTCTTTTGGCCAACTTCATGTTAAATTGTTTTAGGTTGCCCTGGGTCAGGATCCTGCGGAGTGTTGCGTGTTTCACTTAATTGTATTAACTGTAACACAATGCAAGGAAGTCGTTCCTGCGACGGAAAATATTTCATTCATATCAGCACGTCAAGCATCAGAATCACAGCCATTTGATCCAGAAGCTTTTACCCTTTAATGACTTTCCCTTATGTTAACTTGTCATGTCTCAGTTCATCACATTTGAGCCTGTTCCAATGAGTCACGCCGTTTAAGTAATATGTCATGAAACAACCACTTCGCCCACATGTTCGAGAGCCTCTCGAGAGTGCCTGTCCTTCAAAGGATTGTGTGGTAAAGAGACAGCAGTAAATTCATTGTGGTTCCAGCAGTGGGAATGACCGGGGATCAGACGTTTGATCTTGTTCGTGTCTGCCTTACAGCATTCGAGTGGAAGCGGAGGCCGGGTGCCTCGCAGTTCATTTTCCAGCATTGAGAGAATGTCAGAGTGGATTGCCATGACTTGCAGCAGTGTGGTGAAGGAGCTCTCTGTTTCTCAGCAGTCAGACCACAATGCAAGCCACAAGGGAACATGTATGGAAGGTTCAGAGCAAAACTGAATACAAGTCACTTTCCCTCAGTGTATGAGATTAAGCGCGAGGCCTCCCTCTCCTCTCTATCTGGCACTTTTTTGGCTCTAGCTACCATGCGCCTTTGATCTTGCTCTCAATGGACTGCAGACTGCTGCCAACAGAGGGGCATGGTAAGCTATTATAATCAAATCTAATCTAGCCCCGTCTCACAGCAGAGATGGAGTGATATATTTAGACTGTGAACATAAGTAATGAATTTGTGCTGTGGGGTGTGAGGGAGAAGAAAGGAAAAAAGCTAATCAAGCGTTAGATATTTTGGCAGGGCTTCACCAGTGAGGAGATTCAGTGAAGTATTGCTCACTCATTTGAAAATGATTAAATGGACGGTTGGCGTGGAGATGGAAAAAGAAGGGAGAAATCCTGCTTCCGTCCAGAAAAAAAAAATACAATAAAAAAATTATTTAGGGTCAGTTTGAGGTCAATACATTTTTATTTTATTTATTTTACTTTTTTTAGCATGCATGTATTAAAAGACAATACTTGCACATTATTTTAAACAAATCTATTTCAAATAAATGCTATTCTAATGACATTTTCTATTCATAAAGACTTTTTTATCCAATTTCTTACCAAAAATATTAAGCAGCACAACAATTTTCAATTTTAATAATATTAGGAATGTCACATGAGCACAAAATCAGCTTAACGGAATGATTTAGTTATTTTAAATTATAATATTTTTTACAGTAATACTGTATTTTTGACCATATAAGTTGCAGCCTTGTTGTGTGTAAGACACTTCTTTCAAAAATTATTTTACAAAAAATAGTATATGAATAATACAATATTATTAAAAGTGTGTGTGTGTGTGTGTGTGTGGTTCAGGCATATTTTTGGAAATAAGCTTATCAAATCATACATAATTAAGCTTTCTGAAAACCTAAAAATGGCAGTAATTTTGTGTGACAAGTAGGTTTAGGAGTAAGGGGATAGAAAATAAAGTTTGTACAGTATAAAAATCATTACGCCTTACCCATGCCTGTAAAACATTGAAACCCAACATGGATTTTGAAAAACTTTTCTGAAAATCTTTTCTGAGTGTGGCTCTTTAGAGGAAAAAATGCAAAACGTTGCTGTATAAAGGAGAAAAATATCCAATAAATAAATACATTTTTACTGTAATATCTTAATTATGTATTCTTGGCACTGCAGGGATGGCACAGACCAGACTTAATTTGGCAGAGTAAAGAATGTTTTTGAGACACAAAAGAATTTGTCGTATCCCCAGACCCCTGTTTTATTCTGTAGGAAATGTGAACATCTCAGAGGTGCTCTGTCAACATGCAGCTGAGTTGGTGAAAGACCTATTTGTTAGGCGGTGACAGTATCAGTGGGCTCATATCATGTTTGCATATTTGTCTCTGTTTGACAGCAGCCCACAAAAGGGGGAGGCCTGGGGTTAAATCCTGATGTATTGAGCTTCCTCGAACAAGAGGAGTGTGGAGTGACATGTTTCAGACCCCCATACATCATTCTCTTTCTGTCACACATTTTGTTGTCCCAAACTCTCTCTCTCTTTCTCCAGCTTTCTTTATCTCAATGTTTCTGTCTCTCTGCGTCTCTCTTTTTATCAATTCACAAGCTTTTTTGATTGACAAATTCCTTTAGTCTTCACGTCTTTCTAGTTTTCTGTATCCTGCACACATCTTTCATTGATCTTCTCTTATTATTCTCAGTTTGTCCAACAGCTGGTGCCATGCTCTGTCCATAACTGTATATGACTCTCTCTGTCTCTGTCTCTGTCTCTCCTTACATTCACACAAAAAATAACACTGCAGCAGGTGATGAGAGCTCTTCTACATCTCGTCCTCCGGCTTTACGGCCATCTGTGGCCTTCTGAAAAGACTCCACTAAATAAACAAGTCTCATTGCCTTCTCCTCCAAGGCTCCATTTGCTCTTATATTACAGGCCACCTATAAAATGCCCTGTAGGGTGTAGGTCGTTCTGTCTGTTTAACCAGTTTCCCTTAGTAACAGTGTCAAGCATACCAAACATCTGACTGCAGGGTGAAATATGATAATTGTATAGCGAAGTAACTATATAGAGAAAGATTTTCAGATAATGGAGTGTCTGGGTCTTAGTTCAGACCTTTTCAATGCAGCTCTATTCTAGGACTGCAGATGTTGACATTCTAACTGATACATTCTTATCTACAGACACTCTTCAAATATGTTACTTTCTGAAAAATCCAATAAAAGAGACTTTATTTACATGTTGTGTGTGTGCTTTAGCTCTAAGGGCTGGAACCTTGATGTCACCACTCAGCCCTCTGCACCTTTGTTGAGCACCTTACTTGTTAATAAATCCAACCTCCGGGGCTTTATTTTGAGCTCTCCTTGTCATATGATGATTCTCGCCCGTCACAATATATATACACAATTGTAATATTACTGTTACAATTTACAATATTGTTATTTTTACTGTATTTTAGATCAAGTAAATGCAGCCTTGATGAGCATAAGTTACTTCTTTCTTTTGAACTCAGAGTGAACTTTGCAACTATAAAATGTATGAAACAGATGTTTAAGTGCAAAACTTCTTAATAAACCTGTTGTAATAATGGTGATGAAGGTGATGTCAGTATTGTGGATTCCTTTTAAAACTCTTCCTTATCCATCACAGGCAGAGAAAGAGAGAGCCTCATTTCCCCTCCCTCTGCACTTCTACTCTGATAGATGGGTTCCTGCCACCCCACAGTCAAGCTGCCTGATGAAACCAAGTTTAAAAGAGAAGCACCGGCATGGTGATGCTGTCAGCCAACTCCTTACTCCATATGCAACCATTTATAACACTTGTGCACTACAAAATGAGCTGGAAGTATCTTAATGCTTTGCAGTTGAAAAGAAAAGTTGTATCTGTAATGGAGTTCTAAATACTTCTGCTGTTAACAAAAAAACAAAACAAAAAAAACATAAAAAACCTTATGCTCGCTTCTTCTGGAGGTGAAGCTGGATCACAAATGATTTGCGTGAACATAAAGACATTTAGGTATATCAGGGGTGCATTCCCTTTAAAAACAAGTGAATACACTGTGTAAAGGGATCCAAAATTCACTTTACAAGTTATTTCAACATAAATGTGTGTACACACCCATCCTATAATGGCCACCCAGTGATTTTTGTTTTTGAAAACCTGTTTTAAAATACTCTTTTTTAAAATCAGGCTGTTGTCAAAATAATTTAGTTCTGCACAGGCTCCTCCCTGATATGGACAAGGCTGTCTTACCTTAGCTCTGCCCTGAGTGAGCTGTCAGTCCGCCATTGTGAAGACAAGAGTGTCTCCGATTAAAGTGATAGTTCACACAAAAATTTGTTGTTTATCCGCTTACCCCCCAGGGCATCCAAGATGTAGGTGACTTTGTTTCTTCAGTAGAACACAAACAAAGACTTTTATCTAAAACTGTTGCAGTCTGCCAATAATATAAAGTACAGTAACTGAGGCGTTTTGTTGTTGGATGTTGTAATTTACATTTATACAGCAGTCGCCTTTTAGCATTTAGCGAGCTGCTGTGGCTGCTGAAGATGCAGAGGACTAATTTTATTATTTAGGGAATGTGCCAGTCACCAATCTGTCTAAATGTAAATGTTCACGCAAATCATTTGTGATCCAGCTTTATCTAGAACAAGTGAGTATAAGGGTTTTTATTAGGCTAATCTGTGCAAATTGCTAGTTAGCCAGTTTTGCGATTGAAGTTTAAAGTCTGCTCTATTAACTTGTGGAAAGTGAGCATCTGATGACCCCTTTCAGTGGCTTAGATGTCTGAAATAATTGACGACTGCTATGTTAATTTTTTACATCCAAGACGTTCTTGTCACCACCTGCTCGGGCAGAAGGTTTGCAGTTCACTCAAGGCAGATCTAAGGTAAAACATCAGTGGGCAGTCAACAATCATGGCAGCAGCCTGGATCCGTGTAACATCACACAGCTAAGAATCTGAGAATGGCTTAATTATGATTTTGAAGGATAGAAAACAATAAATAATAATAATTAAAAAAAACACTTTTATAATTACTGCTGACATACGTTTATGTTCAAACAACATTCATTCAACAATCTTCCTTCATATCACCTGATTATGTGCAGCCGTTTTTGTGAGACTGGAAAAAGTGACTTACAAATGAAAACGTATGTGCTTTGATATATTTATTTGCACTTCTCTAAGCAAATGAAACAGCCTTCTCCATTTCTGCAAAAAACATGCTGTTTCTTTTTTCTGCCCTGCTGCTCTGTCTCTGTGTGTGTGTGTGTGTGTGTGTGTGTGTGTGTGCATGAGTGTATGTGTATGTGCTCTCACCCCACCATCTCGGAGTCGTTTAGTCTGGGTCTCACTGTGTAGAATGGAGGATGGGGCAGTTTGTGTGCCGTGAAGCATATCTTAAAGCTGACCCTCAGCGTCTCTCATGAAGGAATGTGTGGGCTCCCTGCTCCACTAATCCAACACCTGCCTTTAGTAAACCCAGCCTGGGCCTGACCACAGACCTCCCAGGTTAGTCAAGCCCTCTCTCAACACTCAGGTGAGGTCTGTACAGCCACTGAAGGTCTTGCATTCATTCGTCTTTTAAAAGAAACCTTACATACTGTATGAGCTCAGAGATTTTTCTTGTGGAAAGTGAGGGATACGTTTTCCTGATATGATTTTAAGGAACACATCAATCATGTGTAATGTCATTATTCTGAACGTGTCAGCCAATACTGTAAAAACAACCGTAAAGCAAAACATTCGCTCTGGCTTTTAGTTCTTTTAAAAACATATTTCTACCTCTGGTTGTTTTTCATTTGCTTTGAATGAGCTTAGCTGACTTACATATATTTAAGAAACATTAGCCTTTCAAGACTGTGCCAACCGGCAAGAGCTGTTTGAATTACCCCAGAATGCAGTTTAACCAAATGTTATTTAAACAAATTCTTGTGGGAATGCATTTTATGCAAGCAAACTTTTCACTTACCTTTTGCCATTGGTGTGATTAAACGTTTCCTTTTAGGTTCCATACTCTCTTACTGAAGTCACACAATACATGAGAGTTTATCATGCCTCGTAGAGCACATTTAAGGCCTGCAAGTAATCTTGATAAAACTTGATTTAACAAATCATGAAACTGACCCATGTAATGCCACATTTTTTTTATTTTCCACTCATGTAATGTACAAACCTGTATGCATATCTTTCTACTAAAAGGCCATTGTATGGAAGTCAATGGGACCTGAAACCATGTGGTTAACAACATCCTTCAAAATGTCTTCTTTTAGTAAACGATGAATTTTTTTTCTCCATAGTCGGATTTCAATTATTGCCTGCTAAAGTGAAAGAGGGGTTGAGGATATCATGGATAGGATATAGTGGATTTTCATAGCTGTAGGCTGATCCTAAATTTAAAAAGAACAGGGAAAAAATGGGAAACCAAGATCGAGAGTGAAGGAAAGAGAAAGAATAAGGTGTCCAGGTGCTGGGATTTGGTGTTGAATGTCCACAGAGTGCTTGGGGCAACAGATTTCTCACACCTGATCCGAGGTGTCGTCTCCTCAGAGTATCAGTCTGCAAGTTCTGTCTCTAGTACAAGGTCATTCAGCAGTAGTTGTGTCACATTTATTGGCTGCATGTCTCAATTTATAAAAGTAACCATTTTAAAAAGAATTGTGATTCCTTGTGCAGCATAACTGTAAATTACTGTCATTTCTTTCTTACTTTAGAATGTAAAAGTAACTTAAAACAAAAATGAGGCAGCATCTTCACAATTGACCCCACATGCTTTTGTTAGCATAGATAGAGTGTTGCAGAAAGCTAACAAGTTAAGGTTTTCATCTTTTTAACTACAGTACTAGCTGTGGAAATGGAATGGAATGTTATTGCCTCATAAATATTTTGCATAAACAAAACATTTGTTAAAACCTTTTAGAACTGTTTGAATGCTAATTGTTGTAAAGGCTTACTAATTAGCATTAGCAATTCGAATTTTGTCAATTTTTGCTAAGCAGTCACAGCACCAACACAGGTCAAGGTCGAAACCCTGTTCTTCAATCACATCCCACACTGTTTTGAATTGAATGTGCCCACACTTTTCACACTGCTTCTCTCTTATCATGCTGCCTCTCACTGTGCCAGTGAGTTAGTGAAGCATTAGAGAGTAGTTCTTAATGGCTTTGCATACAGTCCTGCACACTTAGCGTAGGCTGGACAGCTACAATGGCCTCACAATTGCCCACCGCTCTAAACATGAGTCTCGCCATAGCTAAATGCTGATAAGCCAGCCTGAGCTGCAGCTAAACCTGATGGGAGACAAATAGTTCCTGATAACGAAGTGGAATCCAGACAAAAGCCACCATCCCCCCTCTTACAATGAGGGCCAGAAAAGTAAGAGAAGATTTTAAGAAAAGCGACATGCCACTGAGGAACCGTTGAACCTTAATAAGCCAGTTTAACTGGCCTTATAGGAGATTTGGTGGTGTAATGTTTCCTTAATGCTATGTGACAGTGAACAAGAGAGAGCGTTGTAATGAGATATGTAAGAAACTAAATGTGTTACATGCATCATTAAGTATGAAACTTTCACCTCTATCTCTTTCTGTCTTGAAACAGTTTGTCCTTTAGGACACTGAGTGTTCAGTTAGTGAGTAACATACCAGGAAGGGTACAATAGTATAAGTAGTATCATATGAACTTTAAACCTGTCTCCTTAAATTACTGTAATGCTTGTGAAAGCAGAAGTCTGAGGGTTTGACGGTTGACCAGAGTGTTATTTATGGACAAGGATGTGTGTAAAATTTAGGCAGAGGGCCATTCCAAGTTAATACGTGAGCTTTTCAGCATTTACCACTGAATCAAGTCATGTGATGTAACATATGATTGTTTTAAAACGAATACAAAAAATAGAGAAAAATGTGTGGGGTACAAGTGAAGGCCAAATATAATATTTATCAGAAAAATTACGTCTTCAAAAAAGAAAGAAACACGCAGCAGTATAATGTTAAATTGCATTTATTTTAAGTATGAATTACAAGATAAGTACGACAATAATGAACAACAATATAGCTATTGCTATTAATGTTCTTTATAGTACATTAACTCATGTTCATTTATAATGCCTTAAATCTTTTTTCTTTTTTTAGTGTTTAACAAATGATATAAATGTATTGTGCATTATCATATTGTGTTAACTATTTTGCTGTTGTCAATGTATATAACCTTATTGAAAGGATTTAATAATCTTACTGACACTGAACTATTGTTACATATATAGTACACAGTGGCCCTCGAAGGACATTTTTGGTAATTTAAGTCTGAATTTCATTACATATATTAGTATACATACAAAATATCAAACCAGTTGGCATCTGCAAACAATGAGCCGCTTTTTTAAATTGCTTTAAACCAGCTGGTCTCCAGGTCTTTTTTCATGAAAGAATAAAGTCAGTTCCTTTAAAGTTCACACAGGTGTCCAAGCTAAATAACCACATGTGTAGTTCATTATATTAACAAATGAACATGTTCCACACTTAACAATGGGAAAGTCCTAGACTTTTTGTCTTCACTGTTGTCAACATTAATAATAACAAGAGGAAACATTGTTACTAATTGAGCAACAATGATTAATGTTAATAACTGAGCAAAAAAAATAAAAATAAAAATCTCTATAATTCCAGACTTTTGACCGGAAATATTTATGTAGATGTCCATACATCCGATCCTGGCTGTCTAAGTGTGTGATGGTGGATTTACTGTCCATTGTACTGCATATTATAAGATCATTTCAATATGAATGAAATCCGTGGCTGCATTTAAATCATGCCGTGAAACAGAAAAAACTCTCACTGTGTCTTGAGCTTTCAGAAAACAAATGCACCGTGTCTTGGAGGCCAGCACAAGGCCTTTCCCTCTTGCTAAAATTCAACCGTGTTTTTTTTTTCTCTGCCAAAGGCCCAAGCTCCAGGCTATGGGTCTCCTGTGAACTCTTTTTCTCCGCACAACAACAGCAGTGCCCCAGCCCTTCACTCAAACTCAGACTCCTCCCACTCATCTGTCAGCGACATCAGCAGCCCCAGCTCTCCCTTTATACATCCAGGCACATACTCAGAGGAACAGTACCAGAGCTTAAAGCCTGCCACTTAAACTCACTGGCATTATGAATACTGAGTAATGTACAGGAAATGGTTACGTGCAGAACTGTTCCATAAATTAATGTCCTAGCATGTTTTATGCTGCTGTTCAGCTGTTTGGTCCAATTTTTATTCTGTTTTCGAAAAAAAAGATCATTCAAGCACTTCAGACAGTTAGTCACAATCATAGCCAAGCGTGTTGGTGCACATCGCTCAAAGTGTGAAGGAATTCTAATGTCAACATCCAGAAGTCAGGAGTTTTCTACATTTCTTGCTGTAATTTTCATTTTTAAGACGTCAACATTTTTCTACTGGTGAAATCCATCAATGTAGCAGAGGGTTATTATTGTATCAAAGGTTAAAACTGAAGAGAAATGACTCTCATTTGTTTCCACATCCACTGCCTAAAAACCCTAAGGGGGAATAGTGTCTCACTCTTTTTTCTCTGTCTCTTATTCCATTTCTCTTTTTTCTATTTCTTCGTTCGCCCAAGTTCACTTTTCCTATTTAATTTCATTCCGATTTAATATACAGTATCTAAACACAATGAAACTTCAATGATATTGTGGTTGCATGCAAATATTTTGTACAAATAACCAAGGAAAGGAAATTGTGTCATCATCTTTTTTCTGTGTTGCTGTGTTGATGCCCAGAGAAAAATAATTCACTGTAATAAATCTCTTCCCATCATTGTTCTTCTGCCAAAACAACCCTTTTCCTTTCAGCAAAGACTGTCGTAAGAAAATAATCATGTGGATCTCCTTTTCCGCTTTTGCCCGCATCCCTCCAGATTGCGCTGTCCTCTTCATCTCCCAACTGCGATTGGTTCAGAATCTCGGCTCAATCTGACAGATCTCAACCCTCACGCAAACCATGTGAAATTGAACTTGCGGTCTCATTACCAAACAATGGAATTGAAGCGCGAGTTAGTGCAGTGTTTCAGGTTAAACACAGTGAGATAGTTGAATGGCCCATTAGCTTCTCTCACAGGGTGGTTCCCAGCAGGGTTTATTAATGACCTTAGAGTGCTAATGACCTTTCAGTCTTCACTTTCTCTCTACCTGTAAACTGATCCACCGAAAGCGACTCTATTGTCTGATTCTCAGGGCTCTCTGTATCACTCTCTCTTTCTCACTTGTGCCGTTCTCTTTGGTACAGTGTTAGCATTGGCACCTTTCTCCGATTAAGAATGGCCCAGGGAGTATTCCAGATGATAAATCACAATACTGACACAAAAACATACACATTCAGAATCAGTCTGACCTTTGGAGACGTGTTGGAAGCTGAACCCTGTAGACAGTGCAACAGAGTTAGTTTAAAACATCATGGTTTAAGAATAAAGTCAAAGTATTATGATATAACCAAATACAAATATAATTTATTATGTTTCTAATGAATCAGCTTCTAATAAAACTAGAGATGGCAAAAAAGGAACATTTCTTTTTTAGAGTGTAGAATTGCCACCCACAACAGCAGATAAACTGCATTTCCTCAGCAAATATCCAGCCCATATAAAGATATGAAAGGCTATGAAAGGTTGATTATAGGGTGTTGCAAATTAGTACTTTTTGTCATACTGCCATATTCACTCTCATTATCCATCCTTACAGATATTGAAATCACAGTTTGGACTAAATACAGCTGGCTTTCAGGAGAATGTGAAAGAAAGTTCACTGGGATTCTATTTAGAGGTATTTTTTGTGTTTATGAAATCATCCAAGTGAGGTATGTGGTACAGTGGGTTCTGAAAGATGTGTCATAACCAGAAAAATGTGTTTAGCAAAAAGAACCTTCTGTCTTTTAATTAAATGCAGTAAGTAATACTTCTTAAATCACAGGTTTGAACGCACATGGTAAACAGGTCAGGTTATATTTCTATATTTCTTTTGATTCAGGGGATTCCCAAGTCATAAAACTCTCCTTCCAAACTATTTAAGTGTCTGTGAAAATCATAAATAGGTGCTTCATATATATATATATATTTTTTTTTTTTTTTTTTTATGGGAGAGAATAAGCCTTGTTATTTTCTGTGGACTTTCCAAAAGAACGGTAATAATGTCTTCTCTAATTTGCACTGTCTAGAAACCCAGTCACAGGGAACAACAGCAGGGTATATTTGAAACTAACACCTGGAACTTCTTCAGAACTACAAAGGAGAAGCACAGAAAATAAGGCTCCTGGAACAGTTGGTGCGGATTAAACAAACTTCCCTTCTCTCTGAGCCAAACTCACTGAAGATTCAGAATGAGCTTGACCTCCCTGGAGATTTAAGTACACACAAACGCATACCCAACCATACCCTTATGAACAATCCCCACGGGGTCAGTAAGTAATGTCTGTTCATCATGGCAATATAAGCCACATGGGCAGTTTTCCACTATATATGAGTTGTAAATTTCTTTTACTTTGATGTAGGTCTGAATGTAGTTTTAAGCTAAATACAGAATGATAAATGCATAGAGTTTATTTTAAAAATGAGCACAAGTTCACAAAATATAATGCTTTGATACAACTTTCATGTAAAGTTTAGTTTACTAATATTCCAAAATGCATCATGTATGATGTAATCCGTTATGATTTTGCTTAATGATAATTTTCTACAATTACTAATAGATTTTTTAAAGTTATAATATTTACAGGGTGTTTACATTAAATGTTATGCATTGCCAGTTGCCAATTAATTTATATTTAAATTATTTTTTAAATTTAGTTTTGATGGCTTAAAATGGAAGTTGTTTAAAGGAAAACAGGATTCTAAGAGCAAGTTTTGACTCATTATTGTCTCTGTGTAAACTACGAACATTAAAAGTTGGGTGCATTTGTGCGATTTTATGCACGTTAATCTGAGTGAAAGTAGATCATTTTGACAAAATTGCAGTGTATACAAAGAAAAAAAGTGTGAAATTGTCATTTAAATATACCCTATAATTAACAAATACTTTAGCGTGTTTAATAATGTAAACAAATTAAACTATAACGTAAAGTATGATCTTGTATATGAAAAGTAGTGTATAGCTTCTAGGTGTACTGTAAGAGATACAAGGCATAACAGTTATAATTAAGTTAATGTTGATTTGTAATACAAAAACATCTTTAAGACAATTCTCAGAAGATTGATACATCTTTTAATGGCACATTTTTATACATCAGACAATACTTCAAAACACTGAGCATGTACACAGAGTATATAAATATAATTTTATTTACAAAACATTTACAAATGCCGCTAGCATTGTTCTAGACAGGCACAACTTATCGAAAAAGTGTATAATTTTCCACAAGCATAGCATACAGCATGACATCAATTTACAATAACTATATCTAATCTTGATTTGGACTTGTTTCTCTCCATTCTCTCCAGTTGTTTGGGTTTTCAATATTCCCCTCCATTTGACCAGATGTAACAACTGTACATTAATGTGTATGAAAACGTGACCTATAGTTTAAGCATATTGGAGTCTTTCCAGATGAAGGAAAGCCACAGATAAGCAGAGAAAGGGTTATAGGAGTCTCTCTGTGGCTCCTGGACCGGAACGGAGCCTTTTTCACCAATTTCACAGACACAAAACTCTAGCTAGAGTTACTACGCTTACAAATCAAATCAATACAAGTGCTTTCTCAATACATCTACAACTGTCATAAAACTGAACAAACGTATAAACATTCATCTGTTTATAAAGGTAAGCAAACTGTATGTATACAAAAGGTTTTTCACTATTTTAAAAGCATTTAATTTGGCAAAGCCTCAAAAACAAGACGTCCAGAGAGATTTACAAGACTGTTCCCTGTTTGTCTCTGAGATTACAAGTTTGGTGTTGATCGACACCATCATAGAATGTTCATAATGGTCCCTGGTTCTCCACAGCAGAGTATTCTGTCTCAGACGCATGTGAGGCATCGATAAGCCTAGCGAGGCCAGTTTTGGTAGAGTACTTGAAGATGAAGGCTTTCATCAGGTCGTAACGGTAGTTCTTGTTGATGAAGTTGTAGATGATGGGGTTCAAGCAGCAATGAAGGAGAGAGAACCACTGAGTGAGATTCAGTGCTGCATAGAGCGCATTCTCCAGTGTGCAGTTGAAGGGAAGCACGTTGAGAAAGCTTAGAGTGTCAATCAGTAGCGCTCCATGGTAGGGAAGCCAACACACTAGGAAGACCACAATGTAGGTGAAGATAAGGCGACGGCTGATACGACGCTCCTGGTCAGCTGAAGGTTGGATGGTACCGGCCAGGAGGATGTAGAACACAGCAATGATAGGGAAAGGGATGGCAAAGCCGAGCATGAAGAAGCTCATTTGGATTCCAACGGTCCACTCCTTAATACTGTCCACTGGGTACACTGGTTTACATATGATGCTGTCTGAATGGCTGGATTTCTCTGCCTGGAGGAAGTATGTTTCGGGGAGGGCAGCAAAGAATGCCAGCAGCCAAACGCCAACACAGATTAGCTGCCTGGTCCTTCTCTTCTTCTGACTGGGACCATCTCCAAAAAGTTTCACAGACAGGTAGCGGTCCACACTCATACATGTAAGGAAAAAGATACTGCTGAAGAGGTTGACACTGAAGATCAGGTGTGTAATTTTGCACATGGCATCACCAAAGGGCCAGTGGCCGAGCTGAAGCAGAGAACTAATAGAGACTGGAAGAGTGGCCACTACACAAAGGTCAGCGATGGCAAGGTTGAGGATGTACAGGTGAGTTTCATAACGTTTCCTTTCAGATCGCACATTCACCCACACCACCAAAGCGTTGGCAGCGAGGCCGATGATGAAGAGGAAGATGTAGAGAATAGAGAGGGCATAGAGCAGAGCCCTCTGGCTGAAGGTGCTGTGACACACTTCCACATGGGAGACATTATCGTCAAGGGCTGAGAAGTTTAGATCACCCAGTGCATCCAGAATGTCACTGAAGTCGTTCACGTTCACACTCATCTTGGCACGTCTTCGTTATTGCCACTTTTGGGACACAACGGCAGTAACCTGAAACAGAAAAAAAACAGAGGGAACTGTTATGACACGTAGGCAGTCGAAAAATAACAAAGAATAGGGTCTAATTAAGCTCAGAGGGACAGAAAAATGTATAACAATAAAAGTTTATTTATAAAACACACATAATCAGAAACACATCTAAAACACACCAGGGTCCCTTGTCAGAGGGCAGGATCTTGTACTGAATAAGAGCGGTCTTTCTTGAAGAGTTCACTGCATGGATTTATTTCCCAGGGTTACTGGGTTGCACTAAATACATGAATAAATTCATACTATCACAAAATCAAAGAGGAAAGAATTTATAATGAACAAGAGTTTCCAGAAACAGGAATGAAAAATATTTGCTTTCACATATATTGTATTATACTTTTTGTACTCATGAAGACTTTTAACTCAATTAATGTCATGTGGTGTAACCATCAAGTAATATGTGAGAGCTGATTTTGAATACTTGTGATTGCATACATACTAACCAGTATTTTTAGAAAAAGTAAAAAAAAAAAAAAAGAAATATTTTGTTAATAAAAATGTCATAATTTGTGAAGAAATTTTATGTTTTTTAGGAGTTGCACCATATGACCTTTTACCACATGAATCTCCAGGTCACATTTTCTGATATTTAGGAGGTTTATTGATATATCACAGTCATGAGTATCTGCACGTTTTTTTGAATGTTGGTTGCACCACATGACTGATTTTGCAGACAAGGTTTTTACACATTGTTCAACATTTTTTTGATGTGTAATGTTAACAATCTAAATTAATAATAAAAAAGCAATAGTGCTCAAAGGCTGTGCTGTACTGCTCTGCTGAACATAAGGACTAGATTCCCAGCAGCAAAACCTTTTGGCAAACCTCAGCTGCCATGCAGTGACCCAGTGAAAACTAAGTAGATTTCCATGGAATACGGGAGGTATTTTCCCTATACAAAAAGTTCAACACAACCAATGGTCCATATGATAGAGTACAATGATAGAGAACAGAGTGTGATGCCTCTGGAGGCATAGAGAGACTGATGCCCGTTAGAAGTGAGACAAGTCATAGATAGAAGGGAGGAGGATGGGCGGTGGCTGCTCCCTCTGCGACACAGAGGGGTGAAAGGTTCTTTTCTCAAAATGACATGCTCAGCTTGAGGACTGGATCCCAGGCTTTGAACTGACAAAGGCTAAAGAGAACAGAAAACAGCCACACTGGCGCTATGTCAAAGTTTTTCATTTAAACATTCTGAACCACACATCTCTAATAACACATTTTTGATCTTCAACCCAGGGCTTGCATAATAATAAAAACATTGGAGCATTTAAGTATGCTTTTAAAAATTTGTGCAGTGAAGCAGAAATGATAAACACAGTTTTGCTCTTACTCAACTTGTCATTTCTGAAGTAAACATGAAAAATAAGTTTAATATAAACAAACTATCCATTTCCAGTTGGCCTGTTTTGTTTTGCTAAAGAACCATCAAGTGATAGAATTTGTTTAGGCTTGTTTATTATCATTCCAAATCAACCCGCTGTTTTGACCCTGCAACACAGTTAGCGCCTGACCTTAATATCATTAAAGGAAATATGAGAAGTGACACAGCTGCTCTTAATGCATCCTGTGATCCTTACATACAACAAGATCCTCTAAGACAAAGACAGAGCTGGACACAGCTTACAGCTTTCCATTCTGACATCATTAGATTATGGAGACAGAGAGAGCAGCATAAACCTCTGACCTGACATAGGTGCAATTGAAAAAAAGCAGGTGTCATAAAATGTGATGGTCCATTACATACGACCCCAAGCACCACCATCATGTCCCCCAGCCTTGTTGTAAACACTATTGCATTTACACTGCTCAAACACAGCAGCCCCCTCACCTGATCTCACGGCCCCAGGCAGCGAGCACACTTGCCCGCACAAAGAGTTAGCTGTGTCCCTCTCTCCCTGTCTCTCTCACTTGAAGTCTCTAAGTTCCATAGAAACTCAGTATTGTTTCACTCCAAGCATTTTGTAAGCATGGAGGGGATCATCAGTCATGGTTAAAGCATGAAATCTTCACCCTAAGTGTTATTGTGAAGAAAATAATGTAACAATAACACAAATCCCATGAAAGTAAACTGAAGGTGGATGAATACTACTAGATACCAAGAAAACGTAATTTCATAGTCCCACATAACTATATTACAATAGTCTCCTGTAGTTACTAAAAATGCAGAAATGAGAAATACATTTATGTAAATATGTTTTGTTTATAAATAGAAACTACTGCAAAATAGTAGCTAATAATAATAGGAAGTCGCCTGAGTTTCAATTGCTCATCATTGAAACTACCTTTTGGTCCCAAATTCCCGTAAAATTCACATGCAATTTTAAAACTGAACAAACCGCGGCTTCTCTATACCTCAATCAACCTCATTTTTGTTCATGGATGGATTCACAGGAACCGAAATAGTCTCAAAAGAAAGAGTTCCTCTACCTGCCCCCTTTATCCAAGGCACAAGATTGCATATACTACTCTTAAAATAATATGATGGTGTAAGATAATAAAATGGTGTAAAATGGTGTATTCTCTAATGTGCAACAGCATTCATTTCATGTTAAATGATATACAAGTGGACAAGTGGTCTTAAAGGGACAAATCCGCGGGAACCAGTGCTAATCCACACCTCCTACTGAGAGTTTCGGTTCGCGTTAAAGAGTGCTTTTTAAATACCTTAACTTTCAGAGTGTAAAATTAGAGCAAGCTACGCAAGGCTTTAAAGTCAATACCAAAACTGATAACTTATAACACATTTTATGATAAGTGTTAACTGTTTGGATATCATTAGGTATGGTCCGACACGCGCATGAAAAGGCTGCATTTAAAGACCAGATCTCTCACGCACAAACACGTGCACACACAAACAAGAGGTAAAAAAACAACAACAACAACTTACAATCCTTGCGGAATGTTTTGGAGCTCCTGGACTTTTTAAATGTAGCCTTTGGTAACGAGATCCCGATGCGTGCAGAAAATGTCAAAGTCTTGTGGTTATCCGTACGAGATGATGGCGTGATTGTCTCTCTGCGCTCTGACTGCACTTGCTGATATAGTGCCGCGAGTAACGCCTCCCGAGGCCGATCGGAAAAGTGAATCACTCAAGTTTCTGTCCAGCAACAATGTGAGTGGCGGACGTGCGACACATCGGATTTCCACTCCCTGTTCAAATAGCGATATAAACAAAAAGACTGTTCGAATTTCAGAATAAGCTTTTGTTTTGTTTTTTTCGTACGAGAGTTGTTTAGAAAAAAAAAATCAAAGAAGCATATTTAAGTTTCATTGAGGATTTGTAAGTCCTTTTTAAGTTTCAGAGGCTGAAATATGCTTCAAGTACAAACATTCTCAAGATTGTATATTAGTTAAGCATTTTAGATTGTTTGCACGTTTAATTTATGATTAGCTTGCTGTAACAATAAACATTTTATATTACTAACATGCCATTCTCTGTTTGTTATGACTAATAATAAATTAATATGCAAGTATTAAAATATAATATTTTACTATTATCACATTATGACTTACTGCGTCATGTTAAAGTCTCACATAAAATGCAACTTGCAGCATGCTGTTGTTAGTAGCAGGTGGATTTTGTTTTGTTATTTTTCCTGTCCCACGACTGTTTTATTCTTTTTGCATCCTCTTGGCAACCCCACAAAGACTTCCAGGCAGTCCACTAAATTTAACCACAAGGAAGCTCACCTGTTCTGAATCTTCAGCTGGCCTCTGTTTAGCTTAATATTTTCTGGCTAATGGCCAGTGCCTATTGTGTGCAACATGGAAAAGTGGAAACTGAAATGAAACATTCTCAACAGTATCAATGGAATCTTAATAGGATACATTGTTGAAAAGTATGGATTGAACGATGCATTTGATTATAGAAGCAGTAGTGCATTGATTCAATGTGAGGGTACTGATGAAAAGAGATAAGCCATGAATGCAACTGTAGCCACAACAATACACGGAAAATGTTAGACTAAGTGTTGCCAGCATTATTTTTTGATTGTGTGAATAATTTGACCGGAGACTGATCAATGTAAACATATCAACTGAGATGGTACACCTTACAAAACAATAAACATAAATGGGAAAATACACATTAAACATATGCACATATGCAAGGACTTTCCAGCATAACAGTTCCCACATTAAAGGCAACTTCACACCAGTGCACCAACATTTGGTTATTCAGTGGTCTCTGTTTGAAGACCATACAGGGTGGAAACCACCAGGTCTTTTTGTGAGAAGCATGTATAGAAATTTAGCAGTTGAAAAACATTTGGTTTTAGTTAGGGGCGTAGTCTGGTAAACCGAGACATGTTCCAAATTAAAGATTGTTAAAATGGTCTTTCCATCTTATTAGGTTTTCACTAGAGTCCATTCTGTGTCTACAGGAAAGGAAAGGAAAGGTTTTCACAAAATTTGCAGGGGTTTAACACAGCCTGTCTATAAAACAAAATATCACTTTTTTGTTGTTGTTGTTGTTGTTGTTGACAGATTTTTTTTCTTTGTTCACAGATTTATTAACAAATTGCTATCAGCAGCATGTGGCTGTTCACATGTCATCATAGCTTAAAGCCTGTATAAGGGAACACATATCTCTTTTAGAAACTTTTATCCATGGTAGGACCACCAGGAAAGTATGAGACAAGGACAAATGAAGCATCCATTGATAAATAAATTGCACATTGCACTTTCACAGTCTGCGTTTACATACCTACCTGCCCACATGGTCTTTCGGCTATAGAATTTAAACAATATGTGGCAGACCAGACCTACAAGCAAAGGCATAGCTCAATTCCAACTTGACAGCAATTATTTCAAAACATGCTGCGTCAGAAGACTCTGTTAACAAACGGCCAAACTGCATTCATACATTGAATGAGCTGAACTACGCAAGCGTGGCGTCGTGTTGTGTTGTGTTGCACAGCGGGATGCCAAACAAGAGCTTGTTAGTAACAGAGGCTTGACATGCTCGCGGCTTATCGGATAAGATAAGAAAACTATGAAAATGAACGGCTAGAGCTCTCATTATGTGTTAGAATCGCATTATGCGTTATAGTTGATAGAGTATTGTATTCCGTTTTTAACTAGTTGCCTCTATCTGCCCCCTTTTCAAAAGCAGTGAGGAGGCTTTGATCTCGTTGCCATGGCAGCTGTCAGAAGCGCAGAGCAAACCGCAGCCTGCCTGGCGCGAGACTTGTCCAACTCTAGTTAGAAATGCTTAACTAATGAATTCTAATCAAGACTTACTGCTTGGATGCTTTACCTCGCTTCGATTAACCATTTCGTTTTCGAAAGCGGCGCCTTGCAATTATGCTTCCCCACTGATATTCAAATACAGCACTTTCTAAACTCGCGCGTGGAGTCACTATTAAGGATGTCGCAGAGGTGAGTATTAACTGCCCTTGTACTTTGTGCACTTCACTGCAAAACGGGAATGTTGATGTGATGCCACCATAGTGTTTATAATTAACGAAAATCGTGTAATGTCTATGTAATAAATTGAATATTTGTTACAGCTATTAGGCTAACTCTAATGATCAGACACGTCTTTATATGAAGGAACCATGCAACATTTCTATGTATAAAAACGGAAATTACAAAAAAAGAAAAGAGTTATAGTAAGAACGCCTACTAGGATAAAGTCTTGTATTGTAGTTCCTATGACAACACAGAGTCAAACTTCCAAGAACCAGCAGTATTTTTGTCCTCAAATAGGAACTATTCAAATCAGCTTTGGTGTGGGTGGAAGTATGCTATTTTCTGTCATCCTACACCATTAGTTTCTAAGGATTAGCACTAGATTTAGTAGTACTGCATTTGTTGAAAGTACTTCTTAAATTCCCCACGCAAGGGGATTTTTCCTCATCATTCACTATTTTCTGTGGATTTTCATTAGTTTCTGTAGATTTGTAGTGAACTAGTATTACTGCCTTTGTTTTCTGCCATTTTTAAGATACCTCTAAGAGGCGCCTCTCTATTTTATTGTAAATGTTCTTTTACAACTACCCTTCTTACCTCCTCCCACAGCTCCTCCCAGCAACCCCCCCCCCCCTCTCCCCTGCCCTAACTATCCCATCCCCTCCTTTGATTTTGCCATCCCTACAATTTGAGTAGCTCTTGGCAGTGCTAATGCCCAGAGGGGAACAATACTGTATGGGCCTATCAGAATAAGAAAAGAAGGTGGTTTCACCCTCGCCATGAACTCTTTCAACAATCACAAAAGAAGCACCCACACGCAAGGCAGTCAAAGAGGTCAGAGGACATCTGTGGAATTCACGTGTATTCAACTTTAGAAAACGAAGAAGGGAGAAATAATGTTTGTTAGGGGATTTCTTCTATTATGTGGCTTAATATGCTGACTTGACGGTGAAATCAATGTGTGCTCTGTGGTTTCCCACATTTAGGTTGCACAGTCAGACACTGGTGGGGCTAATTTTGGCCTGAGGGTCTAAAAACCGAGGGTCAGGAAAACTTCCCCAGAGGGCAGGTGCTCTCAACAGGTGTAATTAGGCCTGTTAACAAGTACTACTGCAGATTTACATGTCTCTGCTGATTCCATGTCAAAGACAGATTGCTGTGGAAGGCCATGGAGTTTTTAAAGATGGAAAATCCTATATAAATTGGCATGCATATTAAATGCACTAAAACACTTTGCATGGGAAAATGTAATCGCTTTAAACACATTATGCATACACAAATAAACTGACAGTAGAAGTAAATAATAAAATTTAAAGGACTGTTATTGTAAATGTAATCTCTTTCCTCTACCCAGTTCATATGGGCAAATGTGGGATGCTGCTCAGGAAGCTTTGGAGGGCCTTTTGGAGGATGAGTATCCCACAATGCAGCTCCATCCTCAAAAGGACCGTCTTCAGGTCTTTCAGACGCTGGCAACTTTCTACCTGCGCTACCTGAAGATATTCCGTGCACTGGAGGAGGTTTATGATCAGATTGTTCACCCCCAAAAGAGGCGTGTTGTGCACCAGGTTCTTGAGGGGGTGATGGGACGACTTGTAGAGCTGAAGAACGAGATGGTGGAGCTGGAGTATTCAGAGTTTCACTACTTTGATGACATATTGCAGGATTTCAAAATGACACCTGTGAGTGAGATAACAAAATATACTGTTGCATGAACAGAATGCTGGGAATGTTTTGGCCTTTTGTGGTTGTAGATTCAGTGCAGAGGGCCTGGAGGGAATTTAGAAGATTTGGGTTTGGGGAAGATTTAACTGCTCAATGTCAAAGTGGATTTTAGTGAGCTAAGCCTCTTGTTTTTCTCTAAATTTAGTGGATGCTAATTGGGGTCACTAATTCACAGATTTTACCTTCTCTATTCAGGACTGTAATAACTAGAAATAATTTGAATCTTATGTTAGGAAGAACTTGAGGTCCCTATTCCACGCTATTTTGTGAGAGAGAAGATGAGGGCACTAAAAGAGAGAGAAAAGATGTTGGCCCATATTTTGGCTAAAGGAGGACGACTGGAACATAAAACTGTGAGTGTGTCACATTCAATGAAATAGAAAAGCTCTCCATACAAATGCATGCAATGCAAGTCAAATAATAGCTGTGCCAAATACTGGAGGTGTGTGGTTCTTGTTTTTGTTTAAGCAGGTGCCAGTTGAGTCCATGTCTGTGGAGCGGGCTGTGAGGCTGCTGCAGGTCAGTGAGCGAGCTCGGCAGGGAAGACTGAGAGCTCACTTCATGAAGACAATTCGGCAGGAGGAACAAAGAAGACTTCAGGGTAACTCTACCATGCCGGACCCTAACCAGGCAGCCACCTGCATTCAGAAGGTATCAGACATTACTAGGTTGTCAACCAAAACATTCTAGTCTAGCGAAATTACTGATGCAGTGCATAGATGGGTTTGAAACTGCCGAAAAAAAAAAGGAGTGTGGAAAACTTTCATGCAGTGAACTTAATTATTACTATATAAAGGGATATTTTTTTTTCTTTTGTTGTTTTGTCATTACTGTTAGTAATTGTCAAGGATATGTGTATATTCCAAACACGAAGAGAGATGTCAGAGTAGATTTAACCCATTTAATATTAACAAGGATCAAGGAAGTTTTATACACAAAATACAAAGACGAACTAAAAGACAGAAAGCAACTTATAAAGGAAAGACAATCAATGATAATTAACTAGACACACCTGAACAGAATCACTAATTAAACAGAACTAGGTCATGGGGAATCACAACATAGAACATCTAAACATGTGACAGAAATTTTGTTGTGATGTTAAAGGCTCATATTTTTACATTTGTCACCATTCTTGAGATTTTGTGCATGAAGTCTATTGACATTAGAATCATTTAAAATATAACATCTTACAAACTTTCTTACAAATATCTTTGCTTTGTATTGTGATTGCTCTATCAGAAACAATAGCATAGTTCATTTTATCTGTGAAAAGTTCTACAAAACTATATATTTGGTTACTATCTATTTTTGGTTATTATGCTCCTCACTGGAAGTTTGCTGAGCAAGACATTTTTAGTTGTTAATTTCACATTTTCACATTGACTAAACAAAGTAGCATTATTTAGGGCAGTTGAGACAATCATTAGGAGAATAAGAAAAATATGAGTGCAGCATATTGCCCTTAATATTTTACCTTTTTTATTTATTTATTTATTGGTGAACATTTTTTACAGGTATTCATGAATGAGTACGCATTCAGTGTCATCAGAGTATGCCAACTGGCTATTGAGGAAGTAAAAAAACTGTTATGGCCCTGAAGATTATAAACACATAACATTGCATCAATAAATATATTATTATCTAAATTAAAGTTGATGATCTAGCACAGTGGTTCTCAACCCTGGTCCTCGCGCCCCCCTGCTCTGCATATTTTCCATGTCTCTCTTTGTTAACGCACTTGATTCTGATAATCAAAGAATAATTATCTGATAATCTAAGAATCGACATGGTCCCTACACAGTGTCCGTTAAAGTTTACTTCACTTCGGAACATTCATTCATGTTCCGAAGTCGCAC
>JAUCMS010000105.1:6001565-6064961 GCA_032357445.1 Enteromius radiatus
AAAGTGCATTTAAGTGTGTGAGACGTAAATTAAATCGTATTCACTTATTTACGGTGCAAATCCGTGAATGAATGTTCTGAAGTGAAGTAAACTTTAACGGACACTGTGTAGGGAGCATGTCGATTGGGAACACAGCTCATGCACGGAGTTCTCTTCTAATGAGCTGATTATGAGAATCAGGTGCGTTAACAAAGAGAGACAGGGAAAAAACGCAGAGCAGGGGGGCGCGAGGACCAGGGTTGAGAACCACTGATCTAGCATAATACACAAGGGAGGTAATGCCTGCTGCCCTACCTGTGAATGAACTCAAATGCTGTAGAGGTCAGGCCATCTCCTTTCACAGTCATCAGTTGTCACATTTGACATGAAGTCCACTCACAAAGGACTATGAATGACATGCGATCCCACCCAAGCGTAAAAGATATATGTCCAACTCATCTGTGGGAATAATGTGCTTGTAGGCCCTTTGGCAGCAGGAGGGGGATTAGCATTGTAGTGCTGAGAGATGGGAAAAGGAAAGCATTCCTGGATTTTAGGTGTTGTTTTTCAGTGCCATCCTAATCATGAAATCTGAGCTCATGTATCCTGACGTCTTTACAGCTACGGTTGTTGAACCCAGACATAGATGTAGCCTGAAAGAGATAACAGATATGATTTTGGAGCTCTGAAGTTTTTTGCAGTGTAGGTGTGAAACTGACATTGCTGAGTGAAAAAGTACAGAAAAGCATAGACGAAGTTCCTCATGGGTAGCTCATGGGTAATTCACTTTCAAGCTCATACAACAAGCATTTTGTGCTGTGAAGTGAATGCGATTACAGGAGGTGATAAACAGAGATTTTGGGCTCTCACACGGCGAGGCTGTTTTCACAAGGCCTAATCCTCCCTTATTCTTTAGCTCACAGCAAAGCAGATTTCTGTGCTGTGAAACCCTGGAAACATAATCCTCTCTCTTCAGTTGGCTATTGCTGTTTTAGCATCATCGTCGTTCAAATTAAAAATACAAGAAAAACCCTTCCCTGCATTTATGAACTGTATCCTGAGTCTTGAGATTGATTTGCCATAGTAGTTGAGGTTATCTAAATATGAACCTCCCCACATCCTCAATGACAAAATTAATGACAAATTTCAGTTGCTGTTAGTACATACCTCTCATATAAAAGTCCTCAGTGAATGCAAGAAGATGGTAGATTGTTTTTCAACAGATAACAGAAGAGCCGAAGAATGTACTTGATGTCAAAGTGACTATGATAGTATCATTTCTGGTATGTGTCCTCAGTTTTCTGTCTTTCCTGCTGTTAGGATGTGTTTTTTGCTCTGTCTTCTAGGTTTGGCGGGGGTATCGAGACAGGAGGAGGGTCAACAAGGAGTGTCTAGAGGAGATGATATTTTTGGGAATGGTAAACACCAGGATGCTCTGCCATGTTTGTGAAAAGCAAGTCTTTTCATGAATCTGTTGTGTTGTGCATATCTTTTGCTATTTTTGATTAAACCTCATTCAGAACTTTTTGTACCCTTTGTTGTCAGTTTTTCCATCTCTTGTCTCCTGGTGCCCTGTTTCCAGATTCCAGCCCAGGAAACGACACCCAGCCCTTCCAAACTGCATGCCCAGCAGGTGGAAAGCAGGAGGTATTGTGTGCAGGAGGAGCATGAGGCTGAGTACCAGAGGGCACTGGTCAACATCAAAGAGTCGGTACGGTCTGTCGATGGGCCAGATATTAAAGAGAGCCTGCAAGAACAAATATGCCAGTGGTTTCTTGAGTGTCGGTAAGTCATACACAAAAATCATCTATACGCAATTTTAAGCAGAGTTACAGTTTAGTTTAAAAATTCATATATGGTTCCAAGATGCATCTTTTTTTTTTTTATTAATTTATTGAGGAAAAATGAAATTCATACAATGACTTCGATGCATATCTTATCAAAAGAATATATTTAAATTGTTTTGTTAAATATATAATTTGAATCAAACATTAAGTCAAGATTATAAAACTATCCTAATGATGAAAAAATGACATTTTTGAAAAATAACCCTCATTAGGTAGTTTGGCATAATTTTTTATTATTATTTTTATAATAAAATAATAATACTGTGTGTTCATGTTTATGTGGCTTATGAGGACACAAATTTGCATAATGACATGGGTATAACAAAGGTATTACAGTATGAAGTTGATTTATGAGGACATTTCCAGATTCCCCGTAATTCAAAAGGCTTATAGAAAATTATTAAAGTGTTTTTTTGAAAATCTAAAAATGCACATAGTTTCCTGTAATGTGTAGGTTTAGGTGTAGGGTCAGTGTAGGGCAATACCACATACAGTCTGTACAGTATATAAGCCATTACGACTATGGAGAGTCCCCATAAATTACAAAAACCAACGTGTGTGTGTGCGTGTGTGTGTGTGTGTGTGTGTGTGTGTGTGTGATTAAAAAACTGCACTTCTTACTGACTATATGTCAAGGTCAACTTTTAATAAATAAAGTAATGAAAATAATAAATTATTTTGTCTTTTTCCTGAAAATATATATATTTTAAAACATTTTTTAAATAATTATTAGAATGTGTTTGTTCACATGTATTTAATCTGTATTAAAATATGTTAATATTTACTTGATGGTTACACCACATGACATTTTTGGAGTCATTAAATTGTTATAAATTAGTTTTTTAAAATTGGTATTATTAAAGTTTTTCAAAACCATATAAAATAAATATAAATAAAAGAGTAAATTTCTAATAACTTGCCAAACATGTTTTAAACTAAAAGATATTTTCTTTATTATGGACAGTGTTATAGGAAGGTATAAGTAATTGCCGCAAATTGGGGCAAAATTTCAAATTTCATTTATGAAAATTAGGTCTTTTTGTTCCTCGGCATTCCCTCAGTTACTATCTCTGGAACTAATCACCTCTATGCAATTTTCTACCACTTAGACTTCCCTTAGCCAATGTCTCCTTTTGCTAATCTGCTAATTTGCTTCCACACTCTCAAGAGCTTTTTCTTGCATCTCCGTCCACTCAATCCATTATTTCACTCTAATTGTAAAGTTCATTCCTGATCTTTCGTCTCTTCTTTTGTACAGAGGCTGGAATGTAAGCAGTCAAAGGCTGTTTATGCTTAGCTAATGCATGTGCTATTTTCAAGCGTGTAGAGTGAGACTGGGCTGATTAGTGCATTCCAGCCTGATTTACGGCCTGCCACTGCATGCTGCTGCCCATTAATGCGGAGACAACAGTCATAAGTCATCTCAGTTGGACAACACAATGTTGTGGGGGGGGGAGTTCAGTAGCTTTGTCTCCGGTTAGTGGCCCCTTTCTCTGGCCCCTTCCAATGACCTGGCTGGGCCCCCGCTGGTTGTATAAGGGATGTATGGTATACCAGGTCAGGACCTGCAAGGTGAAGTATGTTGGCGTGGTTTCCATGTGCTGATGAAGTGGAAGAGCGAAAGGTGGAGTATTTGAACAGCCAGACAGACATATGCTGTAAAACATATAAACACTTTATTACTACAATTTTCATCAAAATACAATTGGGTTTCGGAAGTAAAATTCAATTTATGGTTGTTTGGAATCAATATGATGTTTTGGAATCCATCTATTAATATTATCATTTACTTATTATTGTTATATATATATATATATATATATATATATATAAAATAATCATGTTTAACAGCTGAATTAGTAGTGAGAAAATACACTTTTCCATGATGCTGTACAAAACATTCCACCAGAGATTCATAGCATGCACATCGTGGAAAAAGAGCTTGCACAAAATGTCCATTCCTAATAATGTTTTAATGAAATAGTTCCATATTTCTTCATTGTTTTAATTTGATTATGTTATTCTTCATAGGATTGTAGTTCCTGCTAAGTGCACAGCCTTGTATCTTTTTGTCCAATTTTCAAATACTTTCTTGTTTGTAATGTTCTGATTCACCTTGTAGGTGGTTGGCTTGGTTCATAACATAACACTTCAACAAAGATTTTTGGGGGGGGAAATGGAAGAATTACAACATCACTGAACAATTGTGTGGGCACTAATGCACTTTACACTGAGGTAGCTGGGAGAGAAATCAGCACTTTCATCATTGTACAGTCCCTTTATTTAGGTGTTGAATAAAAAAGTATGCTTGGTTTATTCAAAATGAAGTGAATCTAGTTGATATTTTTTTCTTTCAGTGAGCAGATTTAGTTGAAATTCAATCCTCTGCATTACAGTAGTACAGCTTTCAGCATGTGCTACCACATTGGAATTGAGTTTTAGCAGTGTGCTACTGATTAAGTTAGCCACGTAGAGCTCAGGCTGGTCTCTGACTGACACTTTTACCCTGTTATTCTAAACCTGCCCCAGCTCCCCTGAGAATCAGCGCTGGACCTGGCTAATGTATCCTCCCCATGTGTGAAGTTCACAGTTCAAATATGATTGATTTGCCTTTGTTCACGCGATCTGCTTTGTTTATCTATATGTTCACACAGACATGAAGTCTGTGTTACCTCATCTTTAAAAAATCTTTAAGGAAAATAGTTTTTTTTTTTTTGTGAGTTCTTCCCATATATTTTCTGTTTTGGGAGTGAAATTAAAAAAATAAAAGTTTTATGAGCAATAGGTGTTTGTGTAGATCTTAGCCTCTCAATAGAAATTTTATATTCGTCCTCTGTGCATTTCAGCTGTTTAAGATCATTCTAGAATTTCATCTAATAATGTATTAAAAATATAAATATAATTAATGTAATATAAACTTTTTTTTTTATTAAATATTAAATGAAATTATTGCTGTTTTGTGTTTCAGAGATGCCACGGGGAAGTTCCCCGACCTCCCAAGTCCTGAGGATGGAGGATCTGCATCTATATTTGCTCAGAAGACACCAGAACAGGTAATTATCAGTCTACTACATCCATCCAGAGATTTATCCATCATACTTTTGCTAATAAATATTATTTATATAAAGATATTGCTTGATACTGTCTCTTGTTTAAGAATGCTACCATGTGGTGTTTTGAAGGTTGCTGCTGAAATTGCTGCTAAGGATAAAGAGAGGGAGAAGAAGAAAAAGTCAAAAAAAGATAAAGACAAAAAAGGGAATGACCGCAAAGAAAAGAAGAAAGAGAAGAAAGGGAAGATGAAAGGAAAAAACGGGAAAGGAGATACAGAGGTGAGGCCATGCCTTGATTAAAACGTATCACTATTGCACAGAAATCAATAAAGTCTTTTTAAAGTATCCGTATCTGCAGAAATAATCAGCTGATGTTGCACAAATTTGAGTGTCCGGTGACTGAGATGACCTTTGTGGTCATGCCCACACACAGTGAACCAGATTGGTTGATCTGCACAGTGCTGACTTTAGGTGGAAAATTTGATTACAAATTGGGTATTGAAAGAAAATCACTTTGTTTTCCGTTGTACATTCTCATTCAGTGTTTCCTTGTCCAGGTTCTTCTAACCTTCAGACTTATTTGCATTTCAGTTAGATGAAAGCAGGGTTATAGGCGTTCCTTTCAGCATCAGTGCTAGACAGTTTCATTTCCCAGATTTCCCTGAGGTGAAAAGGACTGAAGTTTCCATCTATTAAGTTAAAAGAGTCATAGAGGAGAGAATTATGACATATCACAGCAGCGCTTGCATCATTCCATCTTAGAAAAAGACATTTAACATACTCAGTACGCTCATATTGTCACGCATAATTGCGCATCGTAAATGTCTAGAGAACTGTAATATCCTTCTGTTCAGGGTAGATTAAGATTAGGAATGCTGGTGATATTAGTTTGTTAAACTCATTGACAGTCTCCGGAAATATCTGTGATTTCAGCAAGGCGTTCCTGCTTTGTTCCAACTACATTTGAGTGTATCCTTGATAACCTCTTGCTCTCCCTATTCAGAACTCTTCCTCTTGTTAAACATAGATATAGCTTGTGTTTTCTGCGCTATGACATCCAGACTTCCTGTGTTCCAATATTTTACTTTCACAAAGAGTTCAGATAAACTAGACGAATGATGTTTTGAAGCTTAGGTGCGGCAGGCAGCAGTCTTTCGTGTTCAAGTCCAAAGTGATTTAGGTTCATGTGAGGTTTAATGTTCTTTTTAGCTGACCTCTGAACGTCATATGCCGACCAGCGGCTACTGTGAGGCAGTCAAGCGATGAAAATGCCTGCTCATGCTGATTGGCTGCATTCCGGAGTTCTAGAATGAAGTCTTTGTTCATACTTTCCTTCATAAGAGCACCTGTAATCCTCATTGGAGTGCTGAACCACTGATATCTGCTCACAATGGGGCCGAAAGACCAATCTGACCTTTTTCAAAGGCTCACATCCTGTTTGAAAGCTGAGCCTTTCAATAGTTAATTAAGGATTTTTTTTCAGCGCTCTTATGTTGGCCTAGTTCAGGCCTAGTTTAAATTTTCAAGTTGCACTCAAAGGCTCCTTGTTAAAGAAAAGTGAAGGCAGTACCAAATACGCAGTTAAACAAAGAATGTTTTCAAATCTGTGATTAGTAAATATTTACCCTATTTCCACCACTGCTTACCAAAATATGTTTTTAATTTATTTGATAAAAACAGAAGGAGATATATTTTTAATAATATAAAAACATGCAGATTTAAAATATATAAAAATAGCCAAAAATATATAAGAAAATAAAAGTAACTAATTTTTAAAACTTGTATTTGAATTTTTTCCCTATATTATTTTTGAATACTTATTTTTATGTTTTTGATCCCTATATCTCACAAAAGCAATTAAACCTTGGACATAAATCCTTTTTGCTCCTGACCTGGCCACAGGTTTCTTTGATATAATCTGCTAGATCCATTTGGAAGTTCTGTCTAATGCCACATGAATAATCATAAATCACCGCTCCCAGGCTCTTAAGTGCCTTTCATATTTACAGATGGATTTGTGTCTCTTTTGGGGGTCATTAGCTGCTAATGGAGAAATGTGTTTAAAGAAAGACAGCCCATAAAATACACAGCTTCCATTTGGCTTATTCTTTCTGAAAATGCTGTACTCCCAAGCAGACACACTCTGCGGTTTCGAGTGTGTGCTTATGACATGCAAGCCAAACATTCGGGTGAGTATGTGAGGACGTTGATTTACTTTTAATGCACGACCCCTAGTTGAGAGAAAGGAAAACAGGAGGCATCATAAATCACGCTCGCAGCATCACGTTCAGCCCCCACTGTGTATTCACATCATTAAAATGCCAGTGCTGAGGGTGACCCCACACCAGAGCAGTGCGCAAGAACATCGCCCTGGGAAGAGCTTTGATCAGTCATGTGCAATCTCTGATTTATCCATAACTTGAATTATTTTAGAGAACTTGTGAAGTTCTTATACAGGAAAACAGTGATGCTTGTGAAGGACCAACCTTAATACAAACTGCATGTTTTCCAGGAAGAAGAGAAGGGGTGGAAGATGACTCCCAGTAACTTCCTTCCTACAGTAGTCGAGGGAGCCAAACTGTACAAAGGTAAGCGGGAGATGACGGCAAAAGGGTGCAGTCTGCGTGTCTGTCATCAAAAATTAATGCAGCTTTTCCCTGACCAAATGACTGATTCTCAACAATGTCAACAGTGTTTGTGTGAGGTCAATGAGCAAGTGAGCTTTCATCACAATTGTGGCATGAGATGTGTCTGGAATACGTCTAAGTAACCAATAATGATAGGGCCATGTCAGATTCTCAGCTCAAGACCGGTCCAGATGGTTCCCCACCCCACATGGAACTTTTTTCCTCAACGTCTTTCTCTATGTCTTTCTCCTTCCCCCTTCTTTTGTGACTACAGATACGTTTTCTTGCCCTTTCATTAAAGCCGAGTCTCTTGACGCCACATTGAAGACCAGCTCCTCCTCGTTCTATAATCAACAGCAGTTGTCTGTCACTCCCCCGTTGCCTCGGTTTCATGACAAGAACACTTTTCACAGGCCATATATCTCACTACATTTGTTTGTAGGCGTTCATTCAGTTCTCTCCAAATAATTGACACTGTAAAACATCTGATAAATTTACACTAAAGAACTGGCAGTTGTAGATGCCAGAGATTCACAGTAAAAAATATGGTGTTTACAGGAGGCGTTTGGATGCTTGTATTTTTTACAAATCTTGATGATTTAGATCAGCCCTGAGAAGAACTTGAAGTTCTAATATTTGCTGCATTATAACACAGCTGTTAAAAAAACAGCAAATGATGAATTAAATAACTTACCTTTTCATAAATTCAACATAAAAAGCACTTAAACTGTGTTACATATATAAGCGCTGCTATAAACATTGAATAAAATAACAAAATAAAATAAAAAAAAAACACTCTGATAACAGCAATTATATTAAATGTCAATATCATATGATATAGTACATCTTGGACCTTGTATTATATGGAAACATGTAACTTTTCTAAGTTTTAAATTTAGGGTTTGGGTAAAGGGTTATGCTTTATGTTTGTAAAATTTGTAAGCAAATCATATAAAATCAGTTTATAGCAAATCAAATTATAATTTATTGTGAACAACAATGTTAATTATTAAGATTTAATGTGTTCTATCCTTTTATTGTTTTTCACTATAAACCTACACTACCAGTATGTGTATTTATGTTTTAAACACACATTAGCACATTAAAAATATTATTTTTGTCTTACATTTTCACTGTAAACTAAATAGTAATATGTTTTACTTCCAAAAACAGTATTTTCATATATATTTCCTGTTTATATTCACTTATCCAAACAGTTTTATACCCATACAGTTTTCACTGTAGCTTTTGTAAGTTATTTTTTGCTAAAATTACTGTACATTACTGTATAATGTTTTTCATTGATGCTCTAAATTATGTTTTGTTAATCGTTTTTTCAGTTCAGACATGAAGATTAATATAAAGTATTCCCATTTATTTCAACAGTTAAATACATTTAATTCTTTGCCACACTTTACTTGGGTTTTTTTCTACATCGTGTGAAGAGAGTGTGTGTTTAGGTGCCATAGTTCAAACTCAGCATTGCCTGCAGAACAGCAAATCAATCAAGTCACCCCCAAACCTTGCGACAAGACAAGCATGTTAATGACTGAGACACTACTTCCTGTTAGTCTAGAGGTTTAAGGTCTCTCAACAGGAAATGAGAAGACTGGACTGCACTTCTGTGTTTAAATGATCCATGAAGACAGGGTAGAGAGCTAGATCTCAGATCTTTCAAAACCATTGAGCGTTTCTGTGCATGTCTGTGAATGTCCGTGTCAGTAGGGAGCAGGTGAACCAGAGGTCTGCGAAAACACATTCTAAACATGTCATTCTAGTATGTCCAGGATAGATTGCTACGACAACATCCTGCTCTGTTGCCTGTGTTCAGTGATTAGAGAACTTCCATCAACAAACTGCATTGTACATCACACACAGTTCCTTTTTAGCTGTGGTCCGGCCCATTACCAACCATCTCTAGGGTCAGCTACAGACTTCTCTGACTCATTTACTTTCGGTTACCTAAGAGAGGTGTGAGGTACTTTTTAAAGTCAGCATCTGATAAGGAAAACGTCTGTCTTTTTAAAGTCACTGAATCTTACGTTTATCTCACAGCTGTGCATTTAGCTTGTAACTCTGAATGAGTCTATCATTCTTCAAAGAACATAGAGATTCACTAAAGCGGATCATCCACTTCACATCTGCTGAAGTTCTCTGATTTGTAAGCCCCTCCGCATGTCTTTATCACAGGACGCGTTGACGTCAAGTCATGTCAGTTACTTCGATCATCTACAAGTCTTTGATCTGCCAGTCTTTCCCTTTAAACCATCAAAGTGCAGTGTGACTGTAATATTACTACAAGCTATGCATTAAGAAACACAACTTTATAGCATAAAATGACATGTATTGTGTGATGAACAACTCTCAAGTACTACTATGTTTACAATACAATACAAGTTAGTTCAATACAAACTCACTTCAGCAGTAATTCAGACTGACGGTATGACGGACAGCTGCACTACAACGTGAACTAAGCTTCAGTTTCTGGGTAACAGCTGCAGAGCACTGGCATGGATACTGTTGCAGTTTTCATATTTCACTTTACAAAGTTGTAAAGCTTTTTTATAGTAGTAACCTACCATATACTGTGGCTTTATTGATACTGTCATTACTCCTGTTGTAGCCAGACAGTCATATTTTGCTATTAAGTGTATTAAGTACACTATTTTCTGTATAATGAACAGATAAAACCCTGTGTGAATAGAACATTTGAAATATATTATTATTATTATACTACTGTACACATAGGGAGTATACTAACTTTTAAAACTGCAGAAAATTCTTCATTATAACTATCATCATAACCAAATTTTTCAGTACTGCCGGTGTACTATTGTACTTTTGACTGGAAAATCTTTCAGCCAGCAAGCAGCTGTAACCTTGCAGGAAGCAATTATATGCCCAGTCAAAGCTGCTTAATTCTTTTCATTAGGATTTTCCTCTAAACGTCACCTTGCTCAGTCTATGGACCAAAGGCTTACATTCCTGAGGAATGAAGCTGGTGTAATGAAAAGCAGAGATCAGAGCTTACCTCCCAAATATTTGACATGGTTGAGTGAATAGCGATGTCCATCTCACAGCGTGTTGCTTATGTCTGCAATAACCATCAACTAAACTGCTGTCATCAATATTGTCCATAGAATACAATTGCAGTTGATGATAAAATTGTCAAATATAAGTGAAATGTTGCTGGGTTTTATTATTTGCATTGTCTCCCTATGTATAAAGCAGTGTTTGTAAATGGGCACTTGTTGTGTAGGCCGATTTAGTTTTCTTTTCTTTTTTTAAAGATATATTTATGGGCGTTTTCTGCCTTTTTTGGGGAAATGACAGTAGAGAGCTGACAGGAAAGTATTGGGTTAGAGGGAGGGTCGTCAGCAAATGACCTTGAGACAGGAATCGAATGCAGTTGTGCTGTATGTTAGCACGCTAACCACTAGGCTATCAGCGCCAACTGTGCAGACCTACTTTAAATATTAAAAGTATTTAAAAGTAAAAAAAAAATAATATATTTGCAAATGCAGATACAGTCAATGTACATTTTAAACAAGTTTTAATAGAAATGATAATAAAGTATATTTTGGTTCTCTCTAAATGCTGGTCAAACACTTGAAGTGTTTGAAAACATTATATTCCGTTTGCTCTGAAGTTATTTCTGTATAATAAGTAAGTTTACAACTTGTGTGGTAAACAATGTGAGCAGCCATTCTGAACTCCTGAAAGATTTGCATGATATGTTCAGCAGACATGTTTAAGTCCATGTCCTACATCCTGCCTGTCAGACAGCTAATTAGAGCTGAGGGTCTTTGCTGTGCAAGTTAATCGGCCGCACAATGTTTTATCAGCTGTCTGTAATTGGGATATGATCATGCAGTGGGTTTATTTAGTTGTAATGAGGCGGAAAGGTGAACACCATATTTACCCAGAATCAGACAATAACCAGCATGATCTCTAGAGGGACAAGCTCTGTTGGGAAAGTCACCGCAGTTGAGAATGGCTTATAGAGAGGCCAAGGAAGTCATTTGTAGTACTCAGGGTAAGACTGAAATTGCCTGTTTGGTCTTGTCTAGGGCTTGCTTCCCTCTCGCTCCCTTTTTCCCCCTTTCCTTCCTGCATCCCAATGTCACGGTGCACTTGCTGCATGTGACCGATGCATTGCATTTTAGTCTCTTGGCAGAGAGAGCCATGGTAAGGAAGTGTCTGTTTCTTGCTATTAACTGAATGACCGAGACAAACAGGCAAAAAACAGGCTGGCAGAAGGAAAGCTACTCCGTCTCCGCAGACTGACCGGCATACAAATCTTCACAAATGGTACAAAAGACCATACCGTGAAGGTAAGTGGCCGCTATGGAGCCTACCAGAGTAGATACAGCTGACCACCCTCCAGCCCTGTTTTACATTCAGTCTCCATATGGTGGGGTGGCAAATGTGTTGTATATACACCATGTTTAGTCAGAGCAGATGTGTGTGGCCACCCCCTTCCACAAAACTGGCCGATATGGCACAAGTTATTTTGCTGCTTTTCTGTTGACCCACAGTAGTGTCTGTTCTTCTTGCACCGTGTGGGGTTGAAGCATTCTCAGAAGGCTTCAGTGCCAATAAAGAAGGTTTAAAAAGCTGACCCCTAACAGTCGTGTGTTTTTAGGGGAGTTAGGTGGATGTTGTCTTTAAACAAACAGGCCAGGCTGTCTGAATGCATCCCTCTGAAGGAGTGAGGCAATTATGTGGATCATATTGCCCCGGGATGTTTTGAAAATGTGACTTTGAAAAGGAGGCTTTGTGGACGACAGTTTGACCTCTGACCTCAGCAACAGCTCTCATTTCAAAGTTCGATGCTTATTTTTAGGTTCCACCAGAGTGAGCTTTAACATCAGTGGCCTTTGACCCCTGTGTGAACTTGACAGGACTGATTATTAGAGCTGTATGGAATTCAGAATTTAAAACATTTCGGTATTGAACTGGTGGCAGGAAGTATAATTGATATTACAGACAATTGGAATTTCCTGAATTGCAATTCTAAGAAATTTTAACAAGTGTTCTTCCACCCTGGTTTGAGAATCTGTCTGCAAAGCTCCTGACACACCAAACTAACATCAAAGAACAAGCAGCAATGAAAGTTGTACTGTTTTTGCTTTGTGTCGCCTGTGTCTAAGCCAAAAATTTGCATTTGAACACACAGACTACAACACACAGACTACAGCCAACAGCCACCTCAAAAGTCCACCAACATGATCCAATTAGTATCAATGGTGCAGAATAACATACCTTGAAATCTAAGATGACAGATGCTAAATATTTTTGAGTTTGGCCTTCAGCTTGGTGTGTCCCTTCGCTGAGTCCTTTAAAACAATAAAATGTACTAAAGACTTTTTACAAAGTGAAAACAAAACAAAAAAAAATGTCATATGAGGAAGTATCAGACTTGCTGCTGTAGTTTGGATCTTATTTTGGCTTGGGTTTTATCAAACTGTCTTTGTTTTGACAATGGGTGCTCCCCAGAGGTCAATGAGTGCTGACGTTTAGAACTGTCCATATTAAACTCCTGCTAACTGACTACTTTACATTCTGTGTAACACTTTATTTTCTCAACAAACTGAAAGCACTTCTCATCACCCTGTAATACAGTATAGCAATCAAACCACCTTATCTGTGTTCATGGATTCTGTGAATTGTGATGTCTCACCAAATCTGACCTGATAGCTCAAAATGTCATTATTGTAGACTATTGAAATTAGGGTAAGACAAAGGCACTGGTATGTATAGATTGTTATTGCTCAGTAATGACTCATGATAAATGTTTAATAAAACTCACTGTAGCTTAAATTCAAATGTGAATTCCAGTACTAGTTCTGTTTTGATTTTTAAGGCACACAACCTTACTGTTTATGAGAATTATGTAGTTACATAAGTGTTCTTTATAGCTCAAACAGTAGGGCATTTTTATCATAACTGATAACAGTGTTTTGGCTGAATTCAGTTACTTTGGTAACAAACATCTGCCAGAAGTAAAAATATTTTTTAGCACTTTCACAAATGTTTGTCCTGTCAAGTTTAGATTAATTTTGCTGTTTATTTCTGTGCATCTGTGTGATATTCAAATAGATAAAACAGCGAAAAACAACTTTAGACTCATTGTGAAGTCAGAACCTGCCATCCAGTCCCGTTCCAGTTTCCAAATCAACCTGGCATACTGCCTTTAAGCCGGGACAGGAAGTGGGTGGAAATGGACTTCCCGTCAGGATGTGGCTCGTGAGAGCGCAGCACAGAGTACAATCGTATGCTGCGTTCTCACCCAGACTACAGCACCTGTGCTTCCTCTACGCAGGAGCTCCGACTGAGGCCCAACAGACCTCTCTCAGAATTGTTTCCTCCTTTACACAGAGTGCTGACTGATGTTCTCCTGCCTTTACTTTGATGCTTTGTGTCCAACTCGAATTTGTTTTCACATGTCAGAAAATGTCTATATCTTCTGCTTTTTTGATAAATGTAACGTCAAACACCATGACGGTTTCTAATGCTATGATCATATTGTCACTGCTGTGGTCATGTGTTTTATTTTAATCCATACTTACCCTGTGGATTTGTTGCAGAGGTTTGGCATAACCGAGATGAAAAACAGAACTTCCTTCAACGTTTTGATGCTCAGTTGGTGCGTGAGGAGAAGAGATTGGAAGTTGAAGAGGATCTCAGAGTTCAGGTGGGAGCACAGCTGTCATCAAAAGGGGAGACCAGGGGCCTGTGATGAAGGAGGCCCAGTAAACACATATTAAACCTGCCAAAAATACGAGGAGTGGGGCCCTCAGCTTCATAATTTTGTCTTGTACCCTTGTGAATTCAAGCCCTGGTTAGGAGTAAAGAAATCAACACTCTCTCTGCACTACATTTTATAAAAGTCATAACACTCTGTGAAAGCAAAACACCTCAGCTCCTTCACTTCCCTCGTGGCCTCATTCCTTAACATTTTTTTCACTCTTTCTCCATCTTTGTTTTTGTCTTTCTCAATCTTCAGGTGGATGAACTGATGAGGCAGGAACTGAAGAACCTTAAGCTGGTGGTAGACAGAGACAAGGGAAAGAAAAAGCACAAAGTCAAGAAAAGTAGTAAAAAGGTGAATGGCATGCATACTTCCTTAGATAAGATCTTAAGCACATTCTAAATGCTCTGCATGAGTGACAGTGTACAGATGCAGATGGTGACTGGTCTGTAAACCCCTGTAATGTATCATTTAGTCTGGATGGATCCAGATCTTGACTCTCAGCCGTCTGTTTATGCACCTTGTGTGAGGGGCCCTGGGGTCCTACAGTGATCTGCCCTTATGACCAGGAATGTGGGCTGGACAGAGAATTAGTAAAGGTGTCTTGCCCTCGTCAGCTTGTGTTTTGATAGGGCCCCTTTTTCCCACCTTCTCTACCACACACACACATAAGCAATATATGTCTAGCGGAAAACAAAGACATAGATGCCTGGGTAAAGTACACTCACACACACACACACACAAGAATGTTAAATGTGGCTTATTGATGTTGGCATTCGAATATGCTCAATAAAATCCTGAACCCAGAAACAGTGTTATCAGAATGTTGATACTTTACGACTTACTACATCACAACGGTCCATACTAGACATTCATATGTGCAAAGTGCATACAATAAACATGAATTATTATGCTAGCAACATCTATGCAGAATAATAAACACAGACGGAGATAAATGTGAATATGTGTGTGGATGTTTAACCGTGACCTGTAAATATATGTGAATATATAGGTGATAAATCTATCTCTGTATTTCCTGCAATCAGTCAGTATTGTGTCTTTTCCAAAACAAGACGCAGAGAAAAAGGCCTCATCGCATGCCTGCACAAGAGCTAGAATTCCTCAAGAACATATTTGGCACTCTGCTTGAGTTGTTTTACGCTGAGAGGTTTTGACAGCTAAATCGGTCACAGACGCTGTCTGTCCGATGCGTGTAATTTATACACAAAGATGTTTTATCATTTATCATCCTCCAAATGCAGGCACAAGCAAAGCGCATTCAGCTCTGCTGGCATATGGCTAAATTCCATTTTGTCACAAGGTTGGTATATAATGAACCTTTCTGGAATTTTGGAAAACATTCAGTGAATTTTGGAAGCCATGCAATATGGGTACAGCAAATTGAACATTATGCAACAGGGAGGGATTGTTTGTTAAGTGAACATGCGACGCCCTACTTGAGCTAATGCTAGCAGGAGTTCACTACGTCTGTTATATAATTGAAGGCATCAGTGTGTTTTAGGAGAAAGTGACTGACTTCTCTTTTCGCAGGGTGTTTTCGATCTTAATATCATTGACTCACAAAGTCTGTTCTGCCAGGAAATGATCTACATTCTCCTTAAAAATATTTTGGGGAATCACGCTACAACTGGTTTCTGAGAAAAGGCAGTGGAAATGTTCTATTCCTCACCCAGTAAATATTTACATTGTTTGGTAACGTATCATCTGAGAAAATACCTGGCTGCTAGTCCTGCTAGTCTGGTTCATATGTGGTTTGGAAAAGCTCTGAATTACAGCAGGTTCCAGGGTGTCTCCAGCAGGCTGCATAAAAACGGTTACATTAAGAGTTCATAATCAGGAACACACACATGTATATTGATAGTAAATGTAATCGATTTGTTTGTTAGGTCAAGTCAGCGAATTCTTCATTTCGGGGTGCAAGCACATATGCCACACATCTTTTATTATAAGTTTTCAGTGTAAGGTCAGAAGATTTAATATACTGAAACAGATGTACATATTCCTTGCTGTTAAAATAAAAAAAAAAATTTTTGACATTTTTTTAAAAATTAAAAAAATAAACTTCCTTTACTCTCTGACACTAATCTAAGCACACTAAGTCACATTATGGCTTATTTCAATCTGTTTTAATACAAACCAGAAACATTAATACTGATATTGTCATATGACAAAATATTTTAGTACTCTTCTTGAATCATAATTATTTTCATATCTCGTGGTCCATAACTAAAAACACATTTTCTTTTTGCTTTAGAAAAAAAAGAAGGGGAGGAAGACTGGAAAGAAGAAGAAAAAGAAAGAGAAGGATCTCACAGCTGACAGGTTTGAATAACGAAACTGGTTTAAAATGCAAAGTGTGTTTCACATGAATATCATAATGTAGTTTAATCATTGCTAAAAGAGCAAATTTTACCCCTGCCACTGTTTGCGTTGGGAGATGTAGATAATATGTGAGACACCAGTGCACTGAGAGAGTTCTGCAAGGGAGGGATCGTGTCTTTGGAAAGTGATCAGGCATTGTGAGTGTCAGGGTTTGGGACTCAGGGGGTGACTGGCGAACATCCATGTGGAGCAGAAGAATTCATGGCTAGCACTGAACGTTGTGATGTAATAGAAGGTTGCGTCAGATACGCAGCATGACCAATCAGTTTGCTCACTTGTTTGCAATGCTTTTTCTCTTGTTTTTTCTCCTAAACTTTGTCTCTCTTTTTGTTTTCCTTCTAGGACCATAGAATCTCTGTATGAGGAGCTTGTAATGGAAGGCTTCATAATCAGGCCAAAGAACATCAAGTTAACAGATTACATTGGTAAAAACTAAACCCAATCACGTCATTTCTTTTTAGTCTCAGACATTCTGTAATTACCTGACCCAAAACTGACTTATTTACTCATTTAATTGAATGATAGCTCCAAAGCTATATTACTTCCTTTATTTTGCACTTACATTACATGGTTTAAGTATCTCAATTCAGATTTTGTTTCTGCCCATGTGACACAAATCAGATCAACAAAGACATAATACTGTAGATAATTTATAATTTTTTTCTTGGATTATTTATTATAAAAACCATTTAATTTTTTAAACTGTCACTTTATTTTGAGACTAGATCTTGGTTTGATCTTGGTTTGGCCCAAGAAGTTGAAGGCTGCTTAAGAATCATTCCCTCTCCTCTGTTTTCTGGCACAGTGTAATGCCACATGAAAAGAGAGACTCTTGTCCCAGTTCAATGGCTGTGGTAACACTTGGTACTCCAAACTGCCTCTGAAGTCATTTGCTTACTAAACATTTCAGTATCCCTGCTGATAATTCTTGGAAATAATTAGTATAGCTAAATCATATACAGTCCAATCTCAAGGGCGGTAGCTTTGACATGAGAATTTTTTGAAAATTGAGAGGTCTTTCCTAGAAAAGCTTACAAACACTGCTTTGAGTGGTTTTCGTGTGTTCCTATTATCTCACAAAACAAAGTTAACAGAGAGTTAACTTAGTTATTTTGCAATGTAAATGATGTTTTATGAGGCAATGCATTGGCCAGGGATTCAAACTGGGTTTTACTGCTAAAGCGACTTGATCACAGACACGTGCGCAGTGCTGAATCACATCCCTGTGAACGTGTGTGTATCACAATGGATTTTATGACTCATCAACGGTTGTGCTGCACAGTGTAGCAACCTAATGTTGCTCTAAAATGGCACAAAATATGAAGCCTTAAAATTTGGTTTCTGTTTAGGGTTTTCTTACAGGAAAAGGGTGTGCTGTTACAATTATAGAAACCAAATCAACTGCTATGTGATGGAACAGCTTTGTTACTCTGACTGTGTTTTTTTACATTCCATGGAAACCAGGGTTGTAACAGTGACGTGATGCGATGCTGGCAAGCAGCCACTGATGTCTGATGTTTGATAACATATGTAAAGCAGCCTGGCATATGTTTTTCCTTGTCTCTCCAGGCGAATATAGTTACCTGGGCACAACATTGCGGCAAGCAGATATTGAGCCCATGCCGTCTCTGTCTGATGTGAGACAGCTCATCGCACTGTATGGCGTCCTGCCTCTGGGTGAGTGTAACCAGCTCTGACTAGTCAGGCCCAGTCAGCGCTGCTTCCCTTCATTTCACAAAGCACCTGGTGCCTGGTACTACTCTGGTGATGTCACTATAATGACGTATGTTTTGTTGGTCTGCAAAATGAGAGATAAAGATAAAGAAACATTTTTTTTTATATTTATACCCATTCACATTCTAGCAAATTTTTGCATTCCAAACAACATTAGCCTTGTAAAACAGGTATAAAATAATTACAAAATCCATAACTTTGCATTAATAAGTGAGTGCATTATTAGTGCAGGATTGTTAGTTTGTTAATACAACAGTTAGCCCTTTTTTATTCATAAAAAAAGAAATTGAGAAATAATTTGAAATTGTAAAATGTAAAAGTGATGCAAAACAAAATCATGACACATTTTATTTGAATATATCTTTATATGAAAATGTTAAGAATATACAGTCTGAGAATTACCAGTGTTAACAAAATGTTACTTATTAATGTTTTAAAACATTCAGTTGCAGTGGTTCAGTAGCAGGTATATTAATGTTATAGCAGCAAATTCCAGTCCCTGATATTGAGCGTAGATAAAATGATATATTTTATTTTAAAAGTATTTTACAAACAATTCTAATTTATTTATGTCTGCATAATGTATACCTCCCACACACTATAATGTCACTATAATGACATTATAGTTTGGGAGTTCTGTATTCTGTATTTCTGTATTACAACCCATTTTAAAAAATGTTTTAATATGTATCTTTCAAAATTGAACAAAGCTAACCCGAATGCTTTAAAAAGCACTAAACAACTAGATGCTATCATTTTGAAGAGGCTTTTATAAGGGGAAAAATGCCACCATTGTGCTTAAGACCCTCTAGGGAACATTGTAGTGGCTCACATCAATTTTTCAGGAGCAGTACTATCAGATCCATGAACACGTTTAGATGTGTGTGTGTGGGTTAGAGCAGGTAACAGAATGCACTCTGTCTGCCCTTCTGAACTGTACTTGACCCTAATAAGCAGCTCACAATCTTTTTTAACTTTCTCTGGAGCGAATGCTTCATTGCCACAGCAATGCCTGGTGTCCCATATCACAGCATCAACACCAACATTCATGCTATACCACTCACTTCTCATTTAATAACCCAGCCTGGGCTCAATGGGATCAGCACAGGGATCAGGCAGATCATACACATGCTGTCCTGGTAGGCTGTAACCTTAACAACACTTTGCAGGGAGAGTTAGACTCTCCCTCAGTGATTCAAGGCCCTAGGCAGAAAAGGGTTACCACACAAACAGAGTTCAGTGTTAAAACAGCAGCAGAAAAACAATCGCACACAGGAGTTGGGACACCTATATCCCTAAAGAGCTCTGTTGTATAAGCCAGTACGATGCCTCTCTAGAGGTCCCTCATTGCGGCATTCCCAGAGGAGTGTAACAGATCGTCTGCACTGCAAGTACAAACCTGGATTGCTCTCAATACAACAATTTTTTTTACCTCACCTCTACAAGCTCACTTTCGTCTGCATCTACTCTTGAAAGCAATGGCCAATATCGAATCAACAATCGATGCATATAGAAGTACCCACATTATTTCCTTTCCTGATTATTCTTCAGACTAGGATGTACATTACAATATGAAAAAAAAAGATCTGTCATTACTTCTGCTTTGTTGTGACTTGAAAAGGTAGAGAAAAATCTGCCCTTTTTTGTTATTGATGTCAAAGACTGTGGCTCATTCTGGCCTAAGCTTGCTAAAAAAAGAGAAACAAAGAGAGAGAGGAAAGGTTAAACATTAAATTAATCATCCACTTTCTCAATTCCTTCTTAGTGTGTGCTTTCTAATGACATAAATGCTAGATTTATGTATTTTTGATATTTGTCCTTCCTTGGCCTGAGGTATATCTCTCTAAAGAGATTAAGTCTTGTTAGAGCTACCCACTAGATTTAATTTTCTTCCATTCTTTTTTTTCTTTTTTTTTTCTTTCTTGTGTTATTACCTACCTATCCCTAGAAATATAATAACTCAAACCATTTTACTGGGCGGACTTGAGTAAATCTAATTTGAGTTTATCAAAGCTGGCAGTAGTTAACTGTGACAGTGTGAAACACATGAACTTTGTCATTTAGAACAACCACTTAGTAGATGGTCGTAGAAAAGCACAGGTTTCTCACAGTGTCCCTCACTGACCTTGTCTGTGAACCATTTATGCTTGATAAACTTTGAAGATATTTTGAGGCCAAATGGACTTCCTCCATAGCACAAAGGCACTTTTAACAGAGCTGTTGGGGGAGATTAGGAAGTGTAATTCAGTTTTGAATAATCGTGTTTAAAAAGTGGTGCTAGGGAAGTGTACACACAGATACACATTCATTCACGCATAAACATATACAGTGTGCAATAGCAGCAGGAATTCCGCTGGTGATGGTAAAGTCCATACTTTTGAATGTGCAGCAATAGTTGGCTAATAACCTATGAAACTTTCCTATGAGACACAAATGAGCTTCCTCAAGGGGGCGCTTACTGGCCTAGAAAGTTGAACTCTCTTTTGAACCACATTCAAAACTCAGGATGTTTATTTTACCTGAACCATTAGACTAGAAAGTTATTTTGTTTAAATGATTAATTCTAAGGATTCATACCTGAGACACAGCTGGAACTCCTACAGTCTTTATAAATATTTTCTTAAATTCTTATTCAGCTTACGAAAACAACTGTGAGCCAACCTAACTATCCAGTTGAGACAATTGAGCTTTGTTTGTGCCAGTCTGGTGATAGCTAAGCTAAATTCATTACCTTATAAGTAATAGTATTTCTTAACTTTTAACTTTTGTATGATGGAAAAAAAAAGTCAAAAGTAAAGCATTACAAACTCATTATTTTTTCATGTGGATGATAGTTCAAAAAGCATGCACATAAGCACACAAAATGTATTATACCACTTGATAATGATTTTAGAAATGTTAGCTCTAATTTGAAATTAAATTCTAATATTTAGGATAGTATTTGAAATAGGATGCAACCCTACTCATGCAACACACAACTAGGGGAAGATTTTTCTGTGTGTATCGCCCCCTGCTGTTTACAGATAAAGGAATAGTTCACCCAAAAATGAAAATTCATTCAAGATGTAAAAGACTGTTTCTTTTGTTAGAACAAATTTAGCACTACATAACTTCCTCACCAAAGATTACAATAATAAATGAGAAATGTATATAACTCCAGTCCATTAATTAATGTCTTAAGGGGTGAAAAGCAGTGTCAGAAACAAATCCATCATTAAACCATCATTTAATTTTAAACGTAATTAATTTAAACTTACATTTCGCTTTTGGCCAAAATACTGATAAACTTATAAACGGTGTTTGATCTGCATGTGCAAATTTCTCTCCTGATTCAATATATATTGTGATATATATGTTTTATCAGCTTTCATTCTGACGGCACCCATTTACTACATATAGAATCCATTAGTGAGCAAGTGATGTAATGCTAAAATTCTCCAAATCTGTTCTGATGAAGAAACAAATTCATCTACAATGCCGTGGATTGTCTGAGGGTGTGTAAACTTTCTTTTCTGGGAGAGAGTGGGAAATGTGAGGAAAAATACCCTCACATACATAATAAAAGCATGTAGCACTATGCTCTCGATGCCTGCCTCTTATCTTAGGGCAGGTTACACATGCTTCTTTCCACTTCAAGGAGTGGTCCACCCGAAAGACATCATTTTCTCACCTTCATTTCACTCCAAACCCATATTCTTGGAACACAAAATAATCATTTTGAAGAATGATAATGCTCTTTCTATTATAATATGAACTGTGACATTCAAGATTCAAAAAGAATACAAACTATAAGCATTCGAATATCTATAATATATTATTAACACTTTGTGTTATTACAAACACAAATTTAAGTTGTTATTAATCCCCCTCCTAGTGAGCATTTAACATTTTTGATCATTCCACTTTAACTAATCTTTCTGAGCAGTTTATTCTTTAAAAAGATCCAGCTCAACACAATGAAACATCGCTACTTCTATCATAAAACACAACAAGAACAGATGGGTGCATGCCAAGATTTTCAGTGAATAATGACTTGCTTAATATAATGTTATCAAATACGGACCAGCAGTATACATTTACAGTGCTTTTGGGACTCATTGAGAACAGAGACGTGATATTGCGCAACACCTGTTACGTGCAAGCATTCCATCTGTGCGGATGTGTTTGTTTGTGTGAATGTATGTATGTGTGTGTGTGGCCGGATGTTTATGTGTGCACTGGTAGCCGTGTGTTTGTGTTGCTTCTGTTGGTGTGTCTGTGTGGTCTCAACGTTCATGCCCGCTCGCTCACTGCATCCTGAGCTCTGTCCAGCTGAAGCCCTTTTACCATGGTATCCATCAGAAGGATCTAACACCACCTGTGTCTTAGCCCTAGAGAGCCATTAAACTATTGTTCTTCTATTACTGAGCACCGGCAACCAGAGAAATCAACTGACATCTGACTTCCTAATCAAATGTATAGAGTTCGCGGGATAGTTCCTCCCTGTCTTTAGATATAAATGAACGATTGGGTGAGGTGTATTAGAGTTTAAACAGCTGGAGTCAAAGGGGATTTTCCTTCTTTGTTACAACAATATTATATCGCAAATTATCTCGCAATACCCCTGAGATGACTTTTAAACAATTACTCTTATTTCACTGGTGTATACAGATGGTTATCTGATATACAGTATTTGTGCAGAATAATGTCAGTAATATTAATGATGATAAAAGCGTAAGAGGTCAAGATCGATGATGGGAATATAGAAAAAGGATAGAAAACTTACTGCTCTCTCTGCCATGTTCTGGTCTCCATAGGATCTCAGTGCGTCCATGAAAGAGGGCCCCTGATCCGGGCTCTGCTGCTTACGGGGCCGGCAGGTGTTGGGAAGCAGATGTTGGTCCATGCCCTGTGCACCGAGACCGGGGCGAACCTATTTGACCTCTCCCCTGCAACACTAGCTGGCAAATATCCAGGAAAAAGTGGACTGCAATACCTCCTTCACATGATCTTCAAGGTGAGGAGAAATCATCTGAGGCCTCTCTCAGAATACCTCCTGGGAACATAGAAAGCCAAGATTCCAATGTTGAAACCCCATAAGCCCATGTGTCATAAAAACTGATAGAATCAGCATATGTGATTGATTGCGGTGCATGTACTGTAGCTTTGCATCAGGGTTTATACATCTTCTAAAATGAAGTGAAACCTCAGGCTTTGCGTCACGTTTTTCTGTTTATGAGAAATATTCTGGCATGGCTTCCAAACATAAACATTAATGCAAATGGAAAAGTGTTCCTCTCTGTGTTAGCATGGTAACAAAATACTTTTAAAAAGACGTTGTTTACGTGATGCTTAACATTTCAAGAAGTGTTTATCACTGTACATAAATAAACTCGCGTGTTTAACCTAGAGGGCCAAAACTTTATCCCCACATTACCTCTTCCCACATGGAAAGAACCTATATAAATATATGTTTTGATATAGGTTTTTAATATATGTGACATATATAAAATTGCCAGTTTTCCTATATTATATGTACATATATGCACCTATATGTTCACCTATATGTTTACCTATATATTAGTAAAATTATTAAAATAAATAAAAATTGAACTCATCCAAGTACACACACACAGTAGTGAGAAGTGCTCAAGGGTCTCATCTCAATCATGGTATTGAAGGTGGAGAGAGAGATGGTTATTCATTCCCACCACCTACAATCCCTGCCAGACCTGGGACTTGACCCCCCAACCTTTCCGACTCCCTATCCATTAGGCCACGACTGCCTAATTATTTGCTTAAAAAATTATTCAAATTAGAAGCAATACAGGAGACCTATATGGCATGTATATGCTCATATATGCACCTCAATTTTGCCTATATGTGGCATATATATGCAGCATATATATTATCATATATGTGCATATATACTGCAAATAGGTTTCATATATGCGCATATATCCTCATATAGGTTCTGTCCATGTGGGTTTACTTTAGTAATAAAACTTTTGTAATAAATCGCTGAGCATAAATAGCTCATATCAATAAAGCGCAGTGAAATTTGTCCTGTTGCTCACCAGGATAGTTTCTTGTGGCCATATTTTGTTGATAAGAGAGGGAAATACCAGGCTTGGAAGTTCTACTTGAAGAACTGTTCCTGAGAGCATCTGGCCCAGCAGATAAACAAGGCAGGAGGATGAAGGGGGATTCTGAGATTCTGCGCTCAGCATTGTGTTGGATGGTGGTTTATCAGCACCTCTCCTAATGCATGCTGGGAATAAAACCAGGTGCCAACATGACTTCCTGCTCAATTAGCCCTTTGTGAGATGATTCACTTCTCCAAACTCTCATTACAAACAGTAGATGAAGGAAGTACTGTTCCTTCTAATCTGTTTTTGACTGCATACACTTCTGATGTTGCTGCTGTGGGGGCCAGAACAAATCCGACTTAAGCAAATCCGCAAATCCAGAAGGCCAACTCAAATATGTGTGGGAAACAATGAGCTAGTGATTTCTTGAATTACAGCTAAATGAATGAGCAGCGTTTCAACTGGAGTCAATCCCCATATCTGCTGATTTTCATTATGGAACTGAATCAGAGAAATCTTGTGTGAAAATATGCAGTGCTGATTAATTCACTATAGACTGCATTATATAACAGAAGCCAACACAAGTCAACAAAGGCCATATTTGACCATATTCATGTCAGGGAATCAAGTCAGAAGGCAGAAACATACTATTATAGCATACTAACACTTACGACAGATGGCCATAAATTAGGTTTTGATCACCAAACAATGAAAATTGCAGGGAATATAGTTTATGGGTATGTGAGGTTTACAGAAAACTTTGATAATCAGTAGTGAACAGGACACATTCTTTTTTAGTCAAATGATATTAAGCATGCACTCACTTCACTAATGCGGTACCATGTGTTTTGGGGGCAGTGTTGATTACAGTCAGTGTTGTTTCTTCTCTGGCCGATAAGTGATTGTTTGTGAGTGACAGAGCTGATGATTGTTTGTGTTGTTGTACCGTTTGGCCTGCGTTGGAGGAACATTGTCATGTTTTGGCAGGTGGCTCGACAGCTGCAGCCCTCAGTCATTTGGATTGGAAACGCTGAGAAAACATTCTACAAGAAAGTTCCAAAGCTGGAGAAAGAGGTTTGTCTACCAGCAGGGAAAGAACATGTCTTCTTATATTCACAGTCGTTAGAACACATACTAAATAAACACACAAGTTTCAATTCATCCCAGCATACAACTCTAATACCAGACCATCAGCTGTGATATTCTTCTTCATTTGTTTACTCCTTCATTCATTCAACATTTAAAGATGTTGTCAATGTAAGGCCTCTGCTGACCTCTTGTGGTAAAAGATGAAGATACACTGTGGTAATATTTAGTACTGCAGAGTCTTTCAGTTATCACAAAGGGGTACTGGTATTCATGTTGTGGAATAAAATGTGAAAACATACTTGAGATAACCACAGACTTTATTTCAAAACTCTCTTGACTTTAAAACAATAGAATCAGAAGTGCTATAATGCTAAAACAAATATCCCTCCATAACTATTGCTTTCTTCAGTTCAGCTTTTTCTTCATTCTGTTCATTTCTAGATGGAACCCAAAAGACTAAAGAAAAACCTGCCGAAGGTCTTGAAATCTATTAAACCAGAGGACCGTGTATTAGTGGTGGGGACAACTCGTAGACCTTTTGATGCAGACATAAAACCTTTCTGTAAAGTTTACAAGAAGATCATTTTGATCCCTAGACCAGATTATGCTTCAAGATTTAGTAAGTATACATCTATACATTTCATATGAGTCACTGATATATAATTCATTTTGCAAAAATCTGCTTAATTGTATTCACATTACATGAATTTAAGAGGTGACAAATGTATCTTTAATGCACAGCTCTGTGGAAGGAGCTGCTCCAAGCAGGTGGTGCTCAGCTGGGCCCTAAGCTGGATCTTAGCTCTCTAGCTAAAATAACAGATGGTTACACTCAGGGTCACATCCTTCAGGCGATTCAAACTGTCCTGAACTCTCACCGCCTCAACCAGCAGACCAAGAGACCCCTCACTGCGGTGGAGTTCATCCCACCTCTTGCTAGACAAGATCCTGTCTACAAAGAAGAGGAGGAAGCCTTTAAGGTCAGTTTTTTGTGATGATTTTTGGATGGGTGCATGTGTTGAACACTTATATATATATATATATATATATATATATATAAATAATAAGTGTACATCACGTTTGTATTTTCTGTATGGAAATACAGGCATGGTACAGCCGGACACCTCTGGGCAAGAAACGAGCACGAGCTGCCAAGGCCAGTGAGGAGGAGGATCCCAAGAAAGGGAAAATTAAAGGGGGGAAATCACAAAAGAAAGAAAAGAAAGGAAAGACTAAAAAGAGAAAGAAAAAGAAGTGAAAATGGACACTTTTTTAAACTAACAACACAAGTGACATATCTTGTGGTCTTCATCCAATCAGAGCCTACAGTCACAGCCACAGTTTCTCTTCTGGCCAGCAGAAGGCATGATGACATCTCCCAAAGAAGAGTCTAGTTACAGTATATCTACCAGTTCTGTACGTTTAATCTATTCATTTTTTGCTCAACTAGTACATTCCATGGGGTGTTTTTTTTGTTTGTTTGTTTTGTTTGACTTTGGTTCTCATCTGTGTGTTTTGTTAGCATCATGTGTCCAAGTTGTATTGTTGGCTAATTATGATTTTTCATACTTGAATTAAGGACTTTGCATTAGTACTGCTGTACTACTGTAGTTTTCTGCTGTAGATTTGGCATTGTTTTTTAAATTAAATAGTTTTTAGGGGAAAAAAAGGTTTGGTTATATAATTTTCCAATAAGAATGATCAGGATATCAAGTATAAAGCTGGTTGTATCGTTTTATATTTATTTTGTGGTACTTTTTTCATCATGTGAATTTGACATTAAAAAACAAACTTGACTTGAAATATTCTTTCTTGACAATTTCCTGAAATTATGGCAAAAAGGGCAATTATTTTAAAGAAAATCAGCATACCTTTCATGCATCTTTTTTTTTTTTTTTTTTGTCTTCCACAGAAGAAAGAAAGTCATGTTTGGAATGACATGAGGGAGAGAAAATAAAAACAGCATTTACATTTATGTAAAACACAAGCTATATAATACCATAGAATCCTATGTCATTGTATGGAAACTCAGTATCACAGAGCTTACTGGCCCATGTACTGTAATCTTCATGTACTGTGTCTGCCAGAAGGGCTGCAGTGCAACATCTCTCTACAAGTCTCAGAGTATTTAGTGTTCAACGCTTACGAGACAGCCTGTTCTGCCAAGCAGCTGACCCACTTCCCTTCCTCCTTTAGACTCCTCTTCCCATGGGAGCAGATGCCTGTTTTAAATTCCTTCATTCTTAGTAATCTGTGTGCTACCTCTTGTTTGCAATATAATCAACTCCCTCACTACTTATCCCAGGTCATTCTTTTGTATTGGTGTTTTTTTTTTTTTGTTTGTTTGTTTTTTTGGCTAGCTTTGATCTATCTTTATCCCACACTTTGACTCTGATCCTACTGGATCCCCTCCTCCTTCTCACCAGGTTTGTAGGGCATGACAAACATAGTCACCTCAATGTGCTCTTTGTAGCTTCAGCTCACATCTAATTGAATTAATCAGGAATACGTGTGTGTGTGTGTGTGTGTGTGTGTGTGTGTGTGTCTTCTAACCCAAAGAGCAAAAAAGAGCCCTAGAGCTGGGTGACAGAGGAGTATGTTTTTTTCTTGAATTGCTAATTTAAATGCGAGATGTTATGCACGTGCCCATGTGCACTGGCTTATATTTGCACACCTAATTACTGAAAATAAAAAGATGATTTGAAGTCATCTTTTCCTGCAGTGCTCTTCGTACTGTTTTTAATTAAATGCCTCGTTTGACTGTGCATTATTCTCATACTGTAGGTCATTTCCCCTACACATTTCTCCCCTTCAGGAGCGCTAATAATTAAACATTATTCAGATTGGATTAGTCAGATGCATCTTTTTGTCTCTCTGAGAGCTGAGCACAGACCTTTCTCGCCCCGTGGCCGTTGCTGTAAAATAAAGTACATCAACTCCCTCATTTCAAGGAGCCTTTTAACCATTGTTTTGCAATTACTATTTATTTCCCTGTCCTGTGGCTCCAGGGTCTTGGGCTTTCTTATGCAGGGCTGCCTTTCCTGCAGCAAGCGGTGACCTCTGAGGTACTGTTTATAGTGATGCAGCCTGCCTGGGCCTTTACAACTTTAGCAACCCTAGGTTTGGCCTAGGGGCTGAAGGGTGAGACAGAGCCATTAAGAAGTTGTCCCTGATTTAATGGAGATTGTTAAAGTGAGCCTTCAAAAAGGCCAGATGACAGGAGATAACTGGGAAACTGACCCACAGGATAGCCTCTTTTAAGCTGTCACATTTGACTATATCCACACAGTTTGCTCCTTGGAAAAACACATGCATATGAGCTAGTAAAACAACAAAAGAAATCACAAGATGCAATATTAACAACAGGATATAGATAACAAACTGAACAATTTTACACTTTTATGCACAAGATGAGCTAATTTCAAATTTGATGCCTGCTACAGGTCTCAAAATAGTTGGGGCGAGAACATGTTTATCATGGTGTAGCATCTCCTCTTCTTTTCAAAACAATTTGGATATGTCTGGGCATCAAGGTTAAGAGTTTCAAGAGTTTTGGTGTTGGAATTTGTTCCCATTCTTGCCTGATATAGGTTTCCAGCTGCTGAAGAGTTTGTGGTCATCTTTTTCACATATTTTTATGTTTGATTCATTCTTTTTCAGCCTTTTGTTGCCCCAGTGCCAACTCATTTAGTGAATAAAAGTGTAAAATTTGTTATGTTCTCTATGTTCTATTGTGAATAAAAATATTGGCTCATGTGATTTGAAAGTATTAGTTTTCATTTTGTTCAAATTCAAAAAGCCTAACATTTCCAGAATTTGAATTGTAGATGGATGGATAGAAATGTTTGTTTTATTATCAAAGGAATTAATTACATTTTAAAATAATAAAATTGTAATACTGAAAAAATATTACTGTTGTACTGTATGTTTTATCAAAATGGATCATTCAGTTTTGTAATAATTCTTAGTGGCCAGCTTCTTATATGAACTGCAGTTATTTAAAGTGAGCTATGGAAGATATTGCGGTAACAAACTACATTTTTTTATCGATGTTCTTGTTGTATCCCAAACCAGTTTTAGGGGTAGGGACTGGGTCTATTTTTTTAACAGTAATGTTGATAATAAGAATGGACTTTTATGAACCATACAGGCCCCATATTTTTATCACAGATTTACATTTGTTTATTAATATGACCATCTGCGAATGATACTTATATGATTGTCCAGATCAGCAGTTTGATATTTATACAAAACATGTTGATCCAGGAACATGTCTTGGCAAAATCAGTGACCAAAAACACTATAGGCCTACAATGATATCTCTTTTGAGCTTTTGGGTCAGATTTGGTGGTAAATTTCAAGTTTATGTCAGCAATTTTGCTCTTTCAGTACTTGCTCAGACAAAAAAACCTAAGTCTGTATAGAGCCACGGATCTGCTAAAAGCTGTCATCACTTCGCAAAACCTCATCTGTTGGACCAGAGTTTTTTCAGGTTACCAGATGGTGGATCTATGAATTAGCATTATAATATAAATAATGGCCTGCTGATATAGTGGTAGTAATTTTGTTTTAAATACAAGAGGTTTGGGCTCTAAACCTGCTGCTTTGCATATGTGGTGGGTTTACAGTGGGTGACGTTGATGTTGTGGCAATACCAGCCTCATATGAATACTTCGATTAAAGGCATCTAACCATGAGCTTCAGGACCCATCAGCGGGGAGGAGAGAACCCACAGTCACCTCCCTTCTGGAATAATTATGGAGAAGAGAGAGAAAGAACAATTAGCCAGCTGGGTATTATAAAACAAAGCAATTAATGTTATGCTAATTAGCCCAACATCGTATAATTCTTTATCATTTGCTAATCATTTGTTAATTAGTCTGACTTTTTAATGCAGCAAATCAAGAGTGATTAATTTGAACATATTCTAGTATTTAAAAAATGCCATCGCAGAGCATGAGTTTAATTCAGCTTCGACCTGTTTTACATACTGTGTACATAATGCGGTTTTTCACAAATGCAATATGAGCCCTCTGAACTCTGTCTAGGATTCAGATCAGTTGTGTGGATGAATAGCCCGGCTATGCAGGCACTTCAGATAATCATTCCTCAAACAAGGGCTTACCTGGAGAGGAGAGCAGACCGGTTACACCTTTATAAATACTTTAAAAGGTCAGCTAACGTCTGTATGACAGAGCTGTTTATGCTGCTAGCGACTCAGTCCCACAGTGAGAGTGACAGGGTAGGCAGTGCTACTTACACAGAGGGGCTGGTGAAACAGGTGAGTAAGCAATTAAAGTCCAGGTGTGCTTCATCTCAATTACACCACTGTCCTGCCACTTAATGACCAGCCAGCCAGCCCCGGTCAGGAGCTCCAGCAGGAGAATATGGGAAATCACAGGCCACTGCTGCCGCCTTTTTGGACAGGGGTGGAGAAGCCCTAACATGACTGTTTTATGTCCTTGAGAAACAGAAGTGCAAGCGATTATCCACATAACTCTTTATTCAAGTCTTAGTTTTCTTCTTTGCCAGGTCAAAGTCTGCCCTGTCTCATGTCATTAGATCATTGGAGACTTAAGGGAACACATTAAAATTCAATGATTCTGAAAACGGGTATCTCATCTATAAAAAATTTGAATAATAAAAAGTGTTATATAAGATATAATTAAAATTAAATTAAATCTCATATTAAATTGTTAGAATAATTTGCAATATTACTGTTTTTTTCTGTATCAAATAAATCAAATTATCAAATTATTATTTTTTATTCATTTAACTTTTAGTAATATAGCACATTTTAACTTACAGTTGTCAACTGATATATTATACCTTTTTTTTAAGAAACGGACCCATGCAATTTCCCACCAAGATTCCTGTATATACACCATGTGAGGTTTAAAACAGTTATAAGTCACCAACCCCAAGCAAAGGTTCTGCACGTGAAGGTCCAGCCATTCAGGAGCATATTTTTTGTGAGTAGAATCCTCAAGGACATCAGTTAACATAAGGATTGTAGATGGTTGCATAATTCTGATCTGAGTGGCATATTGGTACTCTGAATGTATTCCACCCCTGCGCTCCCTCGTGATCAAGATCAACGCATTGTAACCTTGAAGATTTGTTATTATGATCATGGAAATATTATAGAACCCAATCTGACACAGTGACCTTGCCAACCACAGCCATTCAGAATCCACACCCCCTTGTCATCAGAGCTACATTAGAAAAACCTATAACACTCATACACCAGCACTTACACACACGGTTACACACATATTCTCATATGTTTCCAAGCAAATGTTCATACACACAAAAAAAAAGAAAGGAAGAAAAAAACATACTGTAACTCACCATAGTAAGAAAGAGGTGATAAAGGGATGATGCATGTCTCCATAAAGCAGATACAGCATTTAGATGGTCTTTCTGATGAAATCATTATTAAAGAGCATGAGGGCAAGAGGGAAGAATGTCCTTTATATTGCATGTGCAGACATGCTGAAGAAGCCCATATGTCATTATGAACAGACCCAGACTAAATCTGTGGCCATAGAAAGCTCTGCAGATTTCCACAGAATTGCTCATCATTTACAAGCAGTTTTTCCCACAGGATGTGCAGATGACATACAACCATCCATAACAAATACAATTCTTTTTTTTTAAAATCTACTACAGTAAAACACTATCAATGTTGATTTTGATTGTGACCGTTGTCCTCATTTGTAAGTCACTTTGGGTAAAAGCATCTGCTAAATGAATAAATGTAAATTTAGTGCCAGGTTTTAATGTAAGTTTCATGTTACATTTCATATAATCATTAACACTGAATTATTCACCCCAAGTCAAAAATTCTGTCATTACAGTAGCCTATTAACTCTGCCTTCTGTTATTAGTTTTCTATGACTTTTCTTCTGTGAAACACAAATTAAATGATCACAAAATATGTTTTTGAAGAACATTGGTAACAAAACAGATTTGGTTACCACTGCCTTTCACTGTATGGACAAAAATCACAGACATGCCCTAAAATATTTTCTTTCTTTCTTTTTATGTTTCACTTCTACAAAAGGCAGAAAGTCATATAGGTTTGAACCACATGAACGTAAATTTTAATTATTTAATTTAATTAAAAATTGTAATTATTGAGTGAACTATCCTTTTATCATATTAAAAGAAGTTATTCTAAAATAGACAAAATATTTTTCTTGGTAGGAAAAAAAAGAGTTGTCACATTCAGATTATGTGATATTTTAAAAGACTTTATGATTTAGACATTGCATCTTTTTTTTCTTCTTCTTTTTTACATCTTTCTGTGTGTTGCTGACTTGTAGACAAAAATGATCAAATATTAATGAGAAGTGAAGCAAGGTTAGCTGACATTTTTGACTTTATGAAAAGAAAAAAAACTAAATGAATTTAAAAACATTATTGTCATGTATAAATTGAATTTTGTGTGTATTTTTGACTAAATAAAAAGATGTGGGTGCAAAAAAAGTGCCATAACCCCTGTAAACCTACAAGAAACAAATTGCTTTATGTCTGTGACGGTCTCTGTGTGTTCTGTAGGACTGTGTTTTAGTAGCAACAGGTTTGGGTGCTATAGTCAGAATTAATTAGCAGAGAAAGACTCATTAAAGCTCTGGAGGTCTGAGCTAACCGTGGCCCTCTCCTCATAATGATGTTGGATCCGCCAGCTTTGAAGGCACTTTACACTATATCAAACCGATATCTGTACAGGGTTAACTCAGCAGTTGACTTTATCTCTCTCTTTGTCACAGTCTGAATCTTGTTGTCTATTTCACTCTGGATAAAAAATTACCTATCTATTTTCTCTGATGAATAAAAGTGTATTCGTAGGTCGCCTGGAGTTTTTCATTCTTCCTAGTACTGCTCATGAGGCTGAACTAAATGGTGACAGTAAGGTTGCTCTTAAATCCATCAAAGCACTTTCTCAGAGTTGTCAAAAACAACACCATGAAGAAAACCATTATTCAAACACTGTAACAAGCCAAAAAAAATTAAAAATCAATTTTAACCACGTTTTTAAAGATTGCATTTACTTTCACTTTGACATCTGACGTTTTTAAAGTTTATATATCACACAGAGGTGGAAGAACGTTGTACAGATAAGTTATTATTGCCTAATGAGTGCTACCTAGTTTTCACGTGTCAAAGAGCACATGAACACTTCATGCCTTGTCTAGCCAAGCAATAACAAGACAAACTTCTGACGAAGGTATAGTGTACTTATGTTAATCAAACTGCCTGAGGTTAGGTCTGTTTTGTAGCTTCAGTTATTTATATACACTATTATTTATTGGTGTTATTATGTGTATAATACTTAATAAATTTGCTTTGGGAAGTGTCGGAGAGCTGTTTGAAGTTGAACTGAACAAGAAACCTAATTTTGAAACGTTGACAGAAACAGAGAATTGAATGTTGACCGTCTGGACAGCTGATCCCGTGGATGTCTTCAGCCAGAATGGCTTTAATTTAGCTTGTTAAAGCGCGAATTTGATGTCTAGTCATGGAGCATGGTGTCTGGTTCTGAAAGGTCTGTGGAGAGTGAAGCCTGCTGATGCCTTTGAAATGACTATAATTAAGGCACATCTGGATTTCCCTTTCATGGGCGTTTAAAAGTTGCTTGTGATTGACATGTCTGGTAGTTTTGCGTAGAGTTGATGGTAGGGGCAAGACGATTGAGGATATTTAATTTGGGGTTTCAAAGTTCTCGTTTCTGTTCGTAATCTAATTCTTGACACAATGTAGAAATTGTGTTCATGTGAGAGCTTATATTGTACATTTGTAGGTTATAGCAATGTGACTGCATAAGCTATAACCTATCTGAACGCTACTGACGATGGCTCTACATATTTCTACATATTTTACTCAGAGGTCGATACACTTCGACACGCTGAACATGTTTTAGGCTACCGATTCAGAAACAAACCTGTGTTTTTTATCATGACCTGCAGGCGGCGCTGTGGATTAATCTGACTGATAGGAACAGTAATCAGTACTGTACAATAGTGGTTAGGGAGAAGAACAGTGTAATAACACAATGTTAATTAGTAATCTCTAGTATTTTAAAATATGTATTTGGAATAATATTCGTATACATATCTGGTTAAAACAGTTTATTCATTCACAATGTGGGGGTGTGTACAATGTCCAAAGAGATGTTGATACATAACTTAGTCCAGTTGAACCAAACCGTTTTGTGCATGAATTTATTGTGGACACGTTTACTTTGTCATGTAGTCTTTTCTTATTATTATCCTATTTTTCTTTTTAATTTTAAGCTTTTTAACAAAATAAAAATAAAAGTAAATCAATAATAATAGCAAATAAAATTGGACAATAATAAAAAATAAATACATAAAAATGACTCAAAATATAACAACAAATGTGTTACAACCTTCCTCATCTGCTCAGCCATGATGTTTTCTTTTTTTCATTAAAATTAAGTTTAAAAAGAAAGCCTGCCGAGATGCTATAAATTCTGTCAATTATCATTGATTAACATAAACACATAACAACCTATAGCTAGATGGGAAGTTTCACAACTTTCTTAATATACAAAAGAAAAAAATCATTAAAAAAAATAAGGCAGCATGCTGTCAATTCCTAGCTCCATGTCGGTTTCCTGAGTCCAGTGACTGGGCCGAATGAGCTGGCATGTTTATGGCATCTTTTATAGATGCACTTAGTTGCAGTATTGATTTCTTAGAGCTGTACAAGACTGCATGTGTGAGGTGCTTTTGGCTGACTGATGGTAACAGTATCAGAATGTTGCTTTTGAGGATTTGTAAAGCCATTTTCTGCTGCTTTGTGCATTTGAACAGAGCTCCAGTGTGTGTGGGGTGCTAATCCTGTGCTATCATTGTGCTTGCCCCTGTTGTTCATCTGTCTTGAACGTGCCCTGGGGGTGCAAAGCACTGATGCCTCACCTCATTTCCTCGCTTTAATAAAGCAAGATGAATTGGACCATGGTACGCACTTGTGTCGTGGTGTGATCCCTTTAATGTGAGGCATATTAAAATTGGAATGATGGTTTAAATTGCAATTTATTTGTTGTAGGTATACTGTGTTGAGCTTTACCAAGTACAACTGGCAATGAAAATGTGTCTTTAGATATAGATATTAAAAAATGACAATCGAGTGGGAGTCTGAATCAATGTAAAGCACATGTCTAGTGTAGTTGTTACACTGACCTGCCTTTTACATTCCATTCAGCCTGCACTTGCCAGACAATGTTTGGATTATTGCTTCTGTCTGCAAAGACTTCAATGGAATTCTTGTAGAATATTTTTTGGATAATGTAAAATTATATTAAACAATGTTAAGGCAAGTTTGATACAATGGGGGGTGTTTTCTCCCAAAATACTAAGCATAAAAATTATAGCACTTTAACAAAACATTAACATTAACAAAACGAAGAGCTACTTGAGTGTACTTAAAGGATGTACACTTTCATGACTGCTTCTTAACACACTTAAATGCATCTAGTTTCAAAGGAAAGGACATTAAGGTTTGGAAAATGTTATTTTCCCATAAATGTTCATCAGTGCATACAACACTTTAATCATATTTTTAAAATAAATACTAATAAAGATGTTTTTGGCCCATGAAAGACCTAAGTACAAGTAAATGCATTCAATTTTTTAATTTTTAACTATAATACATTTTAATTCAATTTTACAGATAGTATGCAGGTAGGTGGCCAAAAAAATTACATTTATATTGCACACATGCATATTATTTTAAATAATATAATTTATTAAATAAATATTTCCATGAAGATTATCTTCATTTTTGCTTTAGTGAAATCAATTTAGTAACTTTTAAAAGTCGGAAGGATAGACTTTGGAGTAAAAAGACTTGCTGTGGCCAAAAAATTTCACCAAAAAGCTGTTAGGTTCCCAGAAGAGGCAGATGCAAAATACCTGTAGTGTAACTAATTGTTTCTGTAATTGGGAAGCAATAGATTTGTTGTGAATGATGTGTAGAGTGTGCTTACATTGCTCCAATCAGAATCATTAGTGTAGCGCTGTTGCACTGTATTGTTCAGAAAGCTACATCTATAGTTCTTATGGGATGCCAAAATTTTGTTTAAATGAACACTGAATTAAGCACATTACATTAACGTGGTATCTCTTTTTCCATTTTTTCCTGTTTCTCTGTTTCTCCATCAATAAATGTATCTTACTTATAGTGAGCAGCACAAGTTTTTGCTGTAAGTGGATGTAGAGCAAGTCTAAACTTAGTGGTTATTGACTGGCAATAGTGTGGAGCCCTGAGGACCAGTTGACGGAGATAGATCAATCTTTGTGCTTAGCCCTGAGCCTGAGGGAGAACCAGCGCTCCCCACCAGTCACGCATGGCCAGCCCTTGAATGGGCCTGATCTCCTATCATCAGGGGATCAGTTAAAGGTTAATCAATTGATTTCAAATAGATCTCATAATTTGAAATCGAAGGTCAGGCTTTTAATAGCCGTTTGTCTATGACCAAAACAATTTGAGAGCAAATTAAACATATATATGAAAGTGTTAGAGCCTATGCCCTTTCCTAATGCGACCGGATCAGAGAGAGGGAAACAGCGACTCATGTTTTCATTGGGAGAGGCGAACTGTGCCGAATAAATTATAGCTGACATTTGGATCTTGATGAAAAGGTTGAGCCTGAGACACAGTAACTAAATAATGTTGAATGGTCAAATGCTGCAGGCAACATTTCAAAATCCATTTCCCCTGCAAAACTGCATCGAGTAGCAATAAGAGGTCTTTAATTGGTTTGCCCAGTGAGTAAACCTTTCTTAGATGCGGGGCACTTTCTCCAGTCCTCCATCAGTAAGCTACACAATTAAAAGCATGTATAAGGGGCTTCAAAACGCAGAACTTCTTCTCCTCATCTTATCACCACATGGTTGCAGTTATTGTCCCGTTCAGAAGATCTTCAGGGGCTATCTGTGTTTCTGGGCCTTTCTTAATTTAGCCCACGGTATAACGCTCCCCCTCGCTTCTACATAATGGATGATTCTGCACTTCACCATGCAGGAAAGGTTTAATTAAATCATATTCCAATCATAATCCATGTTGTTAATTAAACTGGATAATTTATAAGTACAAAAGAGGGTATTTATTAGCTGCTCTGCGGTGCTGGTTCAATCGCAGCGTATCAGAAAGCACCCCCCATCCCCCATCCTCTCCCTGTACTATTGATGCCTTCACATGATTGATAATGGAACGGTGACTGCTGTACTATTTGTCTAATGGTGGTGCAATTAAATCCCCTTGTAAATGACCCATGCCTCATTTCATCCTAATCTATGGAATTTTGATTGAATTTGTCAGCGTTAATTGAAAAATACTGCTATTTAATGTCTGCATTGCAGTTGCGTATCAGCCTGTCTTTAATGAGACTGTGTCCTTGTGACCCTGGGAAGGGGGTGAGGGGATCGCCCTTGATTTGGTGTGGAGGCAGGGGTGGGGGCTCGGGGTCAAGGTTTTTAGGGTGCACGAAGGGAAGGAAGGTCCCCAAAGATTAGGACTAATCACCTCCGTGAACACAGAAAACGGACGCATTCCTTTTAATTATGTGGGCCAAATGATGCGCACATGACCAAAGACTTTACAAACATGGAGACACATTTATTGATCAGCAATCCCACTGAATAATTCATGATTTAATCCCCCTCACCAAAAAACATTGACAATTTCATGTTTTTGTTTTTGTTTTTTTCTTCTGCTTAATCATGACTTTAGCCTATATAATTTAGCTAATGCTTTTTATATATCACATCAGAGAATTGTATGTTTTCAACTTCAGGTTTCAGGAAGTGCAGGTTGAATTTGTGTGAAATATGTTTACATATAAGGAACACATAGTATGTGTGAATAAGGAAGAGCCTATTAAAAGCTGATTCACACAGATCGGGGAATGAAACGTCATCTTGTGATGACTGACTGCTATAAAGGGCACAGGATCATGTCATTATGAAGAGGCCAATGCCAGTGTCATCTGTGCGTGCGTTTTCAAACAGATGTAAGGATGCCATTTCACTCAAATTATGTTGGAAATATGTATATATATATATATATATATATATATATATATAGCTTTGAGAAGGTTATTTGATGTTTGTCTTCATTTGGTTAACTCAAAATTAGAAATACGTAAGGTTTAAAAAAATGTATTGCTTTACTAACGCTATTTGAAGCTGACATTTATTGTTTTTTAAATTTATTTACAAATTTACATTACTCAGAACATGCCAACACTGGCCAAAGGGTAGTTTTCATCAAGTGGAATCAAGAAAAACATTAGCAACTATTAAATGCATTCGCAGTGCCAAAATACACATCAGATCACATCTCACATGATTCTTGTTTTGACTGTTTTGGAATGTGAGACTGTGTTAGTGACGTTCTAATTTAAGAGACAGCAGCCAGCGCGACGCTCGTGGCTCTGGAGCGTCGGGATGGTTCCTCATAAACGGATGCAAACGGACCAATAGCAAGCGCGGAGTCGCGGTGGGCGTGGCCAGAGCGCGTGGTGGAGAAGCTTAAACCAAAGGAGCGTAATTCAAACTCACACTTCAGTAGATGAACACAGCTGATGCTGCGAGGAGCAATTTATTGTGACTTCCATCAAGTCGAAATGAAACGCGGCCAAGCAGAAGGGACAAGGACGCTGAAATAACTCAAAGGAGGACGATAAAGCTCGTCTGAGATGCTCGATCAGATATTTCTCAGCAAGGGGATTCGCGTCCGATGTTTGCGTTTTAATGCTCTTGTCTCGCTCTGTTCTTTTAACGAAAAACATAGTTTGGCACTGAACTAAGTCGAAACAGATGCGACTGCACATACAGAGAGTCGTTCACAGGATTATTTACCAGTGGCAGTGTTTGACACTGTGCAGCAGTGACATCCTCATCTGAGAAGCACGGGGGAGACAGCTGCTCCCGCAGACTTCAGGACTTCATAAACTGTCTATATAAGATCATATGAGTGCAGCTTTCAGTTCACCGTTCATGATGATGCAGCGTCCGGTGGGAAGCACCACCGCATTCAGCATTGACTCGCTCATCGGAGGTCCACCGCAGCCCAGTCCGGGACATTTCGTGTACACGGGCTATCCCATGTTTATGCCCTATCGGTCTGTGGTGCTACCTCCGCCTCCTCCACCACCTCCTCCTGCTCTTCCTCAGAGCGGTCTCCCCGCGACCCATCCGCACCACCCGATCCCGGGCTTACCCAGCGGCTTCTGCTCCAGCCTGGCGCAGGGCATGGCGCTCACATCCACGCTGATGGCCACGTTACCCGGCGGCTTCTCCACCTCGCCATCCCAGCAGCACCAGGACGTGGCGAGGAAGCTCGGCTCACAGTCTATTCACGCCATGTTCGATAAATCTCAGGATATTCGTTTGGATGGAGAGGATGGGAAAACGTTTCCAACGAAAGATTCAGCGACACTTCCGTCATTTCACGACTCGCAGTCCGTGCACACCTCTACAGGTGAGGCCAAAACAGCTAGCAGAACTCTAAACGCATTTGTGTTCAGTGCGCAGATTAACCATACAGTCTTGCTTGTGTGTTTTTTTTTCTTCTTTAAAAATATAATAGGCTAATATTTAAATACGTAAATCTATCTTTTTATTATTCTTAAATTCGCAAAGTGTTAAAAAATAATAAATTATTGGAATTAATATTAATCTACGTTTTAACATGTCATATCCTATGTTTTATTTTGCTTTCTAGAAACAAATTGTGTGGGCTACTCTTGGTATGATTAACCAGTCTGCTATACGCTGAAATTAATTTTGTCATTTAAATTCAATTTTCCCAGTCGCACCGATGAGGGACAAGAATGTGGGACAGAAATAATTATGTAAAATCCTCCGGAAATAAAATGGCAAACACACGTGAATGATCAAGTTTTCAGGGAACAGCGCCTGAGGCCGAGCTGCCATCAATGACTAAATTAGCTCGTTTTAATTGAGGGATCGGGGGGCCAGCGGTGTTTAAATGTCCATAAAACTGTAAGCAAAATTCACTGTCGCCTGGATCATTTATATGTATGCAGAGTAAAATAAATGTAGTCCAACATTTAGCAGCCTATGACCGCGACGTAAAGAAAATGCATGTTAGTTGTTTATATGGTAGGCCTATATGATATTTTCCAAAAAAAAAAAAATAGAAATGAGATGAAAAGACAAATAATCTAAAGAGAAGTGGAAGGGGGAAACTTTTAAGCCTGTTTCAGAAGTCTTGTTTCGAGGTTTACAAACAGCCTCCCTAAGGGATCCATCACCGTGCGTAATTGCGCGTAAAAGTGGCTGCAATAAACAGGAAGAACGTGTTGCGGGACAAGACCAGATACGATTCTCATGAAAACACAATGTTTTTCCCAACCACACTATTCAAAAACAATAAACACAACTTTCCCCTCAGCGAATTTTTATTTAGTTGTTTTATTCTCATATAGCCTCGGGCAGTTCTCAAATTAAATCTGCTTTTTCATTTTATTCCCATAGTGCGAGGTCACAACAAAGACGACACGAAGGAGGATGAGTGTCACAGGAAAGACGAGAGCTTCTCCATGGACAGTGATTTAGATTACAGCTCCGATGATAACGGGCCCGGTAACGCCATGTGTCAGAAGGAAGATGGAGACGCCAGCGGAGGACTTGATGATGCTATCCACGGCGGAAATGGGGCCGGGAACACCACGTCCACCGGGAAAAATCGGAGAAGGAGAACCGCTTTTACGAGCGAGCAGCTCTTAGAACTGGAGAAGGAGTTTCACTGTAAGAAATATCTATCCCTCACAGAACGCTCACAGATCGCCCATGCCTTAAAGCTCAGCGAGGTGCAGGTCAAGATCTGGTTTCAGAACCGGAGGGCCAAGTGGAAACGGGTCAAAGCGGGCAATGTGAACTCCAAAACCGGAGAGCCCTCCAGAAACCCCAAAATTGTGGTGCCCATTCCGGTGCATGTTAGTCGGTTTGCAATACGCAGCCAACACCAACAGTTAGAACAGGCCAGACCTTGATACGCTGGGTTTAGATAGAGGACTAAGAGACAAATCAGCGAATACTAAATATGTGACCAATCTGTTCTTGAGGCTGATGTTTCTGAGGAACCCAGGACACGCAAGCTATCCAGCTGATAGTTCGTGCTATATATAGTTTTTCGTTTAAACGACAGCGTTGTTCAAACGAGGAAAAAGAAACAACAGACTCAACTCAAACGAAAGGTTCAAACTGAGACCTTATACTGGAAGAAAGTGCAGTTTTATTTCCAACTTCGGACCAAACCACGAACAACTTTTAGTTCAGGAAATGCCGCTATGTATTTATGTTTAGTTTTGTGTGACTGTCTAGTTCTTGTGTTTTTGGCAGAGATGAATATTATCCTAAAAGGAGCACTTCTGGTCTCTGCTGAAGAACGCAATATAATTCAATTAATAAAAAAAAAAAATTAACACCATTCCCTCGAAGCGACCTGTTAAATATGTGCTCTTTATTTTTGATGGTAAATAACCTTTATTTTATTTTTTGTTTGTTTGTTTTCCTCCGGTATGTTTTCTCTTCCTTTTTCTGTAACCATTTCAGACGTCACTGGCACGCTGCTAATTTATTTAATATTGTGAGGAAAAAGAAACTTGCTAACGTTTCATGAGTTTACTGACTTCAGAATATTGTGTGGATTAAAGCTGGACCATAAACAATTGTAAAGAAATTTGTCTTTTTTTGAAATGCATCACTTCATTCGCTAATGCGCGTGAGGAGGACAATAACAGTCGAAGTCTTCATACAGTATGTTCCAACATCATCTCAAACACAGTCGTGGTTTGAGCGGTTTGACTTTAACAAGTGTTTTTGAACTTTTTTCTTTAACTTATGTTATTTGTGCAACGTTTGTCTATTTTTTTCTATATAATTTGAAAAAGCGTTTATTAATAAGAACAACAATAATAGGTATAATAAAAATAATAGTAATTATTATTATTACTGTTATTAGGCTATTATTACTACTAATCGTATTGTTTTACTGCATACATCTGTTATTAGAGATGATTTGAATACGGTGTTGTGACAGGATGAATAGATTCAGGGTCAGGCTGAGAGACACACCGCCGCGTGTCAGCCTTGATCTCCGGACCTGCCTCGTGTTACAGGAAGAAAAGTAACGAGCATATTCGGCACACACGGGACTTGTCGGGAAACCTTGAGACGCAAATGTAAATCAAATATCATTTCGCATAAACAGCCTCTGCGGTATACGCAAATGATTACAAGGCAATAATCTAATTTACACATGGCAGCTTTGGACATTTCTATAGCTTATTTGTGTTAATATATTTTAAAACTATTTCGAAAAATTGTATCTATAAAATACAACGACGTACTACTACTAATAATTATCATTGATTTATCCATACTTAATGCTTCATTTATCCGTATATAATATTAGCTCTATATTTTGCATTTGCGTCTGCATTTGCGTCTGCATATACAAAATATTATATTATTCTGACAGATTCAACAATTTATACACACTCGTTCAAATTCGAATTTGACATCTGAAACGAGTTTAGAATTTATATGTTAATGAAAACAATAACCCACTTATGTCAATTAATACTTTTTCATGTCCAAACTTTGTAGATTCAGTATATCATTTATTGAAATATAATTCATATAAGCAGGCTAACATTTGTAATATGTATCATATGTAACATTTTTTTAAATAAAAAAAAAAATCTTAGATTGTGCATATTATAAATTACGTAATGAATAACTTTTTGAATTACAATGTATACACTTTAATAAGAAGAATGTGGTGATACATAAAAATGTGTAATAATCCACATTGCAAAATCATTACATATTAAGTACATGTTTTTTTGTAGTCATGTGTACCTTTGTAAATGGAGAGAAAGCTGTAATGTGAAACAAAAAGTTATTGGTTTACAGGCTGAAGTTTCATTATTGTTAGTAGTAGATTTATTGTTGTATAATGCAATAGATCAGACATCATCAGTGCCTCATCATCACTGAGACACACACACACACACACACACACACCAGCAGTTAGACAATTGAAATGTGCTGGTCTGGTTGATGTTGGAAAATGCATTCATGTATTATGAGAAACACAAAACCTGGACAGAAAGACATTTGAAGAGGAACAGTGATGAGCGACAGAGAGAAAGAGAGATCTGACAATTGCTTTAACTCTAATGAATTTTTTTGCAAATTGTAATCAAGGCTGGCCGTGGTGGCTGACAGATAAATGGGCCCGGGGGGATTGGCTCGGGCCTCAGCTTTTCACTCCAGCATGTCCCTCCTGCACTAAATTAACAGCGTCAAATTAACCTCCAATGATTAATCCTGACGGAGAGCACCGGCTGCAGACGACTCAAACTTTCTCTCACATTTATATTAAACAACAACGTAATAAGAGGAAGATAAATAAGCTGCTTTGTAATATAAAAAGAGGAGTTTTAAGGAGTGTTTTCATTAAATTTAAATGTTTTTAATTATTGTAATCATAAAGATTAATACATTTTTTTATTCATTTATAGACCTAGATATTTACAGAAAACCTGTCTAAAACATTAAATACCTAATTGAATCCTTTATTAGTAATAAACTATGTCTGTGATTTATGTGAGATAAATCACAATAAAGCAGTAGTTTGTAGATTTTTGCTTTTTTACCCTCATAAATATAATTAGGCTAATACGGGAAAAACCCAAAATAATTATTCTACACTAACATGTACAACTGCTATTAATAATGAATTGCATTAAGCAAAAGCATATGTGTATATATGAGATGTAACACTAAACAGCAATCATAAACAAGCTATGAATTTGAAAACACTGTCATACATACAAATATATCATATTTACAGATTTTCTGTAAAATATAAAAGAGGACAACAACAACAAAAAAATACATTTAAGGGATTATAGATATTTATCACTGGATTATAGTATGGATGTTAAATAACAGAACAGGCATCATCCAAAAAGATTTTTGATTCATTTGATGTAATACATATATATATATATATATATATAAATGTGTAATATATTAAATTATATTAGTAAAAGAGAAAAAAACTCCTGGCAAATTTTAAGTTCAGAATTTTTTACAATTCTAATAAGTTTCTAACAATAATTTTTTGGAAACTTTTTTCCTATATTTTGGCCTTTTTGAATAAAGGTGTTTACAGTAATATTAAGACAAGAACACAACCATTTTAAGTGCAATTCAAAGTTCCTTCTGTTTTTTGGAAGTTTGGAAGTGGATGTGAAGTACAGAAGTACAGCACTCTTTGCACCCAATTTAGAAATAGATTTATCAACTACTGTAATTTGTATCAGAGAAATGTGGGATTCTATCAAAGTTCTGGACACTGATTTAACAGATGTTATCAAAATTTAAGATGAAAACAAAATGTGACAATGCACTCATCTACGCCAGGATTAGAGGATGTGATTTCCCTGCTCTTTCTCTCTGAACATTTGGATTATCATCACAACATGATGGTGCAGCTCACGCCTCATTTCAGGGCTTCTCTAGCATTTCTAATGCCATTATTGTGTGTTTGAGAGGAACACACACACACACACACATATCATGATAGATGAACAGCTCTGTTAATGCACTGAACCAGTGCTTTGCCTCATTGGATTTCTAAGTGGAACTGATTTATGATGAGAGATGATCAGAGTAGATCTGGACAAGATGCTTCAGGGTTTCGTGGTTCTGGACCACCACAGACATTTTAAGGATTCATTTCCCATGGCTCCTTCAGCCTGTCAACCTTCAACAGCTTACAAGCTGTAAATGTTTGTGAAAGGAATTATAAGAAAACAAACAGACTTCCTGTCACTAACTCATAATCACGCTCCCACTTCCCCTCTCAACCACCAAACATTTCCTCTTTCTATAGATTGCTCTTTTTTTCTCCCTTTGCCTTTCTGCCTTGTCTAATCTCTTTAATTACATCTGTTTTCCTGGGCTGCTGAGGCCTCTTTTGTCCTCCCGGTCAGGGGGCTTTTGTGGGGGCAGAATCGAGTGCTGCATCCCCTCTTTGGATGCTTTGTGGAGCTGCGGCTCTCTTCCTGAGAGGGAGAGGATGAGAAGGGGATTAGAGGATCTTTATCTCATTAGAGACACAGTGAGCTGGCAGGGTCCGGCTTTAACGCCTTCATCTGCACCACGGAGGCCAGAGAGAGACCACACCCGCTCACAAACCCAAACATACCTGCCTCAACATTTTCTTAAAAACACAGTTGATTTGTATTTGAGATCTGTAAAGTAAAATGATTTACAATATTTGATTCCCCCCAAAATTGTTAAAACACAGTGTGACAAAAATGACAAAAAATTTAGACTCAAATATCAAAACAATCAAAGAAGAATTTAATAAAATTACATCATCCAGCATACAAATGCAGGCAAATTAGTGCATATTTATTTGTTTTTTTTAAACCTAACATTTTAGAAAACATGTTTGAAAACATTTAAAAAATGTTTGCAATTATCAATGTAAAAAAAAAAAAAATCAGCGGGGTAAGATGATAACTTATTTTTTGTACCCTATTCACCTGCAGTGTCTCACCTTAATGTTTATTTTATTGCAATTATTGCAGAAATAATTGATATTTAAGCATTATATGAAGTACTTGTCAACAGTTTGGAAATACTTATTCCAAAATGCTTTAAAAAAAAAGTCTGTGCATTTATTTGATCGAAAATACATAAAACAGCTATACTAAATATCACTACAATTTTGAAAATAGTATTTCCTAATTTAATATTTTAAAATGTAATTTGTGTGAAAATTATTACTCATCTTCAGTGAAATCATTCCAATATGCTGAATGTTGATACATATTACTGTATATACTGTAGCCTACTGATACTGTGTAAATTAGTAGAAACATATATAATGTAACATTTTATTTCCTCATTACACGTTACACATACTTACTATAGTATTAGCACTAAATTGTGCATAATTACATGTAATAACCCTAAACCAAACCTAACCCTATGTCAATATACTCTCAGAAATAAAGGTACAAAAGCTGTCACTGCATGGGGCGGTACCTATTAGGTTCAAATATGTACACTTAAAGTACTAATATGTACCTTTAGGGTACCAACAAGGTACTGCCCCAGTGACAGCTTTTGTACCTTTACATATTGTGTGTATTTTCTTTCTCCTTGAACTCCTTAAAAAATAAATAAATAGAAAAGGGTAAAAATCAAAAAGAGAAGATTATATTAAGAAGCTTTTTATTGAAAAGAGACACATACAGTATAAGACTCTGCATCAGGTATAATTTTTCAACACAGTACTGTACAGCTGACACAAACTCAATATAATAACAATAATAATTAGAAATACAACACCGATAATTTGAATCAGAGTGATATTTGTGGTGCCAATGGACTGAATAAAGGAACAAATGCAAAACCCAAGTAGTGTGAGCGAGCTCCTCCCCTTTTCAGATTAGCCTATTCATAAATAATTAAACGGGTCCCTTGGGTTCAAAAGTAACATGGAGACTTTCATTGAAATGAGGTAACAAACAAGGTAAAAACACAACGTTTTTCTCCATTTTTACAACTATTTACATAAAGCGATGACTGGCCAATGGAAACGGAAATAAAACCGAGGATATGTTCAAGCAACTTGGAACGCATTGATAAAGCCCCCTTTCTGTTCCTGTTACTGTATCGGTTGGATTTTTGTCTATTTTGCTCATTCATGCTTTCTTTATTCAGTCACAGATGGACACATGATCCCAAGGAGAAGAATTACTAAAGAAGCAGATGGAAGAACAGACAAAAAAAAAAAAGCAAAAATGTTCACAAGTATTTTTTTCATATTAAGATGGCAGACTCTTTAGCGTCACCTGTCAGGGTACAGTCATTTTATGAAGACGAAGACATTTACACAAGGAAGAGAACATTTACATCCATTCATGCAAAAAGATCAAAAACAACTGTTTTTCCACAGAAAGGATTCAGAGTGGACATTATATCGTGGGTTCTTCACAACAAGTGATCTGTGTTCTGTAGTGCATTTAGTCATAAATAATGGTTACTGTGGTAAAGCCTCTAAAGGCCTGCTACGTTATATATACACAAGGCGAAAACTGCACCCTTATGAGCTCTCTTACTTTCTATTCTCACATCCTCCACTAAAGCTTTCCAACTCTCACCGCTTACTTGTTAAGATTCTCTACACAGACGTCTATCAGCTAGCTTAAAGACTTTCCAGATCGTTCGTATTGCGGAAATATACAACACATCTTCTCCCGTTTCCAACCCCAAGCCGAGTACCTTCACATTTACTACTACCTAGTGAAGAGCAAAATCAATGGGAGCTGAGATTAAATGATCAAAGCCCATCAAATCATATTATGGAATAAGTCAATATCAAAGCCTTCATGGGATCTCCTGTAATGATATATACGCCCTGAGACAGAGTCTTACATCGGCTTTACGTCTCTCAATGACAACGGCAGCTCAGACGGCTGTGGCGATGTCCAAAACCTGGCTGAATTTTGACTTCGTATTGCTTTAATACTCCTTGACACGTGATAAAGGAAGACAAAGGAAGCTGGAAAACTAAGCTATGCAGAACGATTCAAAAGAGAGAGGGAGCAGAAAGACTCAAACAGGCACACTTGCACTGAAACCAGAAAGGGGGTGAGGTAAAAATATATAATAACGCCTTTTCTCGGGGGGAGAGTTTTCTTGAAATACTTTTCTATATATTACACTACTACAACAGAACGAGAGAGAGAGAGTATGTACAGATCGAGAATAAAGAGCCCTTCAGGACTCCGCAGTGTAAAGTGTGTGAAGAGCAACAGACGGGAGATGACCTGAGAGAGGCACGACGCTGTACGAAAGCAACGGCCACCGTAAGCAGACTTCAGTCTTTGCATGATGAAAAGTCCTGTGTTTTCCTGATATCCTGTGGAGATTTTAATGATGAACGCTTGAACTTCAGTCCTGCACTTCTGGATTATTTCACTTTTGTCTGCACGCTTCACCGAGAGCTGAAGTAAAGAGCGAGCTGACTGATGGGAGACGTATAAGGCTAGATTAATGCTTTTAAAGATTTAAAAACCCTACTAAATAAAGCCTGCGAAAATAAAACATTATTCCCTTTTACTTTTGAGAATCTTCCATTGGTCCAGAAATAAGCACTCAGCAACGTTAAAACAAAAACGGTTTAAAAGACCATGTCAGATTCTTACTTCAAACTTAGGAATCAATATTTGGGTGTTTTCCAAAAATTGTCATTACATCCTTTCACATTGCTTAAAAAAAAAAAAAAAAAAAAAGACATAATGGACATACTGCTGTAAGAGAGTACAAACAGAAAAATCAGTGTCAAACTGGTGAGATGGAAGTCCAGACACACATGGTGTGACGTTCTCTGGTTCTTCTGGGTCATTTTGAATATCCAGCGTAAAAGTATCCCATGCCGCCCCGTCATTTCCTGTCTTGCTTTGTCATCTATTAGAGACGGGGATCGCTGATGTGACACCTGCTCATGTAATTCACACTCTATTCTCCCATCATGCACTTGGTAGCTTAAACTGGCGATAAAGTCTGGGATTGTTTTCATTTTTGTTCCACAATGCAGCGAGACGTTAGATGTGGGACACTCTCCCAAAATCGACACCGAAAAAAGTGGATGACACGTGGTTGGTCAAGCCCTTGCCATGTGGGATTGTAAAGTCGGGCGAACACAGAAACTCTGCACATGCTTCTTCATTGTCATCATCAGTGTCGGGGTCTTTCCTTTGAGTCTGGTATAGTCTCATGATTCTGATGTAGTGGTGGAGCTGTACATATGAAGGGGTAGTGTGTGTAGGGAGGGAGGAGGAGTGCCAACCAGAATACATGTTCATGTGTGTGAGTCTACTTCTCATATAACTGCACTGTTCATGCTGCTGCAGCTGTTATTGCGGTTATTGTTCCTGCGTGACAGGTTTGGGGTGGCCATGAGCGGGTAACGCTCGTCAGGACAGCCGTACTGCAGGAGGACGTCCATACACTCCTGACTGTTAGCCTGCCGTGCGTATGCCAAAGCTGTATTGCCGTGAGCATCCCGGGCCATGATGTCAACTCCGTACTATAGAGAGAGAGAGAGAGAGAGAGAAAGTAAGTTAGCAAGAGCACATACTATTATTATGATCCTAAGAACAGAAAATGACGTTTAAATAATGAAAATTTGAGTAAAAGGGAAAGTCTGACTAGCCATGATCAGAGACAAAAGCTTAACAGTAAAAATAGAATAGATGGTGAAAGTTACCTTTAAAAGTAATGCATTAAAATAATGAGTTACTCCCCAAAAAAAGTAACTAATTGCATTTCTTAATGTAGAAAGTAGAATGTAATGCATTACACGACTTTTTCTCATCTGGGTTTGGCCTGCTTTTATATATTTAATATAAAAAATATTACATTTCTGGCATATATAAAAGCCCTTTCAAACTAAAGTAAAATGAGTAAGCCTTGAGCTCAATGTAAACTCAATTATTAACATTTAATTATTGTAGTTTTGCATCATATTCTGAGTTTTCATTTACGTTTTTATTTCTTTTGAGGAATACTAAACCTGTTTTTGTGGAAGTGAGATGAGTAAATGCATGTTCATATTTGGTCTAGAAGTAACAATTGTATTTACGCACAGCACCTCAACACCTTACAACATTACAACAGGAGAGCTGTTCCTGTAATGCGTTCCCCCCCCTACAATAGATATAGATATATAAAAATCCTGTTGAGCTTTTTTAGGTTTCACATTTGTGACCTCGGTTCACAAAACCAGTCATAAGTGTCAATATTTAGAAATTGAGATTTATACATCATATAAAAGTTGAATAAAAAAGCTTTGTTAGGATAGGACAAGATTTGGCCGAGATGCAACCATTTGAATATTTGGTATCTGAGAGTGCAAAAAAAAAATCTAAAAATGGAGAATATCACCCTTAGCAATGCACAATAATAATCAAAAAATAGGTTTTAATATATTTACAATGGAACATGATCATTTACAATTATCCTAATGATTTTTGGCATAAAAGAAAAATCGATAATTTTGACCCATACAGTGTACTTTTGCCTACTGCTGCAAATATACCTCAGAGACTTCAGACTGGTTATGTGTTTGAGGGGAGGAGAACCAGGAGGGCATGTGTGATATTTTGGGTGAAATATCTCTTGATGAGCTCTTTCTACTGGCAAAAGTATAGTGTCAGCTATGAGTATACAAATTTTTGTTTTTTGTTAAAAAATCAATACACAAAGTCACGTCGATACATAAAAGTATGGTACAGGCCCTCCTGTAAAGGTGAAACGTCACACACCTTTCTGGTTCTCACTCCTCGATTTGATAAGAAGAGGTCTTTACTCAAAACCCACACCCTGGCCATTAGTTTGTAGCATGTTAAAAAAAATGTAGCTCTTACCCATATGAGCAGTTGCGTGATCACAACACTCCCCTTGCGGCAGGCCAGGTGTAGAGCTGTCCGGCCATCACCTTCCCCACAGGTTTCGTTGACCTCATCTCTGGAGCCATGGGCCAGAAGTATGACCACAAAGCGCAAGTCTTCCTCCGCCGTGGCCCGCAGTAACTGCTGTCCCAAAGTCAGCTCTGTGCACGTCAGCGATGCCAAAAACAACTTCTGTTCATATTTGGCTCTGATCCAGCGCTCACGTTCCTCTCTGAAAGCACACACACACAAACCAGAATTAGGTTCAAGATTGAATTAATGCAGGGCTGTCAACATATGGTTCACACCGGTGGCATGTTTTGATCTGGCTCTCATTCCAACTGACATTTAAAATTTGATGGGATTCGTGTACAGCTTTTTGATTTCGTTCTCAGTCCTGCACCAAACATTTACTAGCTCTCACATCTCTATTACACACAGCAGCATCTAGACCTTAACACACTAGCAAAAAATATTATACTGAGCAGAACAGAAACAATATAACCACAGGAGACATTCTGAACAGTTGCTGTCTGGGTGTGTAAATTTATGTCTCATTCAATTCACTTGCATCAAAGACCTATTTTTCTTCAATGCAGCTCTTCAGTCACGTCACATCATGTTCATTTACTTAATGAGGGTTAAACCTTGTCTATCATTTTAAGTTACCAGCCATTCTTAACTTTTCCTAGTAAATTTTATTTACAAAACCAACAGTTTGTAGCTGCCCACACTGGACGCGACACAACCATTGCAACTTTGAATCAGTGCATCATAAATAGAACGAGGTATCAAGAATGAAAAGGTTCAACAAAAAGAGAGAAAGCAAGCGATACACTGAAGTGGCTGAATGAACTGGTATAAAAGTGTAAGAACGCGAGCTGTGCGTTTGACAGGGTAACCGCGAACAGGAGAGGGCTATCAGCGATCGTTGGATCGTTTACAGCATCCCCTCCTCAAACTGTCCTATGATAGCACTTAATCTCTGTTAATCCCCGCAGAGTAAACAGCCTTTCTCAGACAACTCGGGATTAGTTCAGCTTCAGCTCCTATCTGAGGGGCAGAGGGAGTTCTGATACCCCCGAGGAGGGGAAGGGAGTTGGGCAGAGGATATTGAGCTGTACCCTAAAACACAGCTGCCCCTCAGGGAGTCCAAACCCATGAGACCAAAGAACAGACATCCTACCGTCACAATTCCTCCTCAAAAGGAGCATCTGGACAGGAACCAAGTGGACAGCCGATGATCACAGAAAAAAACAAAAACAAAACACCAATGGAGTCGCTTTCATTTTCAGGTTTTGATGAGCAGACCTCGCATTAGATATTTAATTTGATATAAATGAAAACTAGTTGTGACAAGTATAGTCTAGGACATCTGAATGATCAGCACAATTCCAGGAAAAGATGGATTGTACTTCTACGCCTCGCAATTTTAAATTTCTCTCAAATATAATAAACAGTAGACAAGGAGATTAATTGTTGAAAAAAAAAATAATAATAATAAAACAAAAATAAAGAAGAAGTCCAATATTTCATATTTCACAATAATAAATATTTCGGAAATAAAGTTTTGGGTTAAAAGTTTTCATGTAAATTTATGCAACTTTGTTTATCTGCATAAAACTTTTTTTGTATATCTGTTTTTTTTTTTCCCCATGAGCATTATATTGTCCAGCGGCCTTTATAAAAAAATAGAACTAGTTGTTGTCAATTATTGTACAATTATTTCAAATGATCAAAATGATTTAAAAATGTAGTTATATAAATAATTTGATTTAAAAAAGAAAAGATAACTGAAATTATTATCAATATCGAAAGCATTAAAATCATTAATGGAAGCACCAGAGATGTAAATATGTTCTCAAATATAATCTTGGAATTAAAAACATTGAAAACACTGAACTAGTGTGTAAATCTGCATTAACAACCACCAATTACTTTAAATAAGCAAAATTTTAAATAATAAAGCTGATTGCAAATATCATGCTTAAAGTGATAATAAAATCCCCCTTTTTTTTCCATTTCAAGTTGTTATGGTCTATGCACTGCTCACCACCATCATGAAAGATGGGCTTTGAAAGATGAACTCAACTGAGTCTCAAAGGGTTAAACTCAGACTCCCTGATTACAAATTAGCCATGTATGGATGTCAAGGGCCAGAGTGCAGAGGAGATAACATTTTATCAGAGAGGCAGATGGATAAAAATAGGTAATCAATAGCCCAGGGGATCGATAGTTTAGTGACATCCTTCTTAATCAAAGCAGCAAAGCCATGCTGATGGACCTGAACCCCCCACAGCACACTCAAAGATTTTCTGTCTAAGGTCACAGCTAGCCTCACGCCTCACAGTCACAAGTGCGCGCGCGCACACACACACACACACACACCCCCCCAAACAAACATGGCAAACTTGGAAGAGAGGCAAATAGCAATCACCTGTTGATGTCCAACTAAAATCAGACCTTTGACTATAAGCATAACATCTGGTTCACTTTGCTTTACTTTGATACTGAAGAAGACAGGAAGGGGTTTGCTGGTATGGCATTTCCATTAACCAATGTTTGCAATTGCTTGAAAGACCATATAATGCGATGTAATGCGAATGTATAAACATTTTGCAATATTTGGGCTTTTTTGTGAAATTGATGTGTTTCATTAGGTATTTTCTGGAATGGAAATACTGCTACAGACATTGCCACATGATCCTTCAGAAATCAAATATACTGGATTGATTCTCAATTATTTATAATTATCATTAATCATTCTTAACTGAAATCTTAACATAAATATCTTTACTGTCACTTTTGATCAATTTAAAGCATCCTTGATTAATAAAGTTCTATCTTCCCCCTTATTTTTCCACTTTATCATGGAATTTTATTGTGGTTTCCACAATTTAGCAGCAAAAATGTTTCAACACTCCAAATCCAAGCATGATTTATGAAGGATTATGTCAATCAGTGAAGACTGGAGTAATGGCTGCTCAAAAACTTGTTTTACTGTACACTACAAGAATAATTGAATTTTTAAAAATATATTCTATATCCAATTTTAAACAGTAATAACATTACACACTTTAATGTTCTTTCTGTAGTTTTACACAACTAAACGTAGCCTTAGTAAGCTGTACGCTTTTAAAAAATATTAACAATTTTAACCTGTAACCTGTGTATATCAGAGTCCATGGTTGAGAATGATGTCAAACGGTACAGTGGAAAACACAATGAAATGCAATTCATTCAGATCAATTATATAGCACTCAAAAGCAGCCAGTATTAAGAAACTTAAACAGAACTTTCAGCATTGATCATTTGATTCACAGTAGGACCAGTAGAAAAAACACAGGAGGGATGAAAGAGCAGGAAGAAGAGACGGGGAAGAGAGGAGTCCGGAGGAGGAGAGAAAAGCCGCAGCTTCTGTGGGAAAGTTGAAGAATTTTATTAACTGTGTGTGTTTTGAGAGGGGGGTCTAGCAGCACGGAATGTTCCGGGTGCTGCTGGTCAGCCCAGGGTGAGTGAGAGGGCTGGCACGAGGGCCACGGACCACAGCCCCCACACAAAGGATCCTGGGAGCCGTGGAGGAGGGAGATAGAGGAGTGGAAACAGAGAGGAAGAGGCTCGGCAGGGTCTCCCCAGTGCCCCTCTGCCTCTCTGTTTCTAGAGGAAATGTGGAGCACTTCACTGCCCTCTGAAACGCATGCCTTCCCCATTTAGCAGCGTTGCCAAGGGCCAAGCCTGGCTGGCTAATGGGAAAAAAAACTAAAATTAAAATTTCAATAAGAGTGCTCAAAAATGTTATATATATAATATATATATAACTAAATGTAGTTATATATATATTATATATAGGGGGGGGCTGTTTTTGGGTTAACAAATATGTTTAGATTTTACTTACTGTTCATTCAATCTATGAACCTTGAGGAAGACAACCGCATTTACTGTTTGAAAGCGCACAAACACACTTGTACACACATAAAAGGGGTGTAAATGGGCAACAGAATGGTTCAGAAGTCATGGTGACAAGTGTAAAGGAAGAGGATGGGCGGCACAATTGAACCTCTTGGAAAAGACGCACACACACACACACACACAAACACACACACATACACACACAGAGGAGAAAATAGGTCACCTGCTGCCTCCTATTCTTGTCTTGAAGCCCACCCTACCGCTTTAATTCACACACACACACACACACACAAAAAACCTGTACAAAAATAGCTACCTTGTCTTTGTATCTCAAATTAACAAATAAAGTCAAGCAACGATTCTGCATGATGACAAGATAATCACATACAAATGTGAAAAATAAAAGAGCAAATGATACCCAGGGGTCAGATCGGGAACTGCTTACCACCTGGTGTCAGTGGGAAAGGGTAATCAGAGCACGAACACACACACACACACACACACACAATCATTATTACCTCATCTGAATCTAGGGGAATTTGTCCTTACATAGGAAGACAGCTAATTGAATTAATTAGCAACTCTGTTCCATGACCGTGTGTCACTGTGTGTGTGTGTGTGTGTGTGTGTGTGTGTAGGCATACTAGGGAGAAAATGCTGCTAGCAGACTGCAGGTTTCAGCAGGAGTTTAATTAAAAATTATTGACCATGCACGTTAGATCCAAAATGGTTACCTGTAATAAGACAACAAGTCTGAACCTAATGTAAAGTTTAGTGTGCAGAAAAATGACTGTGACAACCACAGTTTCTTAGTCAATAATAAATAACACTGTCTATTATTAAATAAAAAAAATCTCTGTGCAAAGTACTCTTTCTATTCATATAGGTTTCATAGATTTATCACAAAAAAGGTGCATGCAAGCCAACACATACATTCATTAAATGTTTCATGCATTCTGAATTAAAAGACATTTTTTAAGCACATTGTGTGATTGACTAAATTTATGTGGGATTTGCTTTAAAACATCTAATAAATCTTTGTCATTTTAATATGTAATGAAAGTGTTTTAATAATAGTAACTGTTATTTGATACAAACTACAATTACTGTGTTTGTAAAGCTGTGTTTATGGCAAACATCTGTTTGCGTGACAGCTTCATTAAAGTGTGCTGCATTGCTGTTTTGGGATGTTTACCTGAGGGGAAGGCGGGGGATGAGACAGTAGTTTCATCGCTGCTGGAATGCAACAGGCCGGGTCACAGGGGAATTATCGGGAGTCTACATCAATCCCTTGTCAGGACGGGTTCCTGTTTGTGAGTGTGTATGCTCTTTGTGTTCTCCCTGGATGATCACTTTGTGGGCTTGTGTTTACCCGCTTGCCAGCGCTTCCTGTCCAGCTCAAAGCCAGAGGCTGTTTACCCAACACTGACAGGCGTCCGCTAATGCAGCCGCCCGTGAAAGGACAGCCCCCCAGCTGCCACTGGCCCCAGAGTTCCCCCACCCCAAACACACACACACACACACCTCTGAACTTCTTTGAGAGTTCAGAGAGACCATGTATCGGATGCTAACTGTGTGAATGAGATCACCAATTTCAGGTTGTACGGAGTAAAACAAAAGAAAGAGAAATTCATAGAGAGGAGATCGACGCTGATGCTCTTTTCTTTCAGGCTAATTATACCACTAATTCAGCTCATTAGTGCCCTACTGACTCACAGGTAATGAACTCTGACAGGCTAAATCTGTCAAACAGACAGCACTGCACATGTACCTGCGCATGCGCAGACGCAGACATCCATTCCCATTCATCCTAAGTGCTTTAACCCTTACTTAAAGACACACATGCCTACCTTAAATCTTTACATGTCTCAAAAACATCTTGTGACTAATTGATGATCAGATGTTGTTACCTTACTTTTACATGGCATTGTGTCACTGCATGTGGAAGTCTTCCATGATAAAAATGTTCTAAAATGAGTGTGTAAAGGTTCCAAAGTTTTAAATAGTTTGCATGCTTTAATGGCAACGTTTAAAATCTTGTTTTGGTGCATAAATATGTCATGCACTATACTGCAGGCTCTCTGATCTTTCTTTTATTGTACACTTGAAAGTGGAAAAACACAACAGAACGACAACTCTCCTGTGTTTTCCTCACCTGTTTTAAATCAACAACATAAGATCAAATTACTTCAGTGGATTACATTGGAATTTGAGAATAAGGTCTCGCAAAAAAGCAAATCACTCTCAAACTCACGACTTTCTGCAAAACATACAAAAACTAAACTTCACTGACAGACAGCATTCACAGGGTGAATAAGGCCAAAAATGGCCAATTTTACTCCAAGAGCTGCTCTGTTCCCGCTCCCCCCCACCCCCTTTTCTAACAAGGAAAAAACAAGGGCCTGAAATCAATTATCCTCTCCAGCCTAGTCGTTAGCTGCCCTTGGATAGACACAGATAATTAAGCTCAGCGCTTCTTTTAATATTACGGCCACTTAGCGATTCTGATTCTGACTGAGCTCTGGCCTGCGCTACACTCAAATCAGTCCCACTGGAGGCAATGGGCCACACTCATATGAGGTTCCATTAACTGGATCAGAACGCTTCAGTGGTAGCATGCAAATGGGGGCCAAAGGGCAAAGAGAGATGAAAAAAGCGTGTGTGAGATAGAAAGAGACAAAAAAAGAAATGTGCTAAGCATCAGTAAAACAGCACAGGGCTTTATCTTTGAGTATCTGTACTCGATATGCTTCCACAAGCTCCGTGTATGACGGAAAATAAAGGGCGGGAATTAGTTGTGACGCCGGCTGGATTCAAAGGCAAATTTCTAAATGGTACAAGAGTCTTTGACTAACTGACATACTTGTCAATCTTTCATATTAACATATTTAACACTTTAAAAAGATAGAAAAAAAATAGATAAATAAAATAAAAATAGGACATAATTTGTAGCTTTTACTGTCCTAAAAAAAATACCCATGAAAAGGCCACACTGACAGGGCAAGGGAGAGGGAGAGGGAGAGAAAAAACCCCACAAATATATACACATTATTTATTCTGTATTAAATTGGACGAGAAGGTAGACGATGTGATGATTCAGACATTAAATGCCCTCTTGCTTCATATTATCAGTGCTCCTCATAATATGCTGTGCTCTGATTGGCTCTTGTCAGCCAGTTTAATGTCAATAGTAAACTGGAAGGCTTGTTAACCTAGTTGGGACATGATTACGGGCAATGGTAGGCAGTCATGTAAAAAATAATGTCTATTAGGCTAATCTAATCAAGAAGTCCTTTTACAGATGAATTAGAACGGGGCAGCCAATTATTTAAAACATTTGCACAGCGCTTTCTGTCAGTAAACGAGAAAAAAGCAAGGAGAGACAGCGACACCGAGAACTGTTTAACATGCAGGCCATGAGTTGGCTCGTTTCACCGGTCTTCTCGGAGTGAAGAGGTCAGAGGCTGACCATCACAGGATCAGCTAGTTAATGCTGAAGAAATGGACATCCGTGAATGGCTGACAGCACTGACAGGAAACCGCTGGTGAACGGAAGAGAAGTAAATGACAGAAACAAGGTGTATGGTACATATTCAATGTGATTTTTCTTCTTTCCTTCCCCACGAACAGAAAGTTCAGCGAGTAAGCGGGTCATGGGACATTAATAGCACATCGCTCTCCGTCTACGTCTGGATTTGAGGAAGAATGAAACCCAGCAGGTCTCCCCAACTCATTCTAGTCCCCAGGGCCCAATCTGATCTCAGCTTTGGGGACGCACACCTGCACCCCGGCCCAGATTAAGAGCCGGGTCTAATTTGAAATCTGTTAGCTCTGCCCTTTCAGAGACCGATATCTGGCCATAAAGAGGCTCTTTTTTAGCCACTTACTGCTGAATTATTATAGGCCAGGCATTGCTCATGATGACGAATATGGCTACGGGAGTCAGGCGGTGTGGGGAGCTCAATATCTCAGTTGCCTGATGGAGGTAAGACCCCTTTAGAACAGACTACACTCGTAGAACACAAAGTCTTCACTCAAAGCCTTTTTATAATGATATCTAATGTGTAATGGAGGTGTCGCAATATACTGTTATTGATGATAACCGTGATATTTAAAAATGAAATATTGATACCATGTTAATGCTATACACATACAATGATACCATAAACAGTTCCACATAGCAGGTGAAGATACAGCATCTGAATGTCATAAAATAGATGACAACAAATTATGTAGCAACTACTGCCACACAATGTTCATGTCAGAGGAAGTGACAGACAAAAAGCAAGAAACTCAACGTACAGCTGGAAAAAGTTAGCTAGCGATTCATGGAGTTTTTGGTTTGTGGTGCAGAAGGGGCAGAAGCACCAACCCGTTTACCCAGCTTCATAATCCTGTAGATTTCACCACGGTTGAGAAAGTAACTGTTATCAACTGGTTAGTTAGCTATTTTTTAAACAGTAGTTATTGTATTTTTTTCCTTTTCAAAATTTCTATAGATATTAATAATAGGAAAAGCAGTAAGCAAACCTGGAAGTTACCAGTGTTGGGGAAAGTTACTTTTAAAAGTAATGCATTACAATATTGCGTTACTCCCTAAAAAAGTAACTAATTACATTACTTAGTTACTTTTTATGGAAAGTAATAAATTACGTTACTTTTGCATTACTTTTTAAATATGGGCAGAGCTTGAGTGTTTGTTCTTAATGTAAGAAGTTCTATTTATAGCAAATAGTAAAAGTCTTTTCACACCAAAAAGTGTCACAAATAAACCTCATCTGTAAAAATACAGAAGAAGAACGTTCAATACCCTTCGGCTTTTTGGATTAATGCAAAAAATAAGTCGTGTGACCAACAAAACTTACAAATAGTACACAATTGGTTCATTATGATTATCTTAATGGTTCAACTTTCATGCATTTTAAAGCTTAAAAGGACAGTTTATCCAAAAATGAAAACTCTGATGAATTTTGATTTTAAAAAATGGTAATTACTCACCTTCATGTTGTTCCAAACCCATAAGGGGTTTTTGGAACACAATTTATGATATTTTTGATTCAATCTGACAGCTCTCTGACCCTTCCATAGACAGCAAGGATCCTTACAAGGACCAGAAAGGTAGTAAGGACATGGTTAAAATAATCCATATGACATCAGTGGTTCAACTCTAACTTTGCAAAGCGACAAGAATACATTTGGTGCACAAAGAATACATAAATAATGTACTTAATTCAAACATTTGTCTACTTCGCATCACTCTATATTTTGGAGAGTATCACATACATAAACCATGTATGCTGTTCTGTGTTACGCTTTGATCTGAATGCAAACAATGTATCCGCATACATACATTGTTTACCTTTGTGATGCTCAAAATGCTACTATAGGGTGACGGGAGGAGATAAGTCATTATTTTTGTTTTCTGTGCACACAAAAAGTGTACTCTTAACTTGATAATGTTGTTGTGTTTCTGGGTCAGAGATCTCTCAAAATGCATCGAAAATATATGCATTAGTGTCCAAAAGATGAACGAAGGTCATAGAGGTTTGGACAGACGTGAGGGTGAGAAATTAATAACCATATTTTATTTTTTTTGGGCGAACTATACCTTTATATTCTCTTCTTATCATAATTTCTTTTAGACTCAATAATCATGCAGTGAACTTTATTGATATTGCAAAAGCCCTACTGTGTAAAAACGTTTTGCACCATTACACCCAGATAACATGGAAAAACAAGTATATCACTAACATTCACTTGGAACAAAAGGGTGTGTGAAACACGTATGCAATGTATTTCACACTTTAAGATATTCACGCTTGGTGACAGGCTGTGAAACGTCAGAGTGTTGCTGAGGGTTGGCAGTGTGAGATGCCAGCGAGCGCCACCCTCCCAATAAGTCACCACGAGGCGCAATTAGCAGAGCTGTCACTCCTACCCCGCCTGGGCCGCTAATACAGACCGGCATGGAGTGTGTGAGGCAGGGGAGTGGGGGCTCTGGTGTCCATGGCAGCACCACACTAATTAAAAAAATGAGACTGCAACATGGCCTAGCTGCCACCAAAGAGCACTCATGCCAAAACCTATCGCCTACAAGAGAGTGTGCTTCAATGTGTGTGTGGTCAAACAGTCCCAAAAATAAGCCCATAGCGGTGTCTTTGAGCGACCTTATAGTCTTTTAAAAGCAGCGGAGGTGTGAATTTATCACAGGCAGTAAAAGGTTAATGGGTATGTTTAGAGATTCTCTCGGGCTCTATCATACATAACGTCAAAGCAGCCCATGAGGTAACAGGAAGAAACTTTCCCTTTGCTTCAAAGTAAACAGTTAGATACAGAAAACAAGTTTTTATGGCTAAATAATAATCTTTTTCTTTTTAAATGATCTATTATTTTTTAAAAGCTACAACTTTTTATAGAAATCAGCCCTATTAAGCAATAAGAATAAAAAAAAGAATACTATGTTTTTAGTCATTTAAGGATGCAACGATATTAACGATCTTGGGCGACATTTATTAGGTGATAAATTCTAAATCAAACAACAGATAAATAGCCAATTAGAAATAAAACAGTAAAAACTAAAATCAATTGTAGTAAATGCTACAATCAATTTGAGGCATCTGGGTCAATCCATTTCAAGTGGTCCAATGGAGGTTGCTTGACCATTTGCAGTCTTTCTTTGTACAAGGAAATAAAATAATATTGGCGGATATGATAAACAATATGGCACTGATGTATTTGCGCATCTACAGTCAAATTTGTTTAGCCAAACTGAAGACTTTGTGCCACTTTCTTTCTGCCAGTCATGTAGCGTTTTCAGCTTTTACCAATATTTTTGATAACTTTGGCAATGCTGAGATAACATGCTAGTGTTTACAACCATACAACTGCATCCTTGTAGCGTAGGGTTTTGAAAATAGGGGTGCAAATCAGTAAAAGAATGGGTAACATTTAATTCAACTTTTGACATTATTTGAAAAGGCAATTAACACAGGAATAAGCTGGAGGAAGAAGCAGAGATTATCTAGGCTTCTTAACACAGCTTGGTCAAGAAGAAAAAGGGGGAAAGAGAGAGGCAGACAACAGCCTCTAATTTCTCTTGTCAGATTCAGGTGGGCTGTGAGTGTGATCAGTCCCAAACATAATTCCAGCCTGCGGAACGAGGGTTGATACATGCGGAGACAGAGGTGTGGAAGACAGCGTCTCTCTCTTCCTCCTTACCTCCAGCTCACACCCCCCAAACAGACCCCTAATTGAAAGACGAGAGTAGCCCAGACCTTGACAGGCGGGAGGTCAGTCTAATTGCTGCTGGCCATATTTAACATTAAGATAATCAGCCCATTAATTACCCTTTGGATCATTAAATCAGTCGCTTGCAAAATGAAATTTCGAGCTCTATTACTCACTTGAGAGACCACGAGGGAGGGTTTTCATTTATCAGCCACCAATCCTGGATGCAGAGCACACACACCGATGCCTGAGCTGTTCACCAGGACACAAGCTCGCTGAATATCAGCATTTAGCATCAAGACAACACTTCAGAGTCTCGATGCTGAGACATGCTAATCGAAAATACCATAAATTTCATACACAGCCAACACAAGTCAAGTCGAAAACTCTATATTTTCAGAGATATATGAATTAGATTGAATTCCTATTTTAAATTTCACACATTTATTATGGTCAAATGTGCTTTTATCAAATCAGATTGAAGCCAGTTGGATGGTTACAAGCTAAATCAATTCAACTGCCCAGTTAAAGATGGGAAGACAAAAGTACACGCAATAGAGCGCTGACAAAAATCATGTGTGCGCATGAATATAATTCTACATGATTCTCAGTATTTTAAGTATCACAGATTTTTTTTCATGTCTTTTATTGGGCCGAATCTGATCAATTTAATCAATAAAAAAAAAAAGTATATAATAATAATAATAAATATTAATATTATTAATAAATAATAATACTTTTAATAATGATCATTTTGAGAAAAAATTCAACTTTCTTAATCTATAATATTAGTATTAGTCACATGATCGTTCATAAATCAATCTAATAGGTTGATCTGGTGCTCAAAAAACATTTATGATTTTATTATCAACAAAGAAAATATTTGAAAAAAAGTTGGGATTTTTTTCTTGCCTGATTCCATCTGATCTAATTTTTACCAATATATTGGAATGTGCAATGAAAAATTTATTGTTTTGTTGTATCACAAAAACATATGCTGTTGAGCCATACCAGACATACAGTAATTTCATGTACTGTGCAAATTATATAATTATATAAATATTAGGGGTGTCCCCGACTAAAGATTTTCACAGTCGAATCGGAATTTTCGAATCTTGCCAATAGTCGACTGATAGTCGAATCATATGTTTGGGGGCGGG
>JAUCMS010000105.1:6065061-6088354 GCA_032357445.1 Enteromius radiatus
ATTCGTCTATGTGTGGGAAACACTGCTTACCATTCAGAAGGGTCGATGTGCCACTGAAATGAGCAACGCTGAGAAACAGCCAATCAGAGGAGACCTCCTCATTACTATTCATGAACCTTACAAATAAGGCAAAATCAGACTGTTTCATTCTAGGCTCAAATTCTAGGGTTGTAAATGCACCTGTAAAAAATTTTTTGGGCATTTTTTCACCTTACCTAAGCTACATACCTTCTATGTACATATCAGACAACAACTTATAATATTCTCTTAATGCATTCTAGGGCACCTTTAAGTAAATATATTTAAATCCAAGGTACTACTTGTTTGAATTATATATAAATATAATGATTTTTTGACTTTCAAATAACTACCTACATTAATAAGTTAAATAGTCAAAATTAGGGCTTTGTATAGTTCAAAAAATATCAATACCAATTCCTGAACGATACCTTTTTCGATACCATTTTAACAAAATTACATAATCTCAAAAAACATTAGCTTGTTGACATTTATACGGACTCAAATCCTCCTGAGCCACTGCACGGATTTATATAAATAAAACTATATCCAACACAATGAATTAGTACAAATTAGTTTTAATAAAGTACAAATCGTTTACACATCTGTTATGCTACCTTTAAACTAGTGCATTATTTATTCTTACAACAGCCTTAGAATTTTTTCCCCTCTTAAAATTTTGTGCATTTAAAATGTTTTAATTAATGAATTTCTTTTTATTGTTGGAAAATAAAGCAGATTTTATATTACAGTTTAAAACACTTAAGAAGTACTGTTTTAATCATTTTTGTAGTAGCAATATATATATATATATATATATATATATATATATTGCTACTACAAAAATGATATATATATCTGCTGCCATGTCCAAACGGAACTTTTATTTTGACGGCTTGCCATGAGTTCTGTGTGTACATGATATGACGATAGATTTACTCAAATGAAACGATCAAATGCTCTTGAAATAAGTTAACCCTCGGAGCAGTTCTGGAGATGTTATTCATGTAAAATACTGTATTTATGTCCTCATTTAGTGATACGCAAAACGTTAATATCACCGGAAGCGTCACACGCAGGTCAGTGTGCTAGTAAACAAAACCACGCTTCTGCACCATACATTAACACAGAGACACGCAGAATTCATCTTTTGTTGGCGGTTAAATATTGACAAATACTTTTTAAAGCGGGAGTGTGCTCACTTGGATGTGCGGCGCGCGCACGTTTATGTGTTTGTGGCGTAACTGTGCCGCACTGTGTTCATATACCAAGAGATGTTCAGCAGAGATCTGACCAGATCTGACAGTGAAGAGGAGACTACAAGATGGATTGGGACAGTGACTGAAGTACCTTCTGCAGTTCCAGAGAAGCCATCCACCTTGAAGTTGCTTGTACTCTTCTTCCTCCTGTGTTTTTTGCGGTTGGCGTGAGGCGATGGAGGTGGGTCCATCTTAGGACTGGTGGTACTGGATATGCTTGGACTGGAGCACACAGAATCTCCCAGACCGGTATCTGGACACAAAGAGAGAGAGATAGATAGAAACATTCATCTCTGTATTACTGTATGCGTATAGAGCATTATGTGGTGTCTGCTCTGGTTTAAATGATTGTTCGTGTGAGGGCCAGTTCTGACTGGCGTTTGGCTGGATTCTCCGGCTCAGGCTATCAGAAGGCTGCTTCACTTTTCATAAGCGGCACTGACAGCTGTGACTAGCGGCAGAATAAAATAACATTCAGTTCACATCAATATCAGGCGGAGTGGAAGCGCTGATGTGGGGAGGGGGCTGGGGGGATGTTCAGGCTGGCACTGAGCATGCTCCCAGCGCCGTGCATCAGCACACAGCCCCAAGGACGGCCGTAACTTATTTTACAATCGTTTAGTCTCAGCTCAAGTGGAAAACGTGACAACTTATCTCTGCTGACAAGATGCCAACCCAAAGTGAACAATTAACCACCTCGCTCTAACAGCCCCTTTGTCCGAGCTCTTTCTCTCTCTCACACACACACCTCAACGTCAAATACACCTTTTCCCTCTCCCTCATATTCTCCATCCTTGTATTCTCAAGCTCAGTGCTTTCTCCAAAAGTCATTAATTTGTCTGCTATAATTCTGGCAGACGTTCAGTCACAGCCAGTTTGTTTTTAGGTTTTGTTTTAAAGAATATTTAGTTACTTTGGAGAAGAGAAGGAGCAACTCATCCATCATCATGGAATAATTCACTTCAAGGCAAAGGCTAAATGTCCGTCATCTTTTCTGGAGAACAATACAAACTAAAACAAACTAGTGAGTGATTTTTGTGGGTGGTTGCCAGGTCATTGTAAAAAAAACAAACAAAGTGTTTTTAGGATCAATGACATGACCTATTATTTTTACATAAAAAATGCAATTCATATGAACAATGACTTAAACACACCCGATTTCTGATGAGTGCGTTTTAAACTTCATAATTAAAATTCACGTTAATATTTTCGTTTTTGTTGAAAAAAAAAAATGTCAGGGTGATTCAACCTCCCTGACACAATAATAATAATAATAATAAAAATATATATAATTTTGCACCTTAAATATATTTAAAACATTTTTAAAATAATGGTTAAATTGAATATACTTGCATGTATTCATGAATTAAATGAAAAGATATAATTATATATTAAAAAAGATTTATTTCAAATAAAGGCAGTTCATCTAAGCATTCTATTCATTCATTAAAAAAGCCCCAATCAGAAAAATCATATGACACTGAAGACTGGCTGATGAAAATCATTGCATTAGGGTTATATTAAAATAAGCAACCATAATTTCTACTGGTGTGTATATAAGAGGCTTCTTTCTAAAAGAAAAAAGAAAAAAGTGCATTAATCAACAAGTTGGGTGACATGACATCAGGGTGGCCAGAAACATATCTTAAGGCAGGTCAAACCAAAAGTATGTGCCTCAGAGCACCTAAACACAGCAGTGGTAATCACAGAGACACTCATTACTTCTGCTGCTGTTTGTCTCTTATTATTAAGCAAAAGAGAGGGAGGATCAAGAATAGCCACAGACGAAGGGACAGAGGGGATATTTTTATGTGCTGCTTGGAGCCAAGGATGCTCCAGGTAAGGAGACAGGGATGTCACTGCCTTTCCCATGCCCTCAAGACAACATGAAGTGAGCTAAAAAGACACAGAGAGCCCGATCACTGGAGGGGATCTTATCTCCTTTAAATAGACTTGGCTTTGTTTCCTCTGGAATAAAAGAGCTCATTACTGAGGCTGTGTTTCTCAAATGGCAGCCATGTCCAGTCAGAACGAGTGTGCTCTGATGTGATCCAACTCATTCAGACGGCACCCAGCCAAGTGTCAGCCACTGGAGCTCTTTTCAACTTTGACCCTCTTACAATTGCACTTTAAAGACATCTGTAGTTTTAAATGATCTCAGTTCAAACCAGCTTGGTTTGTTTTATATATCAAGCACAAGGTTGTCAGAATGCATGTTTAACTAAAGTTACATAACATAAATATATTAATTAAAACAAAACTGTCTTTGTGGTAGTTTCTGGTGATTAAACAACAATCCAAAACTTCTTTACTTGCAAAATGCAATTTTTTACAAAGAAAAAAGTATTGGGTTTCATTCAGATATTATGAAAATATAATGCAACTTCCTGGCTGGAGACTAAACAAAGCAAAAGCCTAAACAAAAGGTTAGGGGTTAGTCAACAGCCTCTCCCTCACAGCGCAAAGTGAGGAACGTCAGTTAATTACTTTGCTACCACTTATCTCTCTTCACTTCTCTCAGAAAAAAGACAGGATCTCATTCCAGTCAGCTCCTGGGGGCAAGAGGTGACAAGCAATCAGCGTCCGGCACTACCGTCATCCAGCCATCAGATCTGATCCAGTCAGGCCGTGGACAGACACATCATTAGGCCAGCAGAAAGGTTATTTTTAAGAGATTCCTGGGGGGGGAAGCATACAAGCACTCACACAACCTCATAAAACAGCCCTCCGGAGCGACGCAGTGTCCGAACAACCACCCTGAACATCACTGAAGCAGAGGCCACTGATGGATTCTCCCTCCCTGTTTTAATGCTGAAGTCACTGATACACACAGTGATACATACACACAATTCCTTATATGCTTACTTTTTTTAAAGAGAGGGTATCTATCAACAAACACTAACATTTGTATCTTTATTTAATTTTGTTTACATAATGTGTGTGTACTGTTTATATTTATTATGTATATATCATATATTTAAGAAAAATATGTTGTTTATATATTATAAATATTTATTAGTGCTGTAAATCGATGTTAAAAAATTATGTTAATTAATCGCATATTTTTCTGAAATTAATCACATTCATTCCAACTAACAGTAACGTTATATACTTTTATATTGCAATATTTTGACATTCAAACATTACATTAATATACAAACAACATACATTTTACTACGTTACATTTTTTAATATTTGTATAACAGCATCTTTTTTTGTGACTGAAGGCCAGCATTACTCCGGAATAGTTTTTTCCCCTAGTAGCTATTTAATCATTGCATTCCAATTAATCTCAAACAAACTGCAGTTAGGCTATATTAGGTAAAAAAAAAAAAAAGCTAACTAACACATTAACATAAAAAATTTGTTGCAAATAAACTCTTTAAGAGCATTCAGCACTATGATTGAAAGAATTAATGAAATCTTTAGAATCAGTTTTGATGTGGGGTTTGTCTAGGAGTTTTGTTAATGTGTAAAACAGGTTTAAGGGTGACAGAGCATATTGAAAATTAGCATTAAAGTAAAAAAAGAAACAACAACTAACATTTACTTTTTTGTCGTGGAGTCTGTGGCTCAGCTGTGTGCGAGTAGTGACCTGCTGCGGTTGCAGCCAGGAGCCCGTTTAAGTCTTTCACAGCATTAATTGTTATCAGGGGTAAACTACAGGCAGGGGTCAAACAACAGGCCTAAAACTAGTCACACCATGTCACTGCAGATTATCAGCACACATAAAACATCGTGCCTGACAGCTGTCAGTCCAATAGTGACTTCTATGTGTATGCCCATTTCCCCCCGTGGCTGTTTAGACATGAAAGATTTAATAAAAATAGCCACGTATGAAATTCTCTGACAACAGAAAGGTGACAGACTGATAAACATCATGCTCCAAACATTTCTCTTCTGCTAACCGTCGACAGATGAGCCTTTGGTAATGTGGTTCTCCCGAGTGGCCATTACTTTGATAAACAGTTAAAGCAGCATTAGAGCTTGACACAAGGATCAATGAAAGGTGGAGTGGGTGTTATGTGTGTGTTTACGACTATAGGATAACAAATCACTGTTTAAGGATCTGTTCTCAGTTCTGAAGAAAAACCTTCGCGCATACGCCAAGGCATACGCGCAAACCCCCCCCCCCCCCCACAGCAGTTTGATGGGCTACACGTGGTAATGTGTCCTACAATTACCTGTGCTGATTCCTGAGTTGGCGATGACTGTGGCATCACTCCATTGGTCAGCGCTGGACACAGAATATGAGCGCTGATGCATCCCATCTGGTCGACTGTTAAACGATACCAGACTGATGCCACTCGCCATCTGAGATGCAGAAGAACTACTGGTCACAGAGCCTGAAAGAGAGATGCATGAAAATGAATGAACTACTGTATTAACATGATATACTCAGTAAACCATAATTCATGCTTTGTTCTTGTTATCTGTAATGCCATATGCTTTGTGTTTGTATTATAGTGTACAGTTAGATTGTTTTGGTTTTTTTTTCAAAACTTTGAGTTGTTATAGAAGTTATTTTTACAATAAGGACAATATATTGGAACTATATTGGTTATCAGCCAATATTATAATTTCTTTTTTAGCAGTATTGGTCAGTATTTTTAATATTGCATGGCCAAAATTGTAGATTACCTTTGTAATCATAAAGTTTATATTTAAAAATTATGAATAATTCAACAAGGGAATATCAAATCACATCAATGTGTATATTGTATCAATAAAAGCTTAAATTAAATGCGATCATATAAAATGATTGTGTCTTTTCAGAAGACTTTAATAATGTCTTTATGAATTTTTTGAAGCTTACAATTATGGTTACCTGGCCTTGAATGAATGAATGGATGAGAGAATATAAAAGATGCTTTTGTATTCTAAAAGTGGATGATTAGTGGATTGCATTTTGGAGTGAACTGACCCATTAAATGTAATATGTATCAAAAAGTCCATAAAAGTCCATAAATAGTGACATCAGATTACTTGAAGGTTAATTATTATCACCACCGTAAGTCATCATTAAACTGTGGGAGAGGTTTGTCTGACTCACATGGAAATTAAAGTAGACATCATAGGAAGTCGCATCTAATCGCACTAATAAGATTTCACCAAAAGAAAAAAAAAAAACACGGGAGGGGTATGATATGACACACACATACAGACTCAGACACAATCAAACATAAGGCTTCTGGGCTTAGAAAAGAAAAGAGCAAATCTAAACAGTTTGTCCAATGGCAGTTATCAAAATGTAAATAACACTGATTTGATGATACTGTTCGCTCTAGAAAAATACTCAATGCAGTTAAAAAAAAGAAGAATCAGTAAATACATCATTTTCTGGTTTTTAATATGTTGTTGTTTCAAAAAGGTGTACCCACGGGCCTCCACTGGCCCGTTGCAAACTCGACTGAATGAAATGTCACGACTCAATTTAATCTCCATTGTAGCGGATAAATCAGACGGCAGCACCTTTGGGTAAATGGCAAAAGCTGATCATACTTCAGGAGAGCCCTGATAAACTACATTTTTACATCAGTGGTCGTCTGGAGGAAAATAAACACTATGTATGTATGAGGGCAGAAAAGGGTCTACACACACACACACACACACAGCACAAGAACAGCAGTGTGTGAAGATATGCTATAATGGATTCGGTGCATAATTGGAGCTCTCGCAAAAAGAGATGTTAAGACCAAAGGAATAAAAGGTGCATGTGATCATGAACCTGACCCAGCCCTACAGTCAAATACTTGACTTACAAAAGCTTGACTGCTGTACCACTGTGAATTATCTCTCTTTTCTCCTCTACCGCTCCCTCCCTCCTTCCCTCATTCTCTCTCTCTCTCCCTCTCATTAGTGCTCATTTCGGACTTGCCTGACTGGAGAACGAGCGCTGATTGTATTAATATTCATGACAATAATTAGTACATGTATTATGGGTCACTGAATATTCATGCTATTAGTTTGGTCCTCCTGGTGCTTTGTGTGTGTGTGTATGTGCCTGAGAAGGGTCTTTAACACTCCTTGGGGGGCTTAAGGATTGTTGATCCAATGAGTGTTACACGAATAACTAAACAATAATTTAATTGTTTAATTCTCTACTAATGAAGACCGCTTCCTAGGCCTATTACATTCACATTAATACGTTCTTGTATTACATTCGTTTTCTCGGAAAGCACTTGATTAAACAATCCAAGGAAATGTTTTGTATTATTTTTTAAGATGTATTAACTATTATAATTTATTATTTAAATGTATATTAAGTTAAATATATTTTATTATTCACTCATTTTCCAAACTATGAATCTAATGTGGTTTCTGAAGCCAAAGGCAGGGGGAATACCCTGGATGTATAGACGGTATGTATTTAAATATACATAAAAAAATTTTTTTTTAATTATATATATATATATATATACATATTAATTAATTATAAAACAAAAACCAAAGCAAAATAAAAAAACATTTTTCCGTGATAGGTGGTCAGCATATATATATATATTTATTAAAAAATGACATTACCCGGTGTCTGTCCAAGCTGCAGGTTGCTCATGTCCTTGGTCAGCCCATTGGTTTTGGGACTGGGGGCCGCACATGTGGAGATGGCCCTGGGAGGCCTCTTCCCAGGAACCTTCACTGTAGTCCGAAGCAGGTCGATCTCCTTCCCATGAACATTCTGCATATAATCCTTCAGTAAAAATGACAAAAAGATTACTACAACAGCAGTAGACACTTCGGATGAAAAGTGTCTACTAAATTTATTTTGTCAGCACACAGTTAATTCTGCCCACCCTCTGGAGGTGAAGAAATCAATATTAATGTATTTGATATTCATGCTGGAGTGCACTTTGTATGCGTAAAACCAGCCTTTTAGAACACATGCAAAATCTTCCCGCGAGCTTCTTTTTCCTTTTCTGCGGATCACAGCATGCCATCGCAGCATGTGTTTGGATTCTGACTGCGTTGTCTGGATTTGCGCGTGGCTTTGCTTGCGTTGATGATGAAAGTTACTCAATGCTAATAGGGATGCAATTACCAGCCGCAAGCTGTTGGCCCGCCACTCCTGAAGGGCTCTCCTGTGGCTTGTTAAACCGTGTTGAGAGCTCTTGGCTTTGAATTGCCCTTTTGTTGGCCTCTAGTGAGGGATGGACACGTTATGCTCTTGCTGTAAATTGCTCGGTGCTGCACACATACACAGAGATTCTCAGGTCTTTGTGTTATCTGATTGGCACTCAGCTGATGTATGGCAGTTCTGGGTGGTACGCTCTCGCTCTCAAAGCCTTGCCCCTGCTCATTAAGGCGAAGGTCTCCGCGAAGCTGCTCTATTGAAGAACATATGTTATTGCGTTCCATGTACGACATACACTCCGGGGACGGGTCCATATGTAACTCGTGATTTAAAATAAAGGACGAGCAAGCCACTTGAGGGATTTAGTTAAGGGAGTTGAGTGCTCAAATGAGTACGGTTGATGAAAAGATCATCATCTGGCCACTTCAGGGGCAGATGTGCATTTAAAATTGATGCCCCACATCGATGAATCTATCAAATTGCACCGCTCTAAAAGCATAATCACGTAATGTTTAGCAACGTTTAATCAACACACAATAGTTATGTGCCTCAAAAAAAGAATATATGAAGTTGTGGCGTGGTTGTGATGGATGCGTGCATGGATGAGTTATTTGAGATTTTTTCCTCACTAATTAGGTTGCATCTATTGCCATCCTCTTAATCAGCTGCATTAATGTGATTTCTTTTTCACATAGTTGAGCAATTAAGAGCCCTGATTGAGTTTCATTCTATTAGCCTCCGCAAACACTCTAATTGATGCCTGTGTAGCAGACACCTGCTGATGAGAGGAACCTGTTCACAGCCAAAAGGAGGAGGGGGACCGTATATGATGACGCACACTTCCTCGAATTCACCCAGATGAGCTGGCTGGACTATAATTTGTTAATGTGTCAGGAATAAATCTTACCAAGTGATGGGTTCAGAACAAAAAAAAAAATCTAAATACAGTTTATATTTAAACAGCATTTTCAATCCTTAAAAAAACATCCAGGACAAATAAAAATCAAGTGGTTGGGTGGAGAAAAAACAATGATGAGACAAGCAGTTATTAATAAGTAACTTAGCTATAATATATAGAACAGCAGCAACAACATTTTAGACTTTTAAATATATTGGTAAACATCTTATTCCAATAAGCTTATTAAGGCCTATACTAAAATCATTGATGACTGACAATGGTTATACATAAATACTTGGTTAAATCTTAAAAATATTCAATTTTAAGTCCAAATCCATAACAAACTTAAAAGGCTACAATTTAGTTTACAATTAAGTTTAGCTTAGCTGTAATGTGGCATTTACATCAAATAAGCTATTTTTGATGTATCTTTGATATTTGCAAAAAGAGAACTTAGAATTTGCTTGCCTTATTTAATGAAAAAATATCCTTTCAATTATTCCATTGGACACCAAGTACACTTGGAATTTCTTCCAAGCTTCCTGTATTCTAGAAATGTCTCTAGAATAGCATAATATTATATAGTAGTCAACAATTGAAGTGGATTAAAACCTTATCAAAGTTGTCCTAAAACCTCAACCTCATCAAAATGTATTCTTGTCTTAGGACAAATTGAACTTTTTTTGATCCACTTCAAATGTTGACTACTGTAGACCTCAGATATTATTTTATGTTTTTGTTAATATGCTTTTTTTGAATGCTAGGGCTCATCATTTTACCTTCTTGTCTGTCATTTATTGGCTGTAGAGAAGTGCGAGGTCTGACTACTTGCTATCCATGTCTTCATCCTTTCATTCTATACAGTATCTTTCATCTTAGACCCCCTATGAGGTGTTCGCAAAATCACTTCGGGAATGGTTAGCGCTAACAATACTCCAAAAAATAAAAAAATAAAAAAACAAAGAGGGAAAACAACCAATAAAAGACGGCCATTTCCATTGGTGTGTGGGCAAACAGGTCGTCTGAGTTGGTGATTATGACAAGCCATTACGGCGCTATATTACACATCAACAGCATCAGCCGCGTGCAAACAGATGAGTCGGTAATTAAGGACAAGATCGTGTCATCAGACACCACGCTTACCGAGGCGGACACAATAATCTGTTAAACATCAGTGAAAAGGACATTAAAAAAAAAAAAAACAGGATGTTACAGTGACGGGTGAACCGAGAATAATAACAACATTAACAGGGCAGGACCAATAAGGTGAGGAGAAAGGTAAATAAAATACACATGTACTGGCGGTGTGTGTGTGTTGGTACTCACATGCAGACTAGGATGATACGTGAGGACTCCATTGTCACAAAGTGTAACGTATTTTTTCTTCCACTCTTTGTTCAGAGACTTGCCACTCCTTTTCAGCAACATGCCCTGATACACAAAAACAGAAATACAAAGTTTAATTCGCATTACTAAATATTAACAGTATTCAACAACATAGCATCCTGGATTGAAAAATACTTATATAAAAATGAATTTATAGTATGAAAGAGGGCTAAAACTGTCCATGGTTCATAAAGTATCACACAGTTTTCACACTTACAAACAATTATTTTGCACTCAAGTGGACAGACAGTTTATTTGCAGACTTTCAGGAGAGTGAAAGAAAAAAAAAACGCACTGTGAGCTACACATGCAAATTCCCCTTGGAGTGTTAGAGCACATTAGTCCTATGACACGAGCACTAACCTTCCTCTCCTACGCACATCAGTGGCGGCTGACTGCCCGTTTAAGGGTCCGGCCGCCCACACCTCATTTCAGCCAAATTCATTAGGCAAGAAGGGAATAAAACTGTCCGCTGATTAGCAATTACGCTGCTGCGGCGGCGTGTCACTTCGCTGGACTTGTTATACATTAACGCGCAGACAGGACGGATAATAATAGATTTCTTGCTCTGGCTGCCACGAAGCGTGCAACACCAGAGCCGACAAGTTTCTGTCACTCACTGCCTACTCGTCTTCTTCTTGTTTTTCTTTTAGTCACTCCACAGACTGAATATACATAAAAAATGCCACGATCCCTAACTGTCACACACCGTTAAACTGGCCTAATTATGTGGTAATTGGTATCTAAACACAGTCTGCAAGAAAAAACCTGGCTAAAATGATGTAGTGGAAGGAATGACAGTGAAGTGCATTTGAAAATTTAGTTTGCTGAGCCTAAGAACATGTAAATAATAACCTTCACTTGTCAATGTTAGTCTTTTACTTTTTTTCACAGCATATATCAGAAATGTAAATGTACATAAAAAGAATGTTTAATAATAAATAATAATTTAATAATAAACATTTATAAACACACACACACTCTAACTCTGAACACTCTATTCAAACTCTATTCTTTGAAAAAACTTGTCCCTTTTAAACTAGCACTCTATTCATTTACTGCTTGTTTTTCTTAATTTATTTTTGATCATTATTTTATTTAATATATGCTGTGGAACTGTTCTGAGATCAGCCCTCAGGTGACAAATACTGTATATGTTTGTTTTAAGATGAGCTGGGATTTAGGTAATGAGGCCTGTAACTGTTCTGTAACTATCAGTCTAGCCCTGGGTGATGGAGATATACGTGTGGGAGGATGTTCCCTTTAGGTCAGTCTGCACGTCTCTACACCCTAGACCCAGTGTTCAAGACAAGAGAAGAGCGCTTCCTGGGTGAAATAACAACAGGCTCTCCTGCTGAGTGGTAAACACAAGTTGACGAGCTTTTTAATTTCCTAACAAGGGTGCTGCCGCTAGCGGCCCATCTGTCACATAGGGTGAATATCCATTACTTCATTAACTAAGACTGAGATGTGTGTGTATGTGTGTGTGTGTGTGTGAGTGTGAGAGAGAGAGAGAGAGAGAGAGAGAGAGAGAGAGATGCTCAGGAGAAAAAAAAAGAGCAAACATGAAAGAGGGGAAAAGAAAGAAAGAGAAAAAGAAAGGAAGGAATGGACAGATTGAGAGAGAAAAAAGAAGATGATCTTTTAATGATGTTGTAAGTGTGGGGTCTCTTCCAGGCATGTTGTGTTGGGCAGGTAGCTGCCTCGCATGCTTTGGATATAGGTATATTAATTTTACACATCCATCGGGAAGATGACAAGCGATCATTCAGCAGGAGAAGCTAATTGAACACCACGTCACTTCTCTGATGGGAGTAATCGCTCATTATTTAAGGCCCAGGCTGGTGACACCCTGCTCGCCTCTATTTTACCCTCCCCTGGTTGACAACATGAAGGTCTTGTAATGTTGCAAACAGGGGCCAAAAAAATAAATCTCACACAGACATAACTACAGCACCTGTGGACTTCAGTGGAACATCAATAATATAGTAATAATAACACACTAAAGAGCGCAAACAAATAAGAAAGCTTTCCAAAGCCTTGTCTGAAAGTTTAAAATAACAAATCTTACATAAAAAAAAGATGGTCCAAAAACTGTCTAACCTTATTAACTACTTCAGACTGTTAAAAAAAAAAAACTACATAAAACGTTGACCTTTAAAAACAATCTAGTAGCACACCATCATGATTTAGCATGTCGCTAGAATGATATTAGCCTGTTCTCAATGTTAGTATGTTTTAACATTTGTCGCATGTTTAAGGAGTTGCTAACATGCTATAAACATTTCACCAGCATGATGAACAAACTGCTAACAAACAACCTGTTTTGTTATGTTTTAACACATTGTTAACATGTTCCTAGCATGTTGCTAACATGTTTTTCATACTAGCATGGTTTAGTATATTGCTAGCATGTTTCTAATTTCTTTTACTAGCATAGCTGAGTATTATGGTAACATGTTTGCTGGCATGACTAACATGTTTTAGCACATTACTACCCTTACAAAAAATAACCATGCTTGTACAACTATTTAAACCAGAAAAACCTGGATACTACAGTTAAACCATAGTAACTACACAATAACCTTGGTTTTGTTACACTAACCATAGTTTAACCATGGTACTTGTAGTAAAACTGTGGTTATACAAATGGTATCAATATGCCAAAAAAACTACACATTTACTATAATAAAACTATGGTTTATTTTTCATTTTCGTAAGTCTAGCATGTCCTACTGTATGCTAGTATCTAAAGTTTGCTAGACTCAGATCCAGTCCAAGGTGGGTGGTCACAGCTTTAACACTTCAGGCAACATTTATTTTCAAAATTTTAGACTCAGAAGAGGCAGCACTAGAGAAAATAGTAGCTCATGGCTTTGTCAAGTCAACATAAGAAAACAAAACAAAGGCAGAAAATGTATATTCTCATTTTCTTGAAGGAGAGAGCCGGAACAGGATAAGCTTCAATTACAAATAAAATTCACGAACAAACAAAAGCCTCTAATCTGTGCACTCTTCCATTAAAAGATGTGCCGATGTGCTCTTATCAGTGCGTTACCCTCTTCTTTCAGCTCTTCTCATTTCTCCCATTCTTCTACAACAAAGGGAGAGGTTAACCAGGAGATGAATGCGGACTGTGGCATGGGTGTGGACAGAGTCAGTATGGTGGACAGGATCCGTCTCCTATGAGCCCGCACCGGTCAGCCGCTTAACAAAAGGTTGGGTGTTTGCCCACGCTGGCCTTATTGTTCTTGGGCGCTCCAGAGAGAAGGGTGCTAAATTAAGTGTGTCATCCCAACACTGGCTCGCCTCCGGCCCTGTCACTGTGAGTGACTGTGTACGTGTGTGTGTGCAAGGGAAGTGGGGCCACGTGAGTGACATGGCGTGAAAGCTGGAGGTCTTATATCGCTACAGCCATCTGATCTGGCTGGTGCAGGCAGTGAGAGGACACACACCTCCCCAAAAAAACATTTATCTGCTCTCGCACACATTCTCTCACGCTGACAAACACACCTGAATCAGACCAGATCAGACCGTTTACTGCACGTTGTTATTTTCCTCGTTATTTTCCTATAGTGTCTAACAAACCTGAAGCTTCACCTATAGGCATACTTCCGCGTTCAGAAAAAAGGGGTATATAACAGGACAAAATCAGATGGAACAAAGTTATTTTCTCAAATCTATGTCTTCGTAACTACACACATGTCCATGTTAAATAGTGCTCAGGAGCCCAAGTTTGATGAACAGACAGTAAAGACGATAATGTGAGGTTCATCGTGGCTCTCAGTTTTAAACAATAACACGTCAAGGTCATCAAGAAGCTTAATGAGTGGTTTCAACACTCCCCTGAAAGCTTAAACCAATCGAAGCCAATGGATACTGGCAACAAGAGATTAGCCAAATCTAAACAGAGAGCCTTGATTGATGTTTGTGTATTTGGTTAAATTATTTTCAAGCTAAAATTATACAGGGAAAGAAAAAAAAAAAAGAGAAAAAAAAAATCTAATTTGCGGGAGGTTAGTGTGCATGACAAAAATGCCATCTTGGCCAAAATGGCTCGGAGCAGCGACAACCTTTCCCTGGGAAATGATATTTTTCCAATCCCACAGAAGGCGGATCATGTCACACTCGTTAAAGGCTTGATAGCAGGTCTTTAATATTCACCGTCTTAATTAGGGCTGCAGTTAATTTCATTAAATTCTTTCGGTGCTAAATGAAGCAGATTATGAGACATCTTTTATTGCGAAGCGTGAAATTACAGCCTGCCCGCTGCCAATGGCAGGGCCAAGCTAATGAATTACAGGGTAAATAACACCCGAATTAACCATCCAATTTAACTCCTTACAAAGCACCCCTGCTCTGAGGGGGCAGAACTTCGTCAAACGTGCACAGCTCAGTGCTCATCTACGCACCAGAACATGCAATTACAACCATGATACTAATTTCCCTTTATGATGAGGAGAGACGTTTGAGTGCCACTGTATTTCTTAAACTGAAATTTTAAGAGAGCAATGCACAGTAAAACGTAATGTGTAAAGAGTTTCACTCTGCACCACCAAACATGGAAAAAGGTCAAAATATTTCATTTCGAGTTCTGAGAACACATCGGCGAGGATGACAAAAATCAGTATGTATGGCCAGCAAAATATAACTCTTTTCTTCTATTCAATTCTATTCGTTTTTTACATTTTTGTTAAGTTTTGATTGTTTAATATGATTTATTATTCAGAGTCAGTTATTTGACTTATAATCAAATTTATTTTATCATTATTCAGAACTGAAATTGGTAAAAAAAAAAGAAAAAAATATTTTTTATACCGCAAACCAGTTGGTACAACACTGACATGAGGATGACTCTTCTGCAGACATTAGTCTTACTGTAACCATTTAGATGAAAATTAATTTGTATTAAAGCTTGTGTCAAAATGCCTTTCCATAGTTAACAAAGATGTAAGCGTGCGCGGTAATCTGCTAATTAAGAACGTGGAACAGATGTCGGCAGACTTCGGGCTGCACAGGGTCAGTAAACAAAGCTGGCGATCATTAGAGTAACATTAGTTTCTCAACAAAGCTATAAACAACTCTATCAAACTAAACTATTTTTTACAGACAATCCAAAAAGCTCGCCAAGTTTTGACAGAGTTTCAGCATAATAATCACCATTCAGCATGACCTCTGACAAATTTAAATGAGCCATTTAAAAAAAAAAACACTAACAGCCATTAAAATGACCACCAGTCAAAACAAACAACATAATATAGTCATAATATACCATAGATGTCAAAACAACCGGGATCTCTGCGGTGATTGGACAAACAGTCATATTAAGAACAAGGCAAAGGGTCAAAGGAGGCTGTGATTGGCAGAGGCGAGAGTTGTCATGGCAAATTCAGGTGACACATCTGACCTCCCTACACCCACTCGGAGGGCTAAGAGAGGCCGGTTTGAAGCCCTCCATAGGGAGACGGCAGTGAAAACGCTCCTCTTTAGCCATCTAATTGCTGGAGAGTGCGAGCCCACCCCAGCCTCATTACTGTCCACCGAGCCGTCTGCGTGTTTTAATGAGGAGCATGTTCTAATGAAGGCGTTTTTACAAAGGTTTTATTGTAGCTGAGAGCCATGTTGAGAGCGTAACCTTCAGCTCAGGAGTCAGGACAATAACCTTCGTAATGAGATCACAGCGAATGGCAAATAAACTGCGACAAGGTCTAAAAAAAGTATAAAACTAGCATGCGCGCATACACCGTAAAAAAACCCCAACTGAATTAGTTCACGCCTTTTTTATATCTATGTTTTTGTGAATTTCTGCGACTAAAAGGAAGAACTAGGTGTCGAAGCCTTTTGTTGTTCTTCACTCTTAAAAAAAAGAAAAAAAAAACATACATGGAACTTTTCCAATGCACAGAAGAGGAAAAACCGCAAAAGTCCTTCAGATTATTTAAAAGTTCTTTACGCTTAAGGTCCCGGTATACTTAAATTGTTATTTTTACTTTGGTTAGGGGTAGTGTGATTACTGTTTGTCAGCTTTTCAGTTACTTCCTGTTAGCTGAAATAAAGTGTTACCCTAATATTGTACCCTAATTTGGTTCTAAATGACTTCACTTGAGGTTTATACATCATTGCTTTAAAACCGAAAATGGTTCTTTAAAAATGTTTCACTGTGAAAACCCTCTTTTGTAAACTTTATCTGTTAAGAGTGTGGAGTGGGACACAAAATCCAAAGCATCAAAAGCAATCGATTTTGTTCAAGACTCATCCGTGTGTGAGTAACTGACTAACAATTATGGCCGTACCTTCAAGGAACAGCTGAGCGATAAATCTAATGCACTCAGTCATCTGCCAAAGAGATTACAAGTTAACGTTCTTCATCAACAGCCGAGCCGGCGATGATGTGCAGCTGAGAGCCAGTGCACAAGAGTTCAGGCCAGTCGTTAATGCAGTGCCATGAGTGAGGGATTTTCAGCAAAATCTGTAAAATCCACTTTCCTGTCCAAAAGAGGTCAGTGAAGAGGTGTTAATGTGAGTCAGGTAGACTCGGAAGTGAACATGCCCGCACACGCTAATTGGAGAGCAGGTCTAATGCCCAGCAGCCTGCTGCGGCCAGTGAGAGGCGAGGAGGCAGATCGAGAGAGACGCGAGCACGTAAGAGGAAAGACCACAGGGAATTATCAAATCAATTAACATCCAATTCCTGAACGAAGATCTGCCCCATGCCTCTGAGCGCTAACTGCTCGGCTGCGTTATCGTCTGTGAGGGGAAGCGCCCAGGCCGCTTTCATACTGTTGGTGAAACACTCATCGCCTGAATGTAGCGCCCAATTAGATGGCAAATGCCACTGCAGCAGACGCAGTCACTGATCTGATGGAGGGATTCTGGACAGCAGCTTCACTGCTGCTTGCGTCTCCATACAGGCTGGGGAGCTTCTGCCATAAATCAAACTGATATTATAAAGTAAACCAAGTCTGATTAAAGGACAAATGAGCAGGCCCACACAGAATGGGTTACCATTCAAGTCTGCAGAATTCTCCACTCATCTTTCACAAACTTCTACAACATCTACAAATGCACAATAAATAAATTAAAATTATGATTTAGCTTGATATGATTACTGAAAGGTTTAAATTAAAAAAAAATAATTTCATCACAACAGTATAATTTTATAATGTAAATTAAGACAACTTATTTTTTATTGAATTACATTTTTATTTTACTGTATTAAAGTCATTTGTAAAAACATTTAGATAATTCCATTAATAACGAAGTAAAACTATTAGCAATTGTGAAGAATTGTGTTATTTCTGTACTATTATTTATTTTACAATATAATAAAAACTGTATTTCACAATACAATATTAATATATATGAATAGATTAGTATATTAATTTTATTATGTCTGTTCATTAATTTTTTTTTAATTCATGTTGATTTGATTCCAAAAACAGTAAAGTAAAAAAAAAAAATATATATATATATATATATATGTAAACAATCACAAATAACAATTAAAATAAGAATAAAATCTGAATCCACGTTAAGTACAAGAACAACGTAACTGCATGATTTTTATTTTATTTCATTTTTACCTGGATATCGAAGCAATATCTGTTCATCACACATTGCAGTTCAAAAGTTTATAAAAAAAAAAAGTCATTTTATTTTAAGTACCAGTTCTTGCCATTAACAAAGCTTTAATTAACCTACACAAACTCCTAATTTGTCTCTTATTTATAGATAATAAGGTTGTTGTAGAATGTAGAATATGGTCATACAGAATGTGTGCTTTATAAGTACTAATAAACAGCCAATTTGTTAATAATAGGCATGCTTAGCAACTAGTTGGTTCCTATATTAATGTTACCTGGAAGAAAAAAGATTCTAATCTTACTTAAATCTGTTACTTCACAACATTTCCAAAAAATGCAAAAAAGTCTTCACCACCATAAATCTAAAACAGTAGTGAGTGAACGAGAGACAGCAGGGAGAACTGAAACACTGCATAGACCGGTGAGCTCTGATTGTGCTGGCTGATTGATCTCCTCACGAGATGAGGGACACGGCCACCGATGGGGCTTCTGATCAGCACAAGAGAGTGTGTGCGTGAGCGAGTAAGTGTGGGGCAGGCTCTGTCTGACACCAGGGAAATGAATCCCTCATTTATGTACCTGCAGTGTCAAGAGGCTGAGAGATGCTTCAGAGATATGGCTCTGCGCCAGGCCCCCCGTGCGACACACTCTCCATCCGCTAATGTTTCACTATACTGAAGGCTAGTATACATAACATTCAAAATAAAACCCTTCTTTCGTAACCTATATATACAACTAGTACACACAATGACAACGTCCTACTGTAATCAAGCACATATTATAAATGCAATCTATTTAAATGACGTGCTGTAAAGTAGTAGAACACGGTTGAACTCTCTTGAGAACACACGTTATCGTCTTGATCGCTCTCGGCATCGGACATACAAATTAGCCGCAGTGCAAGCCCAGTCGGAAAAGAGTCAGATCATAGTTAAAACCGCATGCTGTTCTCTCCTCCGCACAGCTGCCTGCTACGGCTCAGCCTTCCCATCTGCCACTAGCGCGGCGCCCTGCTCTCAGCACCGCTGTAGCCGGGCCAGCCTCATTTCTTCTTCATTAACCGCCACTGACTTTAACAGGATTTATGCAAATAGAGCCGCAGGAGGTGAGAGATCACTGCTGGCAGCATTAGCACTCGCTTGTGTGCCTCGAAAAAGAAGTACCTCCGAAGTCTCTTTTCAGGCAATTTGCTCAGTGGCCATCTTGGTAATGCTCCTAGGCAGCTATTTTCCACGTAGGTAACAACAGGCATACATCTGCTTGAAAAGGGCAAACATCTCCAAAAGTGTTTTCAAGATCTACCTTCCAAATCCCGAAATAAATCTGGCAACAATTGTGTAATAAATTTAGAGCTCTATTTCTCAAATCAAGGGAAGTCGTAACTGAAGACTTATTCCATATATACACATACAGGAAATCGCTTTAGCTTAGATTTTGCTATGAAGTCTATTGTATGACATATAAAAGACATTAAATGGAAAATCGTATGTAAATTTATTTTAAAACATGTCCAGGTTCTTGAAATGTACTCTTTACACATTTAATTACTATTTTCCTTACACCTCAAACACATTATCGTTTGTGGAACCTTAAAAAAATAAAAGAAAATAAAAAGAAAAATTAGAAAGTTCAAAAGAACATAACTTAGCTGAAATAAAATTATTTTCTAACATTATAAAAGTCTTTGCTGTGCCTTTTAAACAATTCAGTGCGTCCTTGTTGAATAAAAATATAAATACTTTTTTTGTTGTTATATAAATGTGAGTTTAAACATCTTACAGCATGAGGGTCTTTAGGGGTCCTCTATATGATATTGATACAGGACACATTATATAATATAGGATGTTTATTTCCTGTTTTATTCAGGCATAAATTTTGCAGACAGATGTTTTTCAAATATTAAGAAGTTCTTTAAAAAAATTATAAAATGTTATGTCAAGCTACTTATTTCTTTTACTTGCTACTTGAATTATTATTTTTTTCATCATTATAATATCAGGATGGTCATCATCCTTAATAACAAAATAACAATAATAAAATAAAATTATATAGAGAGAGAGAGAGAGAGAGAGAGAGAGAGAGAGAGAGAGAGAGAGAGTCATAGAAGACGTATGTAATGTAAGTGACTACACCTATGAGCTGAATTGTAATATATTTAATATATAATATATAAGACAAAGACCGAATGCAATTTATTTTATCATAGAACATACCTTGACATCTGTATAACGATTGTACTAATTATGATTTCAAAATTATGATGCCACATATACAATGCCAGTGAAGATGCATGTATTCTCCTATGTCTACTTTGCAGAAAAGAGGGCCCTTTCATTGCATTGTATAAATGTCCCTGCCTCCTACAGAGCCTCTCGATGCGAACCCAGCAGGTTTCGAACGCATCCCACACATCCAAAAGGTCTTCATCTACGCTCTTGAACGCCAGCTGCGCTGTACGGTGGACGACGGAAGCACTGCTCCACTGTGGCACGCTAATAAACACAGATCTCACTTAAAGGCAGCTTTAATCAGAGATGCAATTTGTTCATTAGAAAATTACAAACAAGGCCACGGCGCTGACATGAGAGGGCACGATTAGTGCCGCTAATTACCTGATTCTTTCACTCCAGCTGAGATGCGCCGAGAATGATCTCGCCCCCCCACCCCCATGCTAGCTAGCGCTCTCCTTTATTCTCTCGCTACGCACTCTTGTTTGCGACAAATTAAGGCCAAGTCAAACAATCTCTCCCACAGTGCAATGGAGGGGGTCTTCTTCACATCACTTTCTGCTTCTCACCCCCCCCTCCCCACGCACACTGCTTATTCACGACCCAATCCAAGCTTTTCGGGGAGGGCTTATGGGAAATACGGGCCTGCATGCAGATTGCTAGACTGCACTTCATTAGGGCCCTCTTAGCTTTTTTTTATCCCCTCGTTTGACGGGGAAAAAGAAGGTGGGAGAGTGAGATGGGATAGGGGTTTTGGCTGGGGGGGGTGCGTTGAGGAGAGAAAAATCCCTTCCCACTTCTTATCCTAATGATCTCATTTCAGCACACGGGAGAGCCTGGCTCTAATTGATGTCAAGTGCGTGCTATCACTGTTAATCAAGGAGATGGCATCAAACGGGCTTCGCGCGGGTCTGAGTACTGATCTGAGGCCCCTTCGTCCACAATACGCCACTGTTGGACTCCAATTATACCAGTCCAGACGGCCAGCCAGACCCTACCTGTTTAATTGGGATAGCGCGGCCACTTCCAATGCTGTCTGCGCGGCCATCCATCCCTTTCTTCTCCCTGTCTGGTTCGCTTCCCTTCCGAGACTGTGGGGGAGAAGACATCATTTTAGTCAAAGGCGAGCTTGCTGCTAATTGAGCCTGACTTCAGACTTGATCCAGTTTGGAGTGCAGGGGCACACACATGACTTCAAAAGTCAAGGGGATGTGGGAGGGGTCATCTTGACCTTGACGTGACCCCACCCCCACAACTTCTTGAAAGCAAGACATGTGGTACATGTGCACTACTAAGGAGCATACAAGACCAGAAGAATGACAGGCTTTACTGATCATATCAAATATGAAATGGATAAACTGAAGAAGTCACTTGGAAATTGGAAATGAATAAAATGAAAAAATATATGAGCTAATATATGTTAATTGGTGAATAACCATAACTACATTATATATATACTTGTGCTATCATTCGACATTTTAATGTCAGCAAGACTTATTTAATTTTTATTTGCTTTTTACTAATTTTTATTAATGCTGCATGGATTTGATAAAAAAAAAAAACATATTTACAAATTAATACTGAGAAACATTATTACCATTGGTTGACAGTAGTGCTCCTTGATATTTTTGTGGAAAAGTGGTAAAGTTCAAAAGAACAATATTTTACAACATTCTAAACTGTTTTATCAAAACTAAATGCATCCTAGCACAATAAAAGTATTCATTTAAATATTGATTCAAATTTAAAAAACTACTGACCCCAAACTTAAGAATGGTAATGTACATAAATATTAGTGCTGGGCAACAATTAGAATCCAAAATAAAAGTTTTTGTGTACATAATATATCTGCGTGTACTATTTTTACTATCATTAAGAACAATTTTATGTTTACATATTAACCTGTTGATCAGTAGGGTCCCACATATATCTTATTTTTCTTTCCGTGCCCCTGGGAGTACGGTCCCACATATGGGATGTTCGGTGACATCGCATAACTGCCAAATTCAAACTGGGCTTTTTAGCGAATTTGCTGGCGCTAAGCCAGCAGCGCTAAGAGACATGCACTTGTCATATTATTACAACTATGCAGTGTTCTTAACCACATAATGCATATTTGATGTTTCAGACATTTAAATACACATATGCACTAGTAAAACAATACATTTAGCGCTTGTAAAATACAAATAGATGTCTATGGAAGCAACAGTAACAATCCATTAAAATTTTATTTGCCAATGTGTTTTATTCATATCAGATACACATAGTGTAGGTAGCTATAAAGTTCACTCTATTCTTCACCCAGTTCTCTGGCCACTTGTTATTATGTTTCTCTCTCTGAACTGCAGATCGAACAAACATGGCGGCACCCATCTCATGTTACAAATCATGATCAAGATCATTTATAAAGGTGTTTAATTGACAAAACACACTCATTTACACATATTTGTGAATCAGAATATCATATTGCTCATGACATAGTAAGCAAGTTTTTTGAATATTTTAAATCAAAATGGAAAAACTAAATAAAAGCGATCAATCCATCATGCAGCATTATTGTGGTCACGGTGTATCAGGTGACAAGCATGATGCGTCGCCATGGAAACAGTAAGGGCAAATGTTCTAAAATGATGGTCACCTAAAAAAAACTCTGGGGGGACCACTGGAATATTTAAAGCTCACCACTGAAAGGGTTAAATATATTTATATATATATATATATATATATATAATACAAATGAAATTAATGTAAATATATACATGTAAATACATCTAAATTAGTGCTGGGCAATGATTAATCGCGATTAATCGCATCCAAAATAAAAGTTTTTCTTTACATAATATATTTGT
>JAUCMS010000105.1:6091441-6102133 GCA_032357445.1 Enteromius radiatus
AAAAATAAAATGTGCTTAAATTTCATTAATTAAAAGACAAATTAAATTTGGGTGAAACTTGTTTTCTGTTTTTCATAGGAATATAGAAATTTTGGTACCGTGACAACACTTTAAGTATGTACTGTATGTGTGTGTGTGTGTGTGTGTGCGCATGCATCAGTATCAGTATTTCTGCACATCTGTTGATTTGTCCTATCAGATAATCATCAATTTGTACTAATAATCCACCGCCATTACCTTGTTCTAATTTATTGGTCATGTTGCTATTTATTTATACATACACTCACTCAATAATACTCAGTCAAGGTCAAAAGATCACAGAACCCTGCTGAACAAAGACCTGTGGACCCCCGACTCTGCAACACAGGTTGTGAACTCTCCTCTAAACGCTGAGCCGATACAACAGACTGACCTTTATTCTCGACCCCCAGAGAGAATAGAAAAGAGTCTACATTGTTCACACGAAGGATGGACGGAACAGGTAAGTCGGACTAAATAAAGACACAGGTACGTTCATTAGGCTGCTGTCAGAGTGGTTAGAAGCAGTGTGCTATAAATAAAAGCTAATGAGTCGATGGAGAGCAGGGAAGATGAGCTGCTCGCCAGGAATCTTGTATAAAGGTCAAAGAGCTCTTGCACTTACTGTTCGGTAATTAGACCTGCTATACAAGACACGGAATACACACTTGTGTAAACACAGACTTGTATCCACACAAAACACATCAGTTTGCATGCTGCATGCAGGGAATTAGAACAGTGATAGTTATGACATGCTGACAGCTTGTTTCACTCGGTATCCATCACAAATGTACACACAAGCACTGATCTGATTGGACAGCCTTGACTCCTGACTGGGTCCTCAGGTAGATAAATGTGTGTCTGCTCTGTTACAGGACCGGCCCAAATAAAGACTGTTCTGAGAAAAAAAAAAAAACCTTCAGTAACACTTTAGAATAGGTAACACTTGTTTACTATTAACTACAACATTTCCCTCAATATAAATATTAATTTGCTGCTTTTTAATAGCTGGTAAGGTAGTTGTTAAGTTTAGGTATTAGGTAGGATTATGGATGTAGAATAAGGTCATGTACAGCAAGGCATTCATATGTGCTTAATTAGCACTAATAAATGGCTAAAATGCTAGTAATATGCATGCTAATAACGTGTCACCAAAACTTCTATATATGACAGAAATACATATACTGTTCCATCACCAAACTTAAAATAATATATATATATATATATATATATATATATATATATTATTTTCTTTGAGAAATGACAACACACATGTCCTACCGAGCCATTAGGAGTTCATTAGCAAAAGCATTATTTTTTTGTTTTGTTTTTTCGCTATCTAATATAACATTAATACAATAAGACATGGATTTCAGTGTAGTAAATGTACATATTATTTGAGAAATCTACAAATACATATAAATACATAGAATTTGAGAATTAACTGTGGAAAACAAATCGAAATGGACAAATCGTTCAGCCAATCTGAAAGCGAATGTTATGATTGCATGCAATTTATTGCTTTTATTCACCTACAGAGGCCCACTATCAAATCCACTTAGATCCCTAAAATTATTACAATTATGATTATTTTAAGATTTTCATATAAGCACTAATAAAGAGAACTAATTCAAATCAAGAGATCCAAAAATAGTGCTAATGATTAAAATCTGATTTATCATGCAGCCCATAAACTAACAACGTACAACACTTCTACAGCATTTATTAATCTTAACAATTTTTCATAAGTTTAACGTCAGTACGGTTTTTTTATTTTAAGATATCACTACTTTTATTCAGCAAGAACCCTTTAATTTAAAAGAACTGAAAATCGCATCAATTTGATGAATGCCACATTTTCCATAAAAATTTTTTAGAAACATAATGCCGCATCAGAATTATTCCTGAAGGATCATGTGACATTAAAAGACTAAATTGTAATATTTAACAATACTACTACTTCTTTCTGATCAAATAACTGCAGCCTTAGTTAGCAACATTAAAAAAAGGTCACTAAAGTTATGAAGCGACAATGAAACTTCTTGTACGTAAAGACATGAAAAATAATATCTTTATTCAACAATTTAGCACCTTTGCATCACTGCAGTGCCATTTTGGAAAGTATCTGCTTTAAGCAATGTACGGCGAACATACCACATGGATACATCATTTAATTATGATTTGATTTGAATGAAAGCACCACATCTGTGTGTCTCAGCATACGCAGTTTGCGTCCTGCAGATACATTCAAAAGGGCAATACAGTGATGCTACGGGTCTGAATTGTTAAAAAAAAACTGTTATTTTGCTTTTGTTTCCATACAAAATGTATTCTAGTAGCTTCATAATGTTAAAGTTGTACCAGTGATGCCAGAATGGACCAATTCTGATGATGTTTTTCTTTTCTAGACAGTGTTACTTGGCAGTCAATGGGAACATCACAAGCCTCACGGTTTTAACCCCAGTAACCCTTTAAAGTAATGGTCAAACCATAGAAAGAAATACAAATACTGTATAAATGAAGAGATTGTAAGAGAGGAAGCGCACAGCAGACCTCGTTAGATGTTAGCATACGCTAACAAAGCTCTACATCCTCACTCTGACATTGTGACAAGCCAGCTAGCGTGAGGGGAAGAATGGGGAGGGGGGTAATTAGGATAATTAAATTAGCACGCTGATGGACGCAGGCTGGGGAGCTGTCAGGACCCCTCACCTCTACAGAAGAACCACTGACAAACACATACACACACTCTGCAGGAGTAGAAATACACACGCAGCCACATCCACAAACACTCTCAGAGCTGCGGACTCTATTTAAACAAGTGGGCACATACAAGAAAGCACGGAGCACACGGAAACACACACATAGACACGTGACCTACTGAAGTAAACCCTCAGCTGACCTAGACCAAATAAACTGCCTCACTTTACTTATCCACTGGCCATCTCGTAAACACTTTGTTACATAAATCTAATGCAGACAACTACTGCACCAATTATTTTTAATGGTTAATGTTCTTGTTATTTGCGTGTTGGCATCTCTATGATTCTGGGAAAGCAATGCAACTCGCTCGTCTGCATTATTTGATTCATGGCAAATCAGGTCATTATATTACTGAATGCTCAACCAAAGACAATTATCATTTATTAGAGGCAAAAGGCCATGAGGAGCCGGAGCCGGAGCCCTGTTCTGTAACATGAGCAAACTTATATATATAGACTTTTGGCCCATTAGGAATTATGAATTTGAGAGAGTAATAAGTGATTGTGACAGAAAGTAACCCAGGGTGATCAAACATGCATAAAACTGCATTGCAAATCAATGGGAGTCATGCTTAAAAAAAAAAAAATCTATTTTCCTGATAAACTGCACTTTCATTAATACTCCACGGAATCTCTCAAATCAATTGAGTAAACTAACAAAGCAGCACTGCTTCAAGAAAAACAATCCTGGTACTTACAACGATAATGTAAAACTACCATCATGATTATACATATAGTCTTTATGTATATGTGTATATTATATATATATATATATGCTACCCTTCAAAAATTTGGGGTCAGTAAGATACTTAATGGTTTTCAAAGATGTTTCTTATGCTCATCAAGGCTGTGTTTATTAGATTAAAAATCCTGAAAAAAACTGTAAAATAAAATATTATTTCAATTTAAAATAACTGTTTTCTGTGTGAATATATTTTAAAATGTAATTTATTACTGTGAAACAAAGCATCATTACTCCAATCTTCAGTGTCACATGATCCTTTCAGAAATCATTCTAATATGCTGATTTATTACTAGAATTGTCAATGTTGGAAACAGTTGTGCAGCCAAATAGATTTTTTCGAACCTGTGATTTTTTTTCTTCTTCTCAGGATTCTTTGATGAATAACAAGTAAAAAAACAAATATAAAATTTACCAAATATAAGACATTTCTAAAATGTAAATCTACGCTATGACTTATATATATATATATATATATATAAATCAGTTATTTCTAAGCAAAGTTTTGATAAGACATCTTATATTGCTGTTTTATTATGTTGTATATTATTATTATTATATTATTATCTTATAATAAAAAAAACTGGAGATTTAATTAATTTATCTCTCTCATTTAAATACTATAAGGGCACACAAACATTTTTTAATTAAAAAAATTAACAAAAGACCAACTATGAAAAATTTTCTTTTTATTTATCTGATTTTGATATTACAAATATTTATAATAAATATTTGCTCTTTTGCAAAATGCACTTTTTATTAAAACAGCTATATTATACCTTACGTCATGATGTAGTATTTATTATTTATTTTAACAAAGCCAGATTGGATTTATTTCTCTCACATTTAAATTTTAAAATACCATTTTTCATGTGTGATACGATTATGGAGCCAAACAGACTTCAAATCTGTTCATACGGTTTCTACTTTGAGAAGATCAACTTAAATATCAACTGCTATTGTCCAGTTCTCTCACAAAATCAAACAGAGCCTGTAAATCTGCAGTGAGCCAATGATTAAAACTCTAATTACGGTCACATGTGTAGTAATGACAGCTCATGCATAGCTCTAATGCAAAAATAGGCCCAAATCAGGCAAACAAAATGACATAAATCTGCGTACACGCACACATGCACGCACACAAAACACACCTCTGGGCAGTTGCTATGCTATCAATGCAACACAAAACATTAAAATAATCATTTTGCTACTCATCAATAAATTCCACTACAGTGGATAATTAGAATGCATGATTAATTGAAGATAATGAAATGAGAGATGCGAGGAGACAGCGTCAGTAATGATCAGGAATTTAGCCTTTTCTTGCTCTCATTTAGTGCTACTGATGAGCTTGGCCATCATACAGACATGCACCCACTCTTTTTACACACACACACACACACACACACACACACACACACACAGTTAAATTACAGCAGTCTTGGCTGTAGCCAACAGTGTAATAATTAAGAAGATAATAGCCGAGCGTTTAGAGTGTAAATCTCCCTCCTGGATGGAGCTCTGAACGCTTCAGCCTGCACAACCCCTCGAAGAGTGGCGTACATCTGCCACACACAGACACACATGTGTGCAAACACACCAAACACACGTAATGCCACATGCAAATTACACCACTGAAAAACACACAAACATCATACAACAAACATTCACTAAATATCAATATGAAAAATCATCTGGGCTCAGGGAAAGGTTAGAAAAGTGTCAGTTTCAATTAAACTTTATTTCCTTTTTTTCCACAACGTTCTCTCATGTTTCTTCATGTCTATATAATGGATGCTTGTTGCTGTCAAGATTAGATTTGTTAGTATCGTTTCCAGAGGCCCTAACCATCTCCAACCAATCATCCAGCTCAGACCAAGACTCCAACTCTTCCAGCTTTCTAAATGATAGATCACACTTGGCCAGGCATTCTGTTTTTATTCCTCAGTGGGGAAAGAAGAACCAGTTACATTCAAACTAATCTTTAAGAAATAACCTGAAGGTTCATTTATGAGGGCTGGCACTCATAATAAAGTGTTTATCAATACACGTCTGCTGCTAGTATTTACTGTGCCTTTAAAGCATTTGTATTTACTGCTGGTGTGCGTAGCTGACAGTGTTCATCAAAGTATTATGACTTTCTTTATTATCTGATATTAGAGATTTGCTTGCTTAGTGTGCTTCCAAGTGTCATGTGTTCCCCAAGGTTGCATTTATTTGATGAAAAAGTAAAAACAGTAAAATAAAATATAACTGGTTTATATTTTAATACGTTTTTAAATGTGCTTTGCTCATGTGATGAAAAGCAGGCATTACTCCAGTCTTCAGTGTCACGTGATCATTCTAATATGTGACCCTGAACCACAAAACCAGTCATAAAAGTCTATTTTCTTTTTTTAAAATTGAGATTTATCCCTCGTCTGAAATAAATAAGCTTTCCATTGATGACAACATTTGGCTGAGATGCAACAATTTCAAAATCTGAAATCAAAGGGTGCAACTGTCATTCATTCTTCATTCATAACATAGGGAACAGTGACTTTTCCTGAAGTATACTTTTAATATTGTGAGTTAGTTATAAAACTAACACTTAGTGGCGGTAGTGATGGTACTTCTTGGGGATTTCTTCAAGTTTGAGTAGAATTTCAGCATACTTTTCCAATTACACATGTCTATTATAACTTTATGGCACTAGCAGTTTACACAATATGCACTCGAAAACACTTGAACGATATTTAAGCCACAAAGCACTGGAAACATAAATATAAATGTCTTGTTAAACCTCCCAGCATGACAATAAACATAGCTCAAACGGCACATCAAGTCAGTCAAAACCTACTATAAACACAATTCCTATTTTCCAACAAGAAAAAATGTTCATAAAAGACATTCGATGCTTTTTCAAAGAACAAAATCTTGTGAAATGAGTCCCGTTTCTTACAGTCTCGTGCCCCCTAGTGGAGCAAAGGGTGCTTACAACTTCATCTTCACTTTATCTATCTATCTATCTAAAATATAGCATTTTTAACAGCAAGTACACAACACAAGCTCTGAAATCTTACTTCTCAAAGTGTCCTAGCAAAATCCAGCACACAGAACAACACGGCTATCTCTGTACCACACAGAGCAATGCAAAGGCGAGATGGGCCATTTAGCCTGTAATTAAGAGCTGATTAAGCCAGATTGGGCCGGCTATTCAACAGCAAAGTCACCTTGCACTTTCTGCCTCCTGTTCCTTATGTAACCTACATAATGCTCAAGTAGCGGTTACCCAAGCATGAACTACAATGAATCTAATCTAACAGAGGTGACATACAATTGACCCATCTGGGCGGAATGTTGGATTTGAACCACCTCTGATGACCTTGTGTTTGTTTAACGCAACTTTGCAAGTAAATTCAAAAATCTCTTTTTCATAGCACACGTATAAAGTGTACACTTGAAAGGAAGAGACTCACCATCTTGAAAGACGCGCTCCACGTTGAGGCCGTAGGTAGCGCAGGTCTCATAGTATGTGCACCTCTTCAGGTCGTTGGACAGTTTGCGAGCTCGGGTGTCATCGATGACACGAGGGTTAGCTGCACTGATTGCATCTGTGAATGGTCAGGATGAGACAAAGATGTTTTAAATTAAAATACTAAAGAACAATAACATTATAACTTTGTGTTTTAAGAAAGTCATTTTATCAAATGGATTCAAATTCATCAAATTATCTGGTGGACATATTTAAGAGCAAGCAGATGAACTGTAGCTTTAATCCTCCTTTGATTAGAGTGTGGCACCACCTAGTGTTCATATACTGAAAACACTAGTAGTATGAAGGGTATTTTCTTGCATTACTTGATATTTAAAAATATTGAAAAGTTTGGGGTCTGTAAGATTTATTTATTTATTTTTTTAATTTATACAACAATGTTATTTATGCATTACTTTTTGTTTGTTTGAGCCAGAAATGAATACTTGCATAAAAAGTAATAGCAAAGGCATTTATAACAATATACATGCTGTTTAATATAACGTTCTATTTAACATTTAACAAGAATCCTAATTTCACAAAAATATCAAGCAGCTCTAAAACAATGTTCTTGAGCACCAAATAATAATAAATAAATAATAAATAAATAATAGCATATTAGAAGGATTTCTTATGGATCATGTCCTTATTTACTGAATTATGTCTTTAATTATATTAAAATAGAAAATAGTTATTTCAATTTGCAATAATATTTTAGAATATGTCTGTACATTTAGGCATTACGTATTTTATTTACGTATTTTAATTTGGTAATTTAGAGTTCTTATTTTGCATTTCTGACTTTTTTCTCAGAATTGCAAGATATAAACTGTACATTTTGATTCTGAAAGGGGACTGATGTGTTCACAGAATTGCAAGTTTATATATCAAAACTCTGACTTGCAATTGTGCATTATAAAGTTAGATCTATAGATACAAACTCTAAAATTCTAATAAGAATTGTGAGACTTCAATCCTGACTTTATTTCTAATAATTAAGTTTTTTTTTCCTTGCAATTTGCAAGTTTATATCAATTCGGGGGGGGGGGGCTGTAGAATCTGAACCGCACTTTTATATCTTTATATCTTGCAATTGCAACTTTGTATTTCACAATTCTTTATTGCAAGATAAAAAGTCACAATTACCTTTTTTGTTTTGCATCAGAGACTTACAAACCCCAATGCTTTGAAAACTACTGTACATAAAAAAATATCTATAAGTAATACTTTCCAACAGTCATATCTTAACGTGTAAAAATAACTGATCAACAATTAATGTGTAAAAATATCTGATTACAAAAATCCCTGAAATATGTAAGAAATGTGTGCCTAGTCCTCAAACTGTACTGTGTTCAAATTGTTTCCAAGCCACTGGAGAATATGGCCTTGATATTTGAGTGCGAGTTGCTGACATTTGATATTTTCTTTTTTTTTTTCCCTCGCTACTTACCCTGAGTTCCCACAAGCACCAGGGGCACCTCTGCTGTGTTGCGGTAGTTGGCCATGCGACTATAGTAGTGGTAGACCGTCTGAAAGCTGATCTCATCTTCCAGACTGAACACAAAAATCACCGCATCCACCCACAAAGCAAACTGAGAAAGAATGATTGAGAGAGTGGGAAGAATTTAGAAAGTGAGAGAGAAACAATGTACTTCTTTGTTTTAAAATAGGCTAAACATATTTCATAAATCCACTGCCTTTTACTGTATTTCATCATTTTCCAACCCTTTTCCCTATGATGTGATTATTGTAAATGTGAGCTTTGAAACAGCTGCATCTTTTTTGTAGGTATCCTAAAAAGCAGTGTTAAAAAATATATTAAAAATGTGCTTGTCTGAAAAAAAAAGTATATAGTATAGCATACATTATATATTACTTTTATTATTATTTGCATGTTAGCATATTTTTTTTTATTTTTTATATCTCTTAATGTACAAAAAGGAATATTGTATTATTCTCTTTTACAATAAAACCATCAACAAAAAAAGTATATTATATATAAATACAGTATATACATACATACACACATATATAGTGCAGGATTTTATTAGATGAAAATAATACAATATTCCTTTTTAGAATAAACAAGAATTTATCTTCTTACATTTTTTTTTTTTTTTTTGCTTTCTGAGAGACTTAAGAAGCCACAACAACATTTTGGCTAAGTGAACATTGTATATGGAACAAACGATGCTCACAGGGTTTATGTATAATTCTGGCAATATCCATAAGAAATGCAATGAAACAATTCTGTCAGCTTGAAATGACTGACTCTCTGCTCAATATATTTCATATTTCACTGACCATGAGAAAGAGGCCACATGAGACTTCCTGTTTGTATTTTATGACTAACAGAGAATCAGTTTGTCTAAACAAATGCTATCAGCCTCATGTAAACCCTATTACATCATGGTTTCCACTCAGTTAATTTGTAAAACAAAACTAATAGATTGTTATAGCTACGCCACCCAAAGACTAAGGCTGAGCATTGTGAATCAGAACACCCTCTGTAAGGAAAACAAATTGTATTTGGGGCTGCACTACCTACCTGAGCCTCCGGAGGTCCCCCTTCATCCCTGATTAGGAGGAGGTAACTTTGTCCATCCACTACAATCTCCTTTTTAAAACGTCCTCCTGTCCAACAAGAAAAAGCCAGTCAATTCAAAGAGTCTGATGATTCTAATACATTCACTACTTCTAAATGAGATGATTGGTGTACTGTTGATTGAAATGGAAACAAAGAAGGGCATGTGCATCAGTTTGATATTTCCTAATTATTTGGGGGTTTGGGATAATATGTTCTACAAATCAGAGTTCAGAAATTGTAAATATACAAAAGTGAGTAGTTTTTAAAAGAAATTATTAAACGCACAATTTGATTTGGTCACATACTATGTTATAGTTTTATTTTTTCTGTGGAAACACTGTTAACAGCAAAGGAAAAATACCAGTTTTGGTATTCCTGTATAATATCTGCTGCTGCTGCAACTTTGGGGAACATCCTTGTTCATTCCCAAAGAACTGACTGTTGATGTATGAATCAAAAATCACAGAAACAGAACTAGAATAAAATTTGCTCCCACTCAGAGCACTAACTGACTGGATGTTCTTAAGAAAATGCTTAGTTTTACAGTAGTATTTTATTAAAATAAATAAATAAATAAATAAAAACACTTTTTTGTTTGGGATTTGTACATTTAACAAACGGAACTGAATTTTCTTTTTAATCAATGAACTGGAATTGTTCATTGTTTTCTATCCCTATTATTTACAATTTCTTATATTGATTTAATCTCAGAAATTAACCAATTTCATTTAGTATATTAAAAGATAAAACAGGCTCTGAGAATATTGTGTTGGACAATGAAGGTGCCAGGCCAAAATAAGGGAACCACTGGGCTAAAAAATTATTAATCTGAGTATTTGTCACAATATAATATAAAAAGTTTATTTGCAAAAAACAATAACTTTTTTCCCCAAAAAATAATGTAGAATTCCTTTTATTAATATGCTTTTATAGTATTTTAATGTGTATTTTTAGTTATTTCTTGCCTTTTAAAAAAATTAAATAATGCATTAATGTTAGGGGTGCACCGATCCGATATTAGGATCGGATATCGGCCCCGATATTGAAAAAATAGCTGGATCGGGGATCG
>JAUCMS010000105.1:6115848-6131646 GCA_032357445.1 Enteromius radiatus
GTTAAATAACACTTGTAAATAATTCAAATGTAAATAATTCAAATTCAAATAGTTTTGTCATAAAACTACTTCCATATCTATAGGGCTGGATACTGTTTGAATTTATTCATTCCAGTTCTGATTCCGAATCTCCTGATCTAATCCCATTAAAATGCTATTTAAAAAAAGTCAACAATTTAGATATCTGTCTCTTTTGGAACGAATCTCTTGAATAAATGATTCAAAGACAAATTCAATTTTTATAGCCTCTTTTCGCCATCTAAAAATCAAGAATGCGCACACAGGAATTGAATTGATTTTCAATTTCCTACCCTAATCTTTAACAAAGAAACCAGCAAATAATTGTGTTTCTGCATCATGCGTCTATGTTCATCTGACTGGTGATCACTGACCCTGACAGAGCAAATGGAAAAAAAATCCAGTCCGTCAGCCCCCCACTGCTCCTCTGACACACTGGGCTGCATTGTTGCCCCTCTGTTGGGCTGCACTGGGGCTACTGATGGCTCACCTCATGTGCCACTGCTCCCTGGACATCACCCTGAAACAGGATGTTGTTACAGCTGCTTCCTGTTTTCTTAGGAGGGGCCTTAAGTTTTCCATCTTCCCCAGTGATCCCAGTGCAGCAGGGTCGCTGTGGTACCAGTTCATTGACCTGCATGCTGAAGTCACTGCTTTGGCTGAATCAATATGCACGAACTGAACCAGTTCTAATTGATACACTAGGACCCTTTGGCAGTAGGATCATGATAGTGACGTCCAAAGAGGTACGAATTCAGTAGGTACAATCGACAGTGCTTGGCATACTGTTAATTAAAAATAAAAAAAACTAAAGTAGTAAATGGAAGTAAATGGGCCCAACCTGACTAAGTAAAACAGACCATGTAATACTGCTCCATATAACTCCATTTAAATCCTGTGAATTACAGCCAAGCATTGTGTTTTTATCAGAAGATAATTATGGGAGAGTATTAAATATATCTTCATTTATTTTCTGGAGATGAGTGTAAAGGTCATTGCACACCAAGTCCAAAATAGAGCCCGACCGATTTATTGGCAGGCCGATATTATCGGTTGATATTAGGCATTTTCCAAACTATAGGTATTGGCATTTATAAAGGCCGATAAATGAATATTTCAAAAATAAAATAAAAACGGACGAAACACTCTTCAACCATGTCATGAGTGTTGGCGTTGTATAGTCCACCAGAGGGCACTCTACACCGTCCCTGTTGGCAACACTCATGCATAACGCGCCACAAATCCTGCAACCTGCTGATCCAGCCAGAGTCGGGCAGAGAGAACCAGTTATCCGCGAGTGACATCATCGCTGAAGTGTGTTCATGGTGAGTTGCTTGAATAACAATTAAAAGAACATCCCCATCAGTTCTCTCAACTCAAATAAGCATGACAAAATTCGTGACTTTCATGTACAGTTTTGCTGCTGTTAAATAAGCCCAGAGTGAAGCGGAATTAGCTAGTAATTAAAACTCATAAATAACTACAAATAACTAATGTTAGGGAAATCTGTTCATGTTTTGTTGCACGTTTAATAAATAAATAAATATCGGCGCATATATATATCGGAATATCAGATTTTAAAGCCAACAAATATTTGTATCGTTATCGGCCTTCAAAATCCTTTATCGGTCGGACTCTAGTCCAAAATTCTCGTCCAAAGTTTTTACATGTTAAAGAAATAAATACAGCCTCATGTTGTGTCAATCATGTTTGAAATGATGAAAAAGTAGCTTGAAACGAATTGTTTTATGACAGACTGAAGTTTAGGAGGCAGTGTGTGAACTTGACTGACTCAAAGCGATTTATTTTTTTAACATGGATTTAGAACAACATGTGAGTAACTGAGCGAACAAACAAATAAATTGTATTAAACCTAGAATATTCTTTTAGCTGTTTCTGCCATTAATTATAAACTACAAAAGCATCATCACTTTTAAATCGATTGTCTAAAACAATTGATTTTTTCCTTCCTTAGTGCCAACCATATGCTATCCTGCCATGCACCAGGCTTTGTAAGATTCCTGACTCAGTAAGACATTCTTAATGAACATAAACCTGCCACACACATGTGCACATCACGTGCTGAGACAGCAGAAGAAAAGCTGAGTCTGTGTCCTAGATTTTACAAGCTACATAAGGTGAACATGCAAGCTCTCTGCTTTAAATGTATCCTATACACACTGTGACAGTGGAAAGTCTATTACCCTTACACTGGGTGTCTTTCTGGGTGTCACCTCCGCAAACACAGCAGGAGATAAAAGTGTTTAGCAGAATGTGTCTGCTCTTCATCAAAATGACACAGAGAAAGAGAGAGAGGAAGTGGGTTGGAAAAGAAAAGACAAAAGCAAGTTTAGTGATGGAATAAGCAGGGGTGACTTTTCCATGTTGTGGTAGATAAGATTATTCAGTGTAGCACAGTTAAACATGTGTTTTGTGTCCTGTCTGCCTCAGCTTGTCCAACGCATGGCCTGATCTCTCCCAGACTTCAGTGCATACATATCAACACAGTATTCCCAAAACAGCCGAACAAGGTGTGTTTTTTACCTGTGTCAAACACATAAAGTGTGGGACTGAGAGGGACACAAACATTTCGCCATCTGACACAAATCTGCAGACATATATTCAAATGTATTTAAAATTCTGCAAGACACACTCCCTGTGCAAGCAAGAGGGTCTGGCTGGTTTCAGCCGCTGTGTGATATCACTGCACCTGCTGCTGCCGCCATGGAGCAATGTCCCTAGTCATATCAGCATAAAAAAACGCAACTTTTCTGTTGTCCATCGGGCTTAGTACACCAGGTAACTACAGAATTACAGAAAAATATTAAATATTTTGGTCATTTTTAAACAAGATGCTTCTGGTCTAATCAGATTCAATGATCTATGCTAAGCTATGCTAAAAGTGCTATAGCCAGACCCAGAGATCGGCTAAACGGATTAAAAAAAAATGGTAAAACTCAACATTTTTAACTCTGGGGGAGTTGGAGAATGTGCCTATTTCTTAATAAATTGAGTGTTCCTTTAAAAAACGCATTTTATTAAATCTTTGACAAATACAAAACGTGTGAATGTGTGTCAGTAATTTTGTTGCTAATCACTGGTTTAATTACTTTAGGCTGGTTCTGTGTAACCATTTTAACTAGCATATTACAAAAAAAAATTTTTCGGGTGTTTCCGCTAATAACACAAAAATATAGTATTCTGCAGCATGTACCCATATACATTACACAATAATGCATTAAGGAAGAAAACCAAGGAGTCACAATGTTTTAAATATATCTTATGTATAGCCACAGTAAACAAAATGCACTGAAACCTACGAGGAACTGATGTACAGTAGTTACACAGCATGAAGCCACAGAATTGCCTCTACTTGGTTATTATAGACACTTATCCTATTTCTATTTCAGGGTCAAAGTATACATACAGCTAAACAGCCTATAGACAATTTTTAGACAATCTATAAACAATCTCCTTTTGGAGGCTGCACAGACCAAAGCGCAGTCAGTGTATAGACGCCAAGACGGATCGCTGGTGTTACAGTGAATGGGAGAAATTAGAAAGCTCTAATTTGCAATATCTTCCAAATCAAAGAACCAATTGCCAATAATAAAAGAACCAATAATGGCTCATTTAATTCAATCTTTACTGTACTTGCATGACTGGAAACAGACATTTGAAATGAACATCTGCAATGAAGGTTTAGTAAGTTTGCAATAGAAGGTACTTGTGCAGAAATGTGGGGTTAAACAAATGGATGCATCCAAGGAATAACGTAAATATAATGTGTTTCCCACTTCCTGTGCAGTGTTTATATTCTCTATATAGACTTCCCTCCCTTCGCGTCTGTGATGTGGTGCGCTGCAAACATGGCAGCACCACTGTAAGGGGAAAAAGAGAAGGAAAAAGAGCCATATTGCCATAATTCTGTCTGCGCCAGCCCACGCCGCTGGCAGTTTCTGCAGCTCTCCTTCCGCTTTTTTCTTTCCCTCGCTGCTGCTATTATTATACTGCGGCCACCTTTGAGTCAGCGCTGTCAAGGAGAACAGACGACACAGAACACTAGAAGATATGTACAAAGACTCAGGACCAAAGCAGCTAAGAACAAACATGCCAAACTACACAAGGAAATCATTTTAAGCTTATCTGAATTCCAAATGCTAAATGCAAATATTAACTGGCTCCACTTTTGCAAGAGTTGCGTTGACAGTGATCTTTCGAGTGTGCTGCTGCATGTGCACGACTCTGCACTCTAGACGTTTTCTTATTAAAGTACCACATGTATAAAATGAAACTTAGGACACAGATCTCACATCAGCAGACTGGGAAAAAGTTGGCTGTGCAGCCTAAAAAGAGGATGTTAGCAGAATTTGGGAACTATCCAAGCTTACCTGTCAAGATGGAGCTCAGCATCTGTACAGTATCTCAAGAGCTTCCTAACAGTTCTCCTTGTGGTTATTCCCTTTACTATGTTATCTGAAAAAGCGAGTCAATTTCCCGCTAAGAGGTTTACTGCAGGTAGTCCCACCTACAATTCACATCATTTGTTAAGCCAGAACATGTCAGACTCTTTCAAAATGTGCTGAGTGTTTACACTCATTGTGTAAACCTACAAAATGACCTAAAGGGTTTACACAGAAGCAGAAATTCTGTGCCATATTACTCTCATGTTACTTCAAAACAAAAATACACTTGTTTATCTATAAAACACAAATTAAGACATTTTTTAAATTTTAGCCCCTCCACAAAAAGTCCAACCATTACATTTTCTAGCCTCAAAAATTGTGGTCTATGATAACTATATTTAAAAATACTGACTCATGCATATCTAAAATGATAAAACCGACATGCCAGAAGAAACATTTGCATGACACACAAGAACAAATCTCATTGGTTTTCACACATTAATCCTGCACATTTATAACTTTATATTCATCTTCAAATATTTAATGTTTCATGTTGTATTTTAGCGCTGTTATTTTAATTTAAATTCAGTTTCTTAAATGCACTCTTAACAATAATACACAATGCCATAGATAGAAGAACCTTTTTTGTCTGAATAGTCATAAAGAACCTTCAACATCTGAAGAATCTGAAGGTTTTGTGAACCAAAATAGATGGTTCTTTAAAGAATCTTTCACTGAATGTTACTTTGTGGAACCAAAAATGATTATTGTAAAACCGGTTAAACTTACATATTGTGCAACCACAACTGCTTCTGAGGAATTACATTGTTTGGCGGAAGAAGAACGTTTGTATTAATATCATTACACTTAATGTGCTGTTGTTTTATTTTGGAAAACCTTACTACAAATATATAAATAACTGCTTTATAAAAGCAATAAGTCTCTCAAAACTATAGTTTACAGTGAATTAATAACAGCTATGGTGGTTTTTAAGCACTCTGCTTCTCGTTTGGCTTCTTGGGGCTTATTAATATATAGAATAAAGAACATTTTCAGCACCTTTATTTTCAGGGTTCTTTTTGACATTTTTGAACTCTTTTCATGATCTTTTCATTTAAAAGAAAATAGCCACAACTACATTATGTGCCAAAACTTTTGTATTTAATCCTGTTTTGCAAATGTATTAAAATATCAACGCTGCATACCAAACAACTATCACATGTCTATCATGCATCTGGGTGATCATATCCGCTCACCACTTTGAGATCACATACTCATTCAATTTGTTTTCTGTTTACAAACTTGGGGAACGACTGGAGCCAGACATGGAAATTTACTCTATATGCGTTTCATGTTTTCGCACACAAACCACACAGATCTCAAGTCTCACAGAAGTCAGGGACTGCCAAAATGAAACTCCAAACCTCAACCCACACAAGTCATACTTCAGAGTAACTTGTGAAGTACAGATCGTAATACGTCCATACGTTTCCATACAGCTTCATCATAGGTAGGTGTGGGCGATATAACCAAAATCTTCTATCACGGTATAAGCAATTTTCTACCTCGATAACGATATATATCACAATATAGCAATTTGCATCTGAAAATACATAAATCGAAACTCAAACACAAAGAAACTGTTTCATATAATGTCATTTTATTTAAACTGAATTGCAGAAATACTTTAAGTAAAAAAAAAAAAACATACTGTTTACTGTAAGTTTAATGTTTTTTTTTCTCAGAACAACAGCTACTAACATAGTTCCTGACAGTAAACCAGTCTCCACGGGACATTTAAAACGCTTCTTGTAATAATCACAAACTAAACAAGACAACGAGCCCGTGTTTCCTTATAATGGACTTCTATGGGGAGAAAACGCTTAACGTGATATTATTCACTTTATCTGTCGAACATGGGCTCGTTCTTTTGACGGTAGTTAGTGATTATTACAAGGAAGGTTTGACAGAAATTTGGGCTTGCCTCGTCTGTTTTTAGGTGCGAACACAGAAGCTGCAATATCAAAACACAAAATAGGGGCACAGGATGTGCACCAAAACAATAACAAACTACGGCCAGCCAATCAGCAAGAAGAGGTGGGGTTTAATGTGCATGCACACAATAGAAAGAGTTGATTGTACAGCGTGAATCTGAGAGTTTATTATTTTTATTTTTATTTACACATGTTAGCTTGATGTTCGCTCTGTCGCCGTCTCTCTTGGGTTAGCACCACCTTTCGTATCATTGCGCTTTGCGCGTTCACGGCAGTTACAGAGGGGGAAGCTAGCTCTGTTTTGTTTTTTATTTACGCGAAACGTCAGCGGAAGTGACGTCAAACAAGATCGCATAGAGCACCTTTAAGTGTTTTAGAATGTCCCATTTCCACCGCTTGCTAAAACAGCGCTCTTGCATACCTTGCAAATCACGTTCGTCTCATTCGTATCACTTTTCCTACACCCAGTTCCACACCACAGGCGATGCACCTTTTTTCTTTACAATCTCCTCGATGTTGGTTTCGTCTCACCGAGGGGTGCGCGCGCTGGGTCTAAAAAGTCGATAAGTTGGCAACACTGCTTCTTCCATTGTTGAAGATAAAGTGTATTGCGTGGTTACGTGATCTCAACCGTGATTAAGACGATAGACCAAAATCTCTATAGGTTGACAAATTTCTACCGGTTAATCGTGTCTACCAGTATATCGCCCACCCCTAAACAGAGGTATGCACAATCAAATTTCAGCCCTAATTAGACCCTTCAGCACAAGAATGCAGCTTCTCTCTCCTAACCTTACAGGGGAAAAGCCACCCACGTTTAATGCACCACTACTTGCAGGAAAGACTATTATCATAGTTACAGTCAAGATATCATTACAGCTGACACAGTCAGTGTGCCATTATTACAGAAGATCTGATGTGCATTTGATAAACGAGGCGCACGCAAAACGCTTCTCCACCCCCCATTGTTTTGACTAAAAGCAAGACAATGGATAAAAAACAAGCAACAGTGACAGAACGACAATGGGAGAGTGCGCAAGCAAGATGCACAAGACAAAACAAACCAGTAAGTCCTGCAAACGTAGTTGGAATGTCCTCATAACTAGAATGATCTGGAACTAACATTCCTTACGGAGGGATCGAACCATACGCTGCATGCTGCAATTCACACTGCAATTAAGCTGTCAAGTGGAGTGCTATTTAACACAACAAGATCAAAAGCATTTCCTGGACAAAACAAAGAATATAGCAAACGTAATGAGACACAGCAGTGTTATGAAGGGTTTAGCAGCTGTAAATGTCCATAATCAAACCCAACACTTGTGGAGCTCACAACAATGCAGACTACATACACAGACCAACGCGTACATAGGCTCCGCCGCAATGTCAGGAAACAAACACAAGCGGGTTAAGAAAAGACAGCAAGGACACTTGGCAGCCTCCAAGCAACCCATCGCGGTGTTGCAGCTCAAAAACAAAGACAACCGCAGGTCTAATGCACCACTGGGGTTTACACAATAGCGGTCCAACTCAGCGGTGTGCTGTTTCCACAGAGGTGTTGTTGACTTGCAGTCTTTGGATCAGACCACACACACACACACACATGAACTTCCACCGCTGTGTCATTTAAACTGCCAGAAACATTGCCATGAGGTTTTGGTCCCTTGTCAGGCAAAACCATTAATTAAAAAAATAATCTAGATTGCAATTAGAATTTTAATCATGAAAAGAGTGGAACATTAAGGTCTACATTAGCTGCTTTATTGTTTTCTATTTACATTTAAACATTTGTCCAATGCCAAGTTTGGGGTCAAGATCAAAACAATCGCAATACTTTTCATAAAGGGTTTGTTAAATTGACAATTATAATGCTGTAAAAGATTTCTATTCCACATAAAATACTGTTATTTCAAAAACATAAAAAAAAATAATAATAATAATCGAATTGACAAACAGTCCAACATAAATCAATTAATACTATATATGTGCCCTTTTTGACAAGATGAGAATGTGTCGTGAACAAGAATTAGGGTCAGGTATACCTGAACCAAGAATATTAAGAGGACTGTCTTAAGATGACTTTTGCTTTTGGCAGAGATAAATCTGAACATTACTTTTTGAAGATGAAAGAAAAAAGAAAGAGACAACCATTTAAACAAAGCAGGAAATCATTCAACTGGATTTCCAAAAGCACAAGCAGCCTGCCTCCGTGAGATTTATATCACTGCAAAAGTCCTCCTTCCTCACTGATTGATTTAAAAACATTTTACAAATGTATCGACTTTGCCATATCATAACTGACAGCTACAGTTAGTCCAAATTGTGCAAAACTATTACAAAAGTCCATAAGCACCTGACCTGACATTATATAAACTGCTTACATGCACTCCTGTGTGTCATCACTGGTTAATGAGAGCATTAATACAAACCACAGTCATGGCAGGAATCTGAGAGGCTGGTGGGAAGGTCTGTAAGAAGGGCCAAGATGCCAGGCGCCATTTCCGCGCAGCTGCTCTGTGCCAGCCTGCGGTGTCTAATGGCAAGATGAAAGCTATATGAGCAGAAGACGACACTAATGAAGCGAGATGAAAATGATAAAAACATGATGTTGTGTAATATGTAACTACACAGATATGTGACGATATTAAATGTAGTGTCCTTTTCTTCATTTTATACAGGCAAGGAATTAATGCCCAGAAAACAACAATGCCTACAGGGTGTAAAACAAAGCAGAGCAGCCGTGGCATAAATCATCAAGAACAGACACACTGCTGTCAAGAACAATCACACTCCCAGAGACTGAAGGAACAGATTGTTTGTAAGAGTGCCATTATCCCTGCCTATTTTTCCTGAGTGAGGTGAAGAGGTGAGGGGTGGGGGGGGGGGGTACAAGACGGGGTTTTCCAAGAAATGCAACAATGGCAATCTGACACATCCTCAGACGCCAAACTTAAACATAGAGCGCCTCTCTTCCTCATCTCAGAGACGGCTTCACCTTCCGTCCGTCAGGACAAAACAGGTGGAGGAGTGAGAAGACTGAGACATGAGAACCTCACCAGATGTCATAGGTCATCCAGATATTGTTCACCTGAAGTACATGAATACTGCATATAGACATATGGATCAGTGATATATAAGAATGATGAATACTATCATGTAACAAGGACACCTTAAAACTAAGTGTTAGAATGCTTGTCAAAATGCACATTTTGTAAAAAACGTTTTATTAAAATGGCAAAAATTTACAAGTTCAGGTCGGGTGTATCAGCCTGACGTGAAATTATGCCCTCAAAAAAAAAAAAAAAAAAAAATCAAAATGGATTTTAGTTACAAAAAGACAGGATGTATGCATTATCTGCATTTTTTATTTTTTTTTTAAATAAATGAATATATAGGACAAGAACTCACATACGTCACATTTGCTTGACAAATTTTTCACATACTATACATTAAGTTCTTTAAGTACCATACATAGTTATCCATATACTCATAGATACTTCACATATTCAGATGTATGGATAAAGAAACAAGTTTTAACAACTACACAATAACGAAACCGAAATCGGGATAAAAGTATAAATGTGAGTCGAGACAGAAAGTATCCCAACAGCAGATTGAGCGATGACAGACCCCTGTTGAGGTCTCAGGCCAAACCTTGACTCACAAATTAATGAAATAATTATACAAAACTCTAATTGCTCTGTGTGCCGAGAAACATTATCAATTTTACTGCACGCTGCATACATAATGAGATGCGTATACACACGCGCTTACATTGAGTGGGTGAGGGTCGGGCCCCATATCCTGAGGGCAGCTCATGCTTCAGAAGGCAGTGGGGGAAGTGTGTGTGTCTGATGGTGGGTTAACGAGAGACTGACGATGACAAATAGTCACTGGATTCTCATAAACGGCATCAAACCCATAACCACTCATTCATTCGTCCCCCTCTGCCTGTCAAACCCGCAGGCTGCTATTCATTCCTCATTCTGCACAGGGGTTACAAGAGATCACTCCTGTTTAAACACAAACGAAAACATCATTTCACTTGAAAACCCCAATAATAAACATCCTCGACCATATGCAAATAAGCAACTCCCTTCTTCACGCATTCGCAGTGAAGCATCCCCCATATTAAACGGTGTTGCCAATGAAGCTCTTTGAACAAAGAGCCCACAAATTAGTTTCAATCAAAGCAATTAAGGCTAACTTCATCATCTCAATGAGATGTTAGCAGTTTCACAGTCCAGATCCTGTTCACAGGAATGATGTTTTTTCTCTTCTGTGTGAGGCTGGTGTCCAAGTAACTCGTCTGACAGGTTATTTTACATACAGACTCCAAGATAAACATCAGAACATTTGGGGAAAGCCCTCAACAACTCGCAATGTCCTGTAAACCGGAAATGTGCTCTCTTTATGGTCCAAAAAAATGAAATAAATATCTAATAATGAGACATATCTCTTTAAAACGTGTTCATAAATAACGTACAACATCAAGCGGTAGATGAAACCACTATGAATATTCATGTTTGCTTAATAAGCCCCACCTTACACACATGCGCCACACGCTACAGTTCCGGCTGACTTCTTGTTTCACAGCGTCTGCCAAATGCGAGACTTATCGCCATGAAAAGCTTTCATCAGTTAGCCGCCTGCAGCCGTTGATCTGGCCTATTGTCAGCTAAACAATAGCCAAACAAACAGTGGATAACACCAGCCTCAAGAGTTACTCCGCAGCACCCAAAGAAGAGAAGGGACACAGGGCGATCCTTCAGTTAATTGTAAGAGCCCTAAGCAGAAAGGAAATGATCATGGGTCACTGAAACTGCACTGGAACACCCTCCAGAATAACCCCATCCCCCACAATTCTGTTATCGGGTCCCATCATTATGTGTGCCGGATGTCTTTTTTTTTTTCGGATGCTTGGCAAAATTCAGGCGGTGGATTTATAAATGTTTATGAATTCATCCTCATCAATCAGTCACTGACTGTTTGCATTCGCCAGCTGTTTGCTATCAATTGTGGTGTGTGGTTTTGCGCATGCTGTTGATTGACAGCTCATGGAGGGCAACCAGGGTAGGAAGCCAGCTGTATCTAAAAATCACAGCAACACAGAAGAACCCTTTCATTGGTTGACCTTGCAAGCCTTGTTGACCAGCAAGATCAGAATTTAACCAGGGTTTAGTGGCAAAAACTGCAACAAAAGTGAATAAAATTGCCCTTAACTTGGGGTTTAGTACATCTGCGGAGACCGTAGAGACCTAAAGATATCTACATTTGCAGTCTCAGAGCCAAGTATTGTTTAATGTGTACCTAAGATTGGGTGTACAATGTGTGAGTTTCTATAAGTGAATAGTTGGGAGCCCTTGCAAACACAGTAGTTTATCTAATTATCATAAAGAAGCAGCAATACACACCCACTGACCTGGTAAATTCCATTGGAAATCACGTTAACCTTTGAGCTATTATTGGCCATCGAAAATATGGGAGTCTGTAAAATGCTGAACTGTCTCAAACCAAAGAAACAAAATTGGAAACAACCGTTATTTCAGCACGATTGTGTTCAAAACATTACTTCATGCATGTTAACTATTTAATCATCCTTAAAAGATTAGTTCACCCCAAAAAGAATGACCTTTATTCATCTTCAAGACACAAAAAATATATTTTTGATGAAATCTGAGAGCTATCTGACCCTCCATGTCACATCAGTGGCTCAACTTCAGTTTTGTGATGCTACGAGAATACTTCTTGCGTTTTACTCAACCATTCTTCCTTGCGTGACGTCTTCAGACATTCTGAAGATTACTTAAGAACACATTTGACCTAACCAGCATTGTATTCACCCGGGGGGGAAAGTGCGCACATGAACATAATGGGCCGGTTTCCCGGATAGGAATTAGATTAAGCCAGGACTAGGCCTTCGCTAATTTAGGACGTTTAAGTATTTTTAGAAACATGTCTTACAAAAATGCATTATCTGTGAACACTTTAAGACCAAACAATGGCAATGATGTATTTTAAGATATCTCATTGCAAGCCTTTTCCAGTTTAGACAGCTCTTAACATTCATTTTAATCTAGGACTAGTCTTAAACCCTGTTCGGGAAACCGGCCCAATATGTGTTGTTTACATTTAGGGGACAGCATGCATATGCACTGTGATTCTCTCTAAAATGCTGAAGATGAAATTTGGGGGAGAAGGTTTGAAACATCATGAGTGTTAATAATTAATTATTATTTTTTTTAGCTGCATTTTGCAACTTTTTTGGTTAAAGCTGCAGTTAACAACTGTTAGTCCTCTTGCAGCCTACCTGCATGCCCTAACTGTAACCACTGTCCATTCTTTTACAGGAAAATAGTTGTTTTCTTATTTCTTTTACAGTCATTTGTTTTGTTTGTGTAATATTTGCTCAAGTGTTGTTAATTCTGTTCTCAATTAGTTATGTTTTTAATATTTAAAAAAAAAATTATAATAATAAAACAACAAAAAGTACAGATAAGAGTACCGTTAAAATACCGGATCGATAAGAGGTATCGATAAAAGTAGTAATACCGTTAAAACCATAGCGATAGCCATCTCTATTCATGAGAGTCATAAAATCACTTTAAAAGTCGTCCACTGGAAATGCTTCTTGTACAGAAGGGGCCATTGTGAGCACTGATTGTGAGCGGGCAGACATCAAGACATCTGCTAGTGACCAATCAGGGTCACTGTGACCATAATCTACCAGGCACAGATCCAGAACTGAGCATGAAAAGCCTGCAGATAGAGACACCAGCCAAGGACAAGAGGAAAGGGACCAGGAGAATGAGGGGGGAAAAAAGCTACAGGATGGATAGTGGCAGAAATGCTTGGCTCAGTGGAAAGTGAGTGGCGCTTTGGGATTTAATGCGCAGAAAATAAGCTCATTGGCAGGATTTAAGGGGCATGATGACAGAGAAGGTAATTTACACACATAACACTCACCTGTACAAGCAGGAATAACCTGACTGCAGCTTCAAAGAGGATGTGACCTCTTCAGAAGGTGAACAAAAACACATGAAGTGAGCAATATCTGCCTAGACGCTTACACACAATGGCAGAAGTGTTTCCCTCCTACATCCTGAGTAACTGCCCAGGGTAAACCCATGGCCTTTGCTTACACTTACAGACCAAAGGCCATGTACTCCCCATGCTCAAACCTGGGGACTGCTTCGTTTTTTCACTTCCCATTAAATCACTAACAAAGTTGAACATTCTAGCCTTCCGAACTAAACTCCATCGACCAGCACTGCTCCTCCATTGCTGAATCTTCAGCAGCACAAAAGCAATAGAAATGTTCAACCTCATACTTAACGCAGGTGGTGAATATGAGTTTGCAGTCTGTACTGACTCTGATGCAATGAAATCAAAATTACAGCAAGAAACATCTTTGCTCTGCTAAGTTGTCTTCGAAGGCTGCATGCAAAAAATAAACATACAATACAAGCAGTATAGTATGAATTAAATTACAGTTCATGAATTACTTTCAGACAGGAAGTCAACCTCATGAGACAGGCAGATGACAAGAAGAGTCTAAACAGCGAAGTGCACAAAACCAAAAGGCAAGACGGTACACTGAGGATAGACAAGTTATGAAGATAAACAGAATATTGTAGAACTTTACAGTAAGATGAAGATTTATATTGAAAATGTCTCTTGTCCTTTCCTACGACTATCATGCTCATCGGCTGCCTGAACAGGTGACACCTGCAGCAAAGCAAAGATACGCCAACTGCTCTCCCACACACAGAGCTGTGAATTCCTAACACCACACAAGATGTTCTTCCTTCTGATCCCACTTCTGGATGTTAGCCACACAAATGCTTGGGTGCTGCTATCGGTTTTATGCAGCTGCAACACACTCTGGGAAAACATGCAGATGTGGCCTAATTCCTTGGCACAGGTGCCCTGGCAAGCACTTACAGGGATGCAGAACATGAGCATGAGCGGTGGCAGACCACAGCTGTCCTTCAGTGTAGAGGTGACAGACATAATGCTGGGTAACTGTGGCGCCATGGTGGTGCAATCAAACAAGAGACAGAGCTTAAAAGCTATAATGCTTGTGCATAATGATCCAGTAAAATAATAGTGATGACACAACCTCTACTTTGCTATGTAATTAAAAAACTCACAAACGTTTAGTCACAAAAGTAAGAACACTCCATTCTCTGATTTGATCAACACTAATCATCCAAAGCACAAATTAACCAGGTACTATCTACCTTTATATGAAGATGGTTGGATGGATGATTAAAATAATAGTAAATTATTTGTTTTTGTAGGTTTTAATTACATAACTAAAATAATTTATATTTTAATATATATTTAATTTTATATTTAATTTAATTTAGATTTAAATTTTTGCATTATATTGCATTAAATACTATAATATATTAATAGTCATTTTTATTTCAAATTTAAATGTTTAAATGCAATGTTAAATAAGATTTTTTTTTTTTCTATAGATTTGAACCCATAATGATCTCAGTAAAAAGCTCAGCGATCAGTTAAGCTGCTGAAACGCTACAACACGCGTATATTTTTCTTCTAGGGTGAAGATGTGAACAGCTGTCCTGCTCTCTTCACCTCTACATCTATTTTCCAAACTTTTGGACAGCCAAATCTCAGCTGGCACACCCAGGCGGGCTTCCCCCCACCTCCAGTTTCACATTCCCAGGCCAAATCTCACCGTTCTATCCCTCTCTTCCTTTATTTTCCATTTCATGCACAGATAACAGGACAGAGAACAAGCAAACATCAATGGAAAAGACATAACAAAAAAAAAAAACTAAATACAAGAGTTTTCCACTATGACCCCTCAAACCACCCACACACACACACAGACAGACAGATGGGTAAAAACTCATTCAAATCCCAGAGCCGAGTAAAGCATTGGGCAGAAGAGCAGTTTCTATGCAAAACAGCAACTGAAAAATGCTCCATCTGTGAGGGACATTTTCTTACTACAGGTCAAGCCTTGCAGTTCAACAAAATTTAAAAGGACCATATTCTACATTCTATTGCAATTACTGTTAATGTTAGTCTATTTTCTGTTCTAACATCAAAAAATCACTTTCTTTTAGAAATCACCTGATATTGCATAATGACCACTAGTACTTTTTCCAAATGCATCTTTCTTTTAAATAATATCTAATTGTCAAGTAACACATCTGTTGTTTAGAAGGAATGACAATAATCAAAACAAAAGGAAAAATACTGGGATATTGGGAACTTCTCTATAATTAAACAGTGTTGTTTTTGACTACCATCTTAGATTTAGTCTTAGTCTTAGTCTTATGGACTAAAATGCTTATTAGTTTTAGTCAAATTTTAGTCACTTCTATATGTGATAGTTTTAG